>OZ016503.1:31970074-32355085 GCA_963966595.1 Physocephala rufipes
AGAAAATATATTATTCCGATTAAGGAATTCTGTAAGCGCACGTAGTTGGAATGTTTTCTACTTTGACGTGGATAATGATATGCGGTACGTTGTTGCCCATTGTTGTTGGCGTGTGAAAAAGTTGAAAATGAGATTGAGGTGGACTCGTTCCGCCTGAGCGAGTATGACTCGTTGGCATGTTTTTTTCATGGTGTGATGTTTATTATATCAATTTTGTTCTCTTTGCTTCTTGCGGGACATCTGGCTTTTGCTGACCACGTTTTTCAGTTGTCGATTGAAGGAGCATAGAGAAAGGAGGTGTGAATGTCATGTTAGGGCTCAAATTATTTCAGTTCCAGCAAGAAGATTCAGAATGTGAGGAGGTGAAATATAAAGGACGGGTAAACATTTACAAAAAAAAATACTGAAATGTTTAATTTGAAAATCTTTTTCGTGCAAACTTTCGAAAAACGATAACGATAAACGATATTTGAAATTTTGCTTTTTTTGAGAATATGATTGTTAGAGTGTTAGAGTTAGAGTTAGAGTTCCTGCGGTGCATGACTTGGAACGAACGATAACTTCTTTAGAATTGAAAAAAATTCGATAAGAGATCTTTAGCGTTTTTGGTTGCCTCTGTTTTTCTTTTGTTATTACCGATCTATCTCTCTCTTTTAGTCCTTCCAAAACTTAATTATTATTTAGTTATTTTTTATTTTAAAAGGATTAATTTTCTTCTTGGGATCGTCCTGGAATCCACGGATTAATCTTCATGTTCTTCATGCCTGAATGTACGAATGAATGAAATGTGTCGCCGAACACCAGTCAGTAAAATTACATTTTACCTCAATGAAATGTTTTCTTGTTGTTTGTATTGAAATGTAATCCATGACGTGGGCGCAAACACACACACATTGACCTGGAGTTATATAATCCCATTGGGTCTGCATTTATTAATATGTGTTGGATTTTGATTTCTTAATTAAAGATTTAATTTCATAATTAAACACTTCGTTGTTCTGCACGAAATTGTTATATGAATATATTTTGAACTACTACGATCGGAAATATTTTCAGTCGACATTAAATCGAATTTAAATTTAATAGGTGCGTCAATCTAAGAAAGGAATAGAGGGCGGTATCTTTCGATGATTGTTTTTCCTTTGCAAAATTCATTTTGGAATTGTACTTAATTCCTACCTATTTTGGAACGTAAATGAATTCATATAATTTAAGTAATCTTAAACATATCTTATATTGCTGCGACACACTTAGTTAAAGCTAAAGAGTTTGAGCTAAGAAAAGCTAAAATGCTTCGAAACGAAATAATCTAAGAAACACTTTGGTAAGACTGTCATACCGTTTTTTGTTCTGACATTTCAAGTGTAATACGTTTGAGTTCGTATGCGTCGGCGCGTGTGTGTAAGTGCGCAATGATTTGAACATAACTCACATGGGGAAAACTAGTCGGAAATAATTCTAAGGTCAAGAAAAAAAAACACAAAAAACTGTTATCTCCAAATAGAATGCTACAAAGATAGCACTAAACTCACTGATTTAAAAAAATCCAAAAAAAGAACCTTTTGATTCAGCAATCTCTTTTTGTACGTCAGTATGTGTTACCAAGCAAAAAATGAAGGTAGGTATGAGAGAGCAAGAGTGCTTTACAAAAACTTTTCCTTTCTTTCCCTTTGTGAGCTACGAATATTAATTTCAAGAAGCAAATTCAAATGAAAATTTTTTCAAAGCAAGATCAAAAGATTCATATTGAATTAAAATTCAAATAGCTTTGAAAAATAAAATAAAATACGAAATAATGGAAAAATAACGCCTTCGATTAAATTTAAACGTAGTATTGAAAAATTTTTGAATACAAAGAATAATTATTTAAAAACTTAGTATTAACTTAGTACTACGAAGTACTACGAAGTACTTTAGTATTTCGTTGTATTCAAATAAATATGATAAATGAACGCTTTTATTTTTTTGCAGGAAGTTTTTTAAAGATTTCGTTAATATTTTGTCTCCTTTTTCTAAGACATACAAACTAAATATTCACCACTATTCTTAGAAAGAGTGAACGGTTTTATCGACAAACAAACATCCTTTGACAACATGGTTCTTTTATGAGCAGTGTACAATCGTTAACCGAACAGATCGAACAGTTTAACGTAAACCTTTATTAAAAAACACATTTTCTTCGTTAAAAAGTATCACATTTTACACTGTTTTTTCTACTGAATGCAATTAAGAACGTGTTGGGTATTAAACTATGATAGTTTTTTTAATATTAGTTATAATCAGTTTTTTATGTTTAATTAAAGTTTAATCCTTTTAAAATCGCTTTCGAATGAATACATACAAGACTGCTCGAGGTTGGGAACATTTTTTGGATATGTTTCAAAAACAATTTCTGTTTGTAATAACAAATAGTGTAAACTTTTCCGATGAAGCGCCGGAAAACTTTCATCCGTTACAAATACTTTGATTAAGCTCTAAACAATTTATAAATAAATTTATAATTTTTGCATATCGGAAATATTAAAACAAAACGAATCTGTCCAAATATAAATGAATTGTTAACAGGTTTTATTGTGGAAAATTTTACCCGATCATCGTGTTAGGGTTTATCAATACTTTATAATAATTATGGAAATATTCAAAAACTTCGGCAGTAATTAAAGTATTATAAATATATATAATTTAAAAACAAATAATTCTGAACGAGGAGAACAAAGTGAGTGTATCTGAACAACAACAACAATAACCGGAATAAAATCAATATACCCACAATCACAACGAGCAAGCCGTCAGAAGCAACAATAATAACAAACTGGTACAATAAAAACGAAAACAACAACTTCAACAAAAACCACATCGATGATTATAATCATCATTGATATGAAAAAAATTCTCTGAAAAACACCGTTGGGAAATATTATTTAAATAAATATCAGATTTTTAAAAAGACTTTTTGCTTGATTTTATGAAATGACAGACAAAAAAATGTGAAAGAGAATATATTATTAGGTTAGCGATTTTTTATCAGCAATTTTTCATCAGCAATTTTTTATTAATTTCTTGTCAATTTATTTAAAAAAAAATTAAAATTTAATGAAAAATTTGATAATTTGAAAAACTGGAAAATTGGATAAAACTAAAATAATTGAATTAGTGCTGGATTATTTTGGGATATCCGCCACATTTGTTTGTCTGTTTAATCGGCCATTGATTTCGTCTACTGACGTTAAATCTTGTCATTTTTGTAGTTTCCTCCTATATTTACAACAAGTAAAGTACTTGCTAAATGTCATATTTCCGAAAGGAAGGGCAGGGTAGTTTAGTTCAAGATCGTAAAGATCCTGTTGGATAATTTTACAGACCTTAATTAAGAGTTTTATTTCTTACAGTCGATTAGATTTTAGTTCCTTTAATAGAACCTTCTATACCCTTTGTCACAAGAGAAAAACCAAAATCAGAGTTTCAGTCTTTTCACCTTCTGTCAAATAAAATGAATTAGACGGGTGTCGCTCCTACCATGAACTCACATATTGTGAGGTAAAGAAGAGAAAGGTGTAAAATTTCCCCTCTTTTCTGTCCAATTTTTTCAATTTCCATTTTTCGATATCCTTCCCATTTCTATTTTTCCCAAATATCACATCCTTTCGTCCTTTTCCTTTACAATCATTCCCGATCGTCAATCGAACTTCGGTAAACTCAAACTAAATCCATTTAATTAGAAAATTAGAAAATTAGGAAAGCAAGAGCGCTCTTAACTATTCTCCCCTTCCCACTATTCCCTTCCTTGGCTCAACAAAAATCTTTGGTGTTAGATAAAGTTCAATAAAAGCAATCTATGATGTAAACTTTAACGTAACGTTTACAAAAAAAAAAAGAAAACAAAGTTAGGAACTTCAGAGCAAAACTTTCCCTCAAAAAAAAAAAAAAAAAAAAATAATAATAAATAAATAAAAAAAGAACGATAAGAAAAGATATTTCAATCAAAGAAAAGCATCTCGAATTTATTCTTATCCCGTCTTCAAATAAAGAAGCAATTTCTAAAAGGATAACAATAATTACAACTACTCAGAATCGCAATAATTATCATTAGTTAAGTAATTGTAGATTTTGAGAAAACTGAAATTACTCGTAATTCTGATTCGATTTTTCGAGATTTTTTTGCATTTATGGGTGGATGGTGCGCCGATTAAGGATTTATTGCGAAGAATTTCTTAGTCGTCTTTATTTTATTAATTTTTTGTTGATTTAATTTAGTATATGATATTTGCTTATTTCATACGTATAATAAATGAAGTAAGTGTTTTCGCAAATTTAATGATGCTTAGAGTTTTATAAATGCTCTCATAGTTTATTTCAAATGGTTGAAATCCTTAAATTTCGTCTGATGAAGCAACCATAAAATTTTGAGGCAATTTCTTAAATAAAAACATATATGAAAGCTTCGTAAATTACCTTAAAATATTAGGAAAGAAAAAAGAAAGAAATGATTAAAAAATTCATATAATATCCTTTTGAGTTTAATTCAATATTTTCTAATTATTCATTTCTATTTTATTTGTGAAACAGTTTTAAAAACGTTTTATATCAAAATAAAATAGGAATTGAAAGGTCAAAGTAGATAAGGGTTAACAATTAAAACTTGCCTTTTACAGATAGATAAAAACGCCCAGAGATCGAATGAGTGATTTCAGAGTCTCAATTAAGGTTCAAGAGATTACGATACGTCGGAAGAGAAGGATTAAGCACGTCTAATTGCAAAGTAGACTTAACTTAAACTTTGTGAAATTTTATCCCATATTGCTTAGAGTATCCTTAATCCTTACTATCTCTTAATTATTATTCTTGCACTCATTTAGAAACTTTCAGTGTTCAGCAATCCCGGCATCAGTTAGCGTTAATTAGTTTACCTAGTAACCGCAGAGATCCATAGTTACCAGCATATCTGACAAAGCAACAGAAGTCCTCGAAGTATTCGGTCGGAATCTTAACGCATTCGTGCGTGAGACAGTGAATGAATGATAATACGAGAGAGAACAAAAATTGTACGCTGTCAATTTTGGCTTCAATTATTCGGTTCAGTTAAGTTCTCAGGTGGTGACTGTTGTTGTTATTGTTGTTTTTCTTGGTTTTGTTGTTGCTGTTTTATTATTGTGTCTGTTTTGGTTGCTGCTTTGTCACGGTTATGAAAGCGTTCTAAATGTGTTTAGGCAATATTATTCTATTCTCATCACCTCAGCTTGCCATACCACTCCCCGCCACTTCACCTTCGCCACCGAACCAAGAACAAATAACAAAGGAAGCTTGTCATTAATGGTGACAACGCTCCTCCGGTGTAACGTTTGATGCACCATTCAGAAGTAGTGTATATTCATACGAAGTAGAAAAAGAAGCAAACGCTTCTCTAAATTTATGAATTAGTTTTACGTTGGAATTTATTTTGTTTTCGTATTCTACGTCTGCCTTCTTTTCGTTGTTTGAAAAGGTAAGGTAATGGTAAAGGTTTTGTTCTTGTTGAAAAAGTTACTAAGGTTAGTGAATGGGACGAATGGGGTATGGTTGGTGAAAAGGGACTATGGTTAGGATTTTGAAGTACACACGCTAGAAAGGATGCACTCTTTTAGAAACTTTTTCAGTTAAAGCCTTTCAATGTTGGGATGGAATAAAACAGGACGTCTCACAGATATTTGCAAAGGTTTTGTTTTATTTAAAAGACCCATATTTTTCATTATGATGACGATGATGTCGTTAAATCCAATGAAATAAATTGAAAGAAGTAAAGCATTCCAATAAAGTGTTCGTAGAAATGATGGTGGTGATAATGATCATTACAGTAATGATAAAGGTGATAAAGTTAATGAGAAGCAATGGCTAAACATTGAATGCAACCAATAGTGATGATAATTCTTTTAACAGTGTCGATACAGATTACAAAGTAATTAAATAACTTCTGCGATTCATCATTATCGTCTTCTTAGCTCAAGCCCAAAAGGCTTCCCAATTTCGTTGCATACTTCAATAAGAAAATGAAACAAGTTTCAAGATGTGTTTCAAAACTTAGAAAAACAAGAAAACAAACGAAAAGGAAAGGAAACTTTGAAGAACATTGTGGAAAAAACAGAATGGTTTTAGCAAGCGATCTCGAGGAGGGTGAGAATGAATTACCAGAAGCAGCAAGATATTACAGAGTTTTGTCCGTGAATATTTTCTACAATTTCGTAACTCATTCTTCTTTTAAAATTCGTTTTTATTCATTCCTTTATTTTATTTTTTCTTTCACACATTTTTTTATTTGTCTCCATCCTAATAAAGGCTTGGACATTTCCATGCAGGAGCAAGAGCTTCGTAAACTAGTGTAAACTCATAGCGGGCGTCAGGGATTTATTATGGCTTCAGTAAGGACAATTAGACTGAAGATGGAAAGAACTCAAAAAGAAAACTTTGTGACAGAGAACAGAAGGAATTAAATCATCATCTTGCAATTAAATTGATTAAGGCATTTATTTATTGAGTCGATTTTCGTTTTATTGCGGGTTTTTTTTTAGTTCGGGATTTTTTTTAACAACTTTTTATTTGTTTTCCTTTTATCTTCCACTCCGCATTATTGAAGCTGTTGCTCTGACTGAACTGAAGTTTTTCTCATAAACTTTTTATTTGTTTTCCGTTGTTCATTCCATTTGTTAGCACTTGCGAATTTATTTAAATTTATCCAGGACGACGTTTTTTGCAAGAGTTAACTTAAAAATAGCCATTCCCAAAGTTTTATTGCTTTTATTAATTTATACAATTAAATACGTTTATTAAAAAACGCAAAATAAGTTTGAATTTAATTGACTTTTTACATTCTTTTAATAAAAATTATTAAATCTGAGAGAGGCGAGATCAATGTATTTCCGGTATTGGTATGTTTTACTTAGTAATGATATTAACTTAATTAACTTTTTACAGCAAGACTGTGATTAGTTAAGGCTGAAACGAAAATATGTGTCATATACTCCATGGTGGGCCATCAAATAATTTCCAGAGATCTCTCGTTGTGCCTGACTGTACCTCAAATACATTTCTTCAGCAAAAGCAAACTGATTATTTCGGAACTAACTTATGTAAGAAAAATTTCTATAGCAGTGTTTGTAACTACAAAGCGAAATTTTCATTGCGGTCAATGAAAAAAAAATGGTCGTTGAAAGAATCGCCTTTTTGTTTCTCCTTCGCGATAGGGCCCCCCGTTCTCACAGTTCTCACAGCAGAAATCCGAATAGCGACTGCGGGGTATGTTGATTCGAAAATATTAATCATCCGCACCACTCCACAATTCAGATTAGGTCTCGAGAGACCTAACGTATAACGTATAACGTATTGTTGCTTTAGTTTTAAAAAAGGTACTTCGTGGAAAACGATTTTCAATTCCACTCAAAGCTGTGATTAATGTTATTTTTTAAGGGAAAGAAGGGATCAGTTTATTGCAGTGATTTGTACGTCTGTATCCAGAAGTAACACATAAGAATGTGTTCATATGAGAGGATTATATTAGAAAATTAAAATAGTACTAATCACATAAATAAGCGTTTCATAGCAAGATCGAGAATGCTTTGAAACCCTACGTAACGCAGGTCTAAAATAATGATGATTTATTAATCTTTTAGGGTTGAAAATGTGTAATTAAACAAGGAATCATTCGTTTAAAACATGATTAACAGTAAGGGTCATATCTATATAAAAATCAGTCTAATCCAAACATGAGAAATTATTAATTTGGAATAGTTAATTAATAGTTAATATTTGGTATAGTTAATTATTAATTTTGGATAGTCCATCCTGCTCATATTCACACAAATTGAGCAATCATTCAGTTGCAAAAATATGGTGATAATTTATTTGGTTTATTTCCTCTTCTTCCAACAGTCATTATAATTACAAAATCGCTATGCTATTTTTCTGAGACTTATAAAGATAAAATTCGAAGATAAAAATGAAATAACTCGCCGGAACTGTTTCATCAAAAATTACCAGGAAAAATATGAAATGATGAATGAATTGGGGCTTTAACGGCATGGATATATGGTTCGATGATTTATCAACCCTTTAAATTGAGGCGTTTCATTCCATTTCCAATTCGATTTTGACTTCGAATTATCGATTCTCTGAAAAAGCTGTTTGCATTTACCGATAATCTAGTCGTCGATAGCCATGATAGATGACTATATGTGAATATGAATTGATTACTGCAAGCAATGGGTAACAAAAAAGATACCTCTAAGAACAACTCGAAGGAATGTAAGTAAATAAAAATATAGTCAAAATGAAATCATGAGAAAATGAACCATGAATTAATGAATGAAACAGGCCGAAGAATCAATGTATGAAATGGCTAAAGCGAATGAATAGGGATCTGTAGGATTTTTTGGTCTTTTTTGTCTGGAACCCGCGGTCATGATTCCGTAATAAGTAATTCCTAAATAAAATTAAGATCAATTTATTTTATATTTAAGTCTTTAATTTAAGAGTTGTTTAACTTCCTTATTTATTTTCTAAAGAAGTAGTTGTATAATCGGTCAATCTTACGGTACAATGAAAATATGGTGCAATGGTAATGATGTCACACGCAATGACGAGGTCAAGGTCTATCCATGACTGAACAACGTACGTAAGAAAGAGAAACTAGCAGAAAAGATGTCAATAAATTCTAGGTGTGAAGGCGCCACTGGCGTACATTTGCGTGATCTCAAATAATAAAGAGACGTTAAACAAACAAAAGTAGAAATTTATTTAAAACCACAAAGAAAAAAAATTCAAAAAGTGGAAGAGAAAGGATGTCGAAATAAATTTGATAAAAAATAGGCCTGAATTATTTATTAATGCCGATTATTATTATTCCGAAAAGTTTTACGAGTATAGACAAATTTCATTATGTCTGGAGCATTTCAATACATTGTTCTTGTATAAAAGACTTTATGTATTTCAAGGCAGTCACATTCTAAACAAATTTAAGAAAAAAAAATAGTAAATATAATAATGTCGTTTGTATATAGTACATATAATAATGTCTTTAGCTAATATCTCGTAATATATTCGTATATTTGTATTTGTTTTTTTTTGCGCCTTTTGGTGGGAATTCCGATTTTTTAGGGATGGATCCAATTATCTGGAACATATTTTAAAATAAACAATTTTACTTTTATTGGCAAATTCTTACTTTTTTATTTAAAATTGATTTGAAACATACAACCTATTTTCAGAACATTTTAAATGTTCATGAACTATCAAAAACATTGAAACACACTCACGCACACACTTATATTCAATGACTCACACATGTGTCCAAATAAAATATAAACATATGTGTATACATTTCCTCGAGTGCGACCGGAATTTCTGTCAATTGTTAGCAAATTGATAAAGTAGTTTGTGTTATATATTTGTTTCCGTTTTGATATTCCCTTCTTCGATTTTTACATAGTTTTTTAATTATTCAATTTTTCAATTTAGGTTGGGTTAGGTCCTGCGGTCATTGAAGCCATTCTGACTACAGTAAAATGTTGTCGTACTAAGTCTTTTGGGAAATGCGTTGTTCCGAACTTTGTGTTAGCTTTTCGTAATGGTATCCATCGCTGGCGTGCAGAAAATCCAAAATGTGTCATTATTTAAATTTGAACAGGTATGTGTATGTGTGTCTGTGTGTGTATGTACGTGATCATATAACTACTAGCAATCTCACATAATGGCATACAATTCTAATTTACTGATGTGAGTTTGCCTGTGTGTGCGTATGTGTGTGCATGTGTGTGAATTACTGTGTCGCTTCCGCCACAATTAAGTCGCCACCTTCTACCACTACTTCTTTTCATTTGCGTCTGGCTCCATGTGGTCGCATCCTGACTGACACGACAAAAAGGAAAATATAAATTTACTTCCGTTTCCGTTTTGGCACCACTGCACTACACGAACATTTGGAACGCCTACTTTCTTTGGGCACACACACATTCATTCCCCTCGTTGTCGTCCTTCCTAGTTCCGTCCGATGATTCAAGGATTTTTGAATGCGTTACACTCGATGCATTGCTTCACCGCATGCATCGCTCGATATTTTTGGCAGTGCTGGTTGCAAGAGATGATGCATGACTTCTTGAAAAAGGCTTATATTGTTGTGTAGAAATAGAGTGTAAGGCGAGGAAATGGTTTTAGGATTGTTTAGGAAAACGAATTTGCTACGATAGCGTGACGCCGGCAGCTGGGGCTCGAACCAATGCAATGACGCAAGCTTTTGTCGTCTTATAATGCAAGGAAAATATAAACATTCAGAGTCTTTCACATATATATATATATATATATATATATATATATATATATATATATATATATATATATATATATATATATATATATATATATATATATATATATATATATATATATATATATATATATATATATATATATATATATATATATATATATATATATATATATATATATATATATATATATATATATATATATATATATATATATATATATATATATATATATATATATATATATATATATATATATATATATATATATATATATATATATATATATATATATATATATATATATATATATATATATATATATATATATATATATATATATATATATATATATATATATATATATATATATATATATATATATATATATATATATATATATATATATATATATATATATATATATATATATATATATATATATATATATATATATATATATATATATATATATATATATATATATATATATATATATATATATATATATATATATATATATATATATATATATATATATATATATATATATATATATATATATATATATATATATATATATATATATATATATATATATATATATATATATATATATATATATATATATATATATATATATATATATATATATATATATATATATATATATATATATATATATATATATATATATATATATATATATATATATATATATATATATATATATATATATATATATATATATATATATATATATATATATATATATATATATATATATATATATATATATATATATATATATATATATATATATATATATATATATATATATATATATATATATATATATATATATATATATATATATATATATATATATATATATATATATATATATATATATATATATATATATATATATATATATATATATATATATATATATATATATATATATATATATATATATATATATATATATATATATATATATATATATATATATATATATATATATATATATATATATATATATATATATATATATATATATATATATATATATATATATATATATATATATATATATATATATATATATATATATATATATATATATATATATATATATATATATATATATATATATATATATATATATATATATATATATATATATATATATATATATATATATATATATATATATATATATATATATATATATATATATATATATATATATATATATATATATATATATATATATATATATATATATATACAAACTAACAAGCTAAAAGAAAATTCCCCGAAAATGTACGAGTAGTTTCAAAAATGGCGTCTCTGGGATTATTCTCATATTTGTTTTTATTTGCGAGTTTTAGTTTTATAACTTCTTGCTTTTTTGGGTTTCTTGATATCGCTAGCGGTGATATCGATGTTGTTGTTATTGATTATATTGATATTGCTGATGCTGTCGATGATGGTGAAATTTGCTCTCAGTGACACCGTTACCGTTACCGATAGTTCTGCTACGGATCTCGATGCCATTATTTTTTGATTTATTATTATTTACTACTATTACTCGAACAAAATAGACATTCAAACAGGTTTTTGTTGTTGCCAAAAAAGTTCCATAATATTATCACAATTTTATTCAAGACTTAAAAACAGATTTCTGACAAATTTCTTCGGAAATCTGAAAAAAGTAGAGAACGATAGAAGGAAAGGATGAAGTTTACTTAAGCTCACAGAATATTATCGTAAACTAGCAAAGTTCATTAGGGTGAATCGTGTTTATGTGGCAGAGAGTAAACCATCTCGATCCTTTAAAATAGTTTTTGTTAGAGAGGGAGGGAGATTAGCATTGATTTGTGATTTTACCTTTTTCATTTTCAGAATGCTTTGGAAGCATTAAGTTATCAATTTTTTTTTGATCTGCAAGTCTTAAAGGATTTGCTGTTTAAAAACAAAACTGCAAAAATAACAAAAGGCTCGATTAAAAAATATTCCCTCCATTAATTTTGAAAACGAACTTCGTGACTTTTAATGTCACTTCTAGCAATCGCATTCAAAGAGGAATATTTCTTTCTTTTCCCCTCCCTGAAAATTTATTTTCGATTTCTCTCCAATTTCACGATTTCAATTAATTTATGATGGAAACCTTTTAGGGGGTTCACGTTTCCGAAGCAATTCTTTTAGTATTTGTAGAATTGTATAAAACGACCATACTGCCAAAACGACTTTGCAAATTGCTCCTTTAGAGACCCAATTAGTATTAATAATTTACAGCTAAAGAGTGTTCGAAATTGCAATAATTGCTAACTTCTGAGAGCAAGTGACGACGGGAGGACGGCCCGATATGGAAACGCGCGTAGTATCAGCACTTACGGCAATCGTTACTTAAACAATTTGCCAACGAAGTGTGTGTGCGTCAGGAAGGGCGTTTAACGTAAGGCAAGGGACAAATAGTGCGATTGGGAATGTAACCTCATTTCCACCTATCATTTCACAAATGTCACAACCAACCACTCAACAAATACTGTGAAAATCCTGTCAAGTGGCAATACCGATTGCAGTCAAAGCGAAATTTTTATTTATTAAAATTCTAGATGTTTGTTAAATGCGTGACAGGTAAACGCATTTAACAGTTCACTCAAGGGCTGAATGGTTTACACAGTTCCGTGTATTGGTTGTCATCACACGTCTAAGGGGTGTTGGCGGGTGAAGGAAGAAGGAGAGATTTAACCACCCGCTTCAAATTTATTCTGAATCTAATTGCCTTAAGTAAAATTGCGAACTAATGGATCCGATGCATCGTTACGTCTTTCTTATTTGTCTCTCTCTCTCTTTTTCTTTGGCTATATTCCTCTCCCTCTCTTTTACCTTTGATTCATTTGGAGGCAGTCAAGTGCGCACGTGAATGAACCAACCAAATACCTTTTCTCTATTTCCGCTCTTTCTCTTTTTGATAAACTTAAGTTAACCGAATCTTGATACGAGAGGGCGTAATCTACAATGCAGCGTAATGCTACGCAATGCAACGTTAGTCAATGAATATATGATGATCTTAAACTTTATGAAATTCAATTGTGGCAATACTAAACAAAAATAATAAAGACTCGAAACAGACTCTTTTTAATGCTTTTAACGACAATACTCTTGAGTTTGATGTCGTCGTTAATGGTTGTTATTTTTGAGTAATTAGTAATATCATTTGTGTTACTAATCGTAAGGACAATAATAATGATTAATAATGCTCACATACGGGTAGCGCTCAGAGCATTCTCCGTACTGACAAAAATACATTTATGTAATTAATGTAATTTTATTTTGTTTATATAATCCCCTAAATCCTATTAATACATTTCTTTTCTTTCTTTTACTGAAGAATTGATAGAAGATACAGTTATAGAAATAACAGTTACAAAAACCGTACAACCACAAAATAAAAAAGAGATGCCAAAAAATCGTTTTCTTTTCTTCTTTTGCAGGTTTTTCATACAAAAACCATAATTCATAAAATCATGAAGTTTAAGTTAAGTTTCCAACACTTAATGTAAAGTGTCATGGGGTGCGTTGGATTCATTTAATGTACTAACCCAGTTTCCTTCCTTAATTAATTAATTTTTTGAAAAAATAAATAAATTTTACAAAAAGTGCAGTTAGGGCTAGATGGATGGCTGGTTATATGCCATCCAAGGGTGGCCAAGATGCTCGGAATGTTATTTATCCAAGGGATGGGATTAGAAAATATTTACACTTCCGAGAAAAGTTATTAAATTTTTTGACGAAAGAGACGTTTATCGAGCGATGTCAAAAGCTTACTTGATTGATTTTTAAATTTTCATGAAGTTATCATTCGTTCGAAGTCTCATCGCGGGAAGGATTTTATCACTCTTTTTTAAAGAAATTAAATCAAAAAATTTCAAATACGGTTTTTGACAAATCCACCAAAAAGTTAATGCGAAAAAGTAATTCTTTCTTTCGCTATCCGGACTACATTTTTCTGAGAATTAATCAATATTTTACAATTTAAAATTTTTTACTCTTTTTATTTGAATGCATCACGTTTGGATTAACTTACTAAGACTGACATCGTTTGGGTTTCAAAATAATATTTACAATCCCTTTTTGATTTGCTTCTCCCTTTCATTTTCCCTTTCTTTGTGAAACCATTTTGACATTCGACAAATTTTGTCAGAATCAGACGGACGAAAAAAACTAATGAAATAAGAAGCGCAAAAATAACAACAAGAGAGCAATTTGTACTTTCTCGTGCGGATCGAGTCCACCTCAATCTCATTTTGAACTCCTTCACAAAACGACTAAAACAACAACAATAATAACAAAATTTATATCGTAAATCTTTATCAACAGAAAAGGAAAAAGTGTTCGTCTTGAATCCAACTAAGAGCGTTTGCTGAAGTCTTTACTCAGACTAATATATTTTAATAAACATTATCGGAGACTGCTTGACTCTTTGACAATGAATTACATTTAATTTAACTAAAAATTGTTAACTAAAAATCTCAATTATTTTCATTCAGATCAAAACAACGATAGATCAATAACAGTAGTGTCAGTCTTAAATAGGCTGCCTCTACTGTCAGAGATTGGATCGCATATTTTCTAGAAGTGACCTTTAATGGCCTTTAATGCGGCAAATTATCTAAAGCAGAAAGCTTACGTCAACATAATTTTTGCATACATTAACTCAGTTTACAATAAATCGATGCCGCCTTATTAAAATTCAAAATCTAGATGAAAGGAAGAGTAAGTGAATATTATCTTGTTTGTTTTATCAAATACCGCAGTCATAGACGTTTTTGTTTTTGTTTAGAAATAAAGATTAAGGTTGCGTAATATTTTAAATTTCAGAGCTGCGATTTTAATAAAATTGAGAAACTAAATTTCAAAAATTCCTATGAACCAAAATTACGACGCAGAATTATTTAAATCTGCAAACATTTCGAACGGCAACAAATGACGGCAAGTAGACAAACGGATAACTGACTACAAATGAATGGAAAGACAATGGATAGTCGAACAGTGTCTGCACAGAAAACAGAAAAGAATTATAATAGAAAGGTAAGATAAATGGTAAAAAGGTAAATTATTGAATGAAATGGAATAGGCGGATTTTGTTGAACTCACAATGCCTTTGACACGGTTCTCTCTACTTTTAGTCAGTTGATTGACGATGTTAGTTGAATGATGATGTTGGGGTGATTATGGCGATGGTAGCTATGATGATGATGATAACAAAGGCGGTGACGACAGTAACGATGAATGACTATTGTTCTTAGAGGAGAGCACCATCACCGCAACTCCTGCCTACAAAGTCTAACAGTTTTGTGTACAAAGCGAAAAAAACCCGAATGAGTAATTACTGTAGATTTGTTAGTACTAATTATTGTGGTATTTTTTCGCTTTGATTAATTCTTATCTGCTAGAACAGACAAGGTCAATTAAAAGCGATCAAACGGATATTGTTATTCATTCATTTCCATAAATTAACTGAAATGACCTTTGGAGGAATAAACCTCTTCGGATTTAGAAGTTTGTAATTAATTTGTTTTTCTTAAATTTATTGTTTTTCTTTTTGCAACAGTCAAAAAGTCAGTGAAAGCACCAGTCAGTGAAAGCAACAGTCAAAATATAAACTTCCACACACATATACGCACACACGTACAGTGAAATTTATTTACCGGCATGTATTGAACATCAGTCACAGCGCCTCTAAAATTGACTTAATTTGCAGTGATCGTAAAATATCATCGTTCATGTTTAAATTTAGCGTGAACCCAAGAGTTTCGCGGTCAAATTTTATGTTATTGTTATTGGTGTGAATGATGACTATGTTGTGAACATTTTTGCCTTTATTGCCACACTAGTTATTGCTTTTGTTTTGCAGTTTTTTTTTTGCTTTTATTGCTGCACAATTTCGCGTAATTGCGTAATTGCGTAATCCTGTCACGACTAGAGCTACCTAATACTTATACTTTTGATTCCAGCTTCTTTTTTATTTCCTTTTTGTTATTTTATCAACTGCCTCGATTTAATACCTAACTTTTCATCGATTTGGTACAATTTCAAACTCTATATTATTGGATATTTTGGATAAAGATACTCTCAATAATTTTAGCAAAGCGTTGGAGAAAACATTTGAAATAAACTGAGGATATTAATTAATGAAATGTCATTAAAAAGACTTGTTTTGAAACTAAAATGTAGCTATTAAAATAATGTATCTTTAGGCTTAAACTATTGTTCTAATAAATCGGTTTTAGACAACACATAGTCCACTACATAATCAATATGGAATCTTTAAATACCCGACAGCATTTGCTTCGCTCGATCTTCTTGGCCAGAAAAAGAAGGAGCAAAAGGAGTGACATGGCGAAATGTTTCTAGGGGTCAGCCAACGTTAGTCTCAAGTCATCAATGTTCAGTTGACGTTTTGCCTTCAATTACAATCGATTTAAAATGCTGGATGGATCTTCACTAGGTAATCTAGGAGTTCTCTTCGAGGCTCCGCTTTCGTTCTGTATTGTCATGTTACTAATTTGAACTGATTTTTATATGTGTCACCCTCAATGGGGAGTGTCCTCCCCACATCCTCCCACAAAAATAAAGAAAATCAATCAAAAAAATTGATTTTCAAAAGTTTTTAAACATTTCCATTAAAAATTCAAACGGCTCTATTAATATTTTTCACTCTTGTCACTTGATTTCCCTTCGTGTCACTTCCCAAATTTCATTCTCCTCTTTTTTAGGAAAAGTCGGATTTGTTGCTTCATCGAACGTTTTTTCTGGGATATAATTTTTTGCGATTTGGAAAATTATGCTTCCAACGTAGAATTGAATGAAATTAAACAGAACGAAAAAATGACCAACTGAATGAACAAAAAAGTCGAGATAAAATCACCGTTTTCAATGTTTGCAAATACACTGTGTTTATTCAATTATTTTATCTGTTCATGCCAAAAAACCGCCATTTTTATAAAGTAAATTTTTATATTAGAACAAAAGCGAATTTGTGTGCATTCATTTTAAATAAAAATTTTAAACAAATGAAAAATTCAACTATCAATCAACAGTCCTTCGTCAAAATAACATTCCACTTACAATAAAGAAAGTAATTTTATATACACGAATATTTATATTTTAATAATATAAAATATTTTAAATTACGATAAAAATTTATTATTCACTAACACCCAAAAAACAACAACCCCTTTTGACAAGACCTGATAATACAAAGTCAAAGAAAATTACCAAGAGCAAGGTGAGGAGAAAAGTATCCATTGCTTATTTTATCTCAACTTGTGTGTTTTGAAATCTGTTCTCTTCGCACAGAAGTAAAGAGAAAATTTTATTTTTCACTTAGAAAAATAATCCTGGTCAGAAAAAGTAACTGGATTAGATCTCTTTAAAAAAGAACAGTGAAAAATTCAAAAGTTTGAAAGGCAAAAAGAAAGAAATGACGGATAATTATAAAAAATAACGATTAGTAATACTTTGTGAGATACAATAGACGTCCAATTAAAGCATCTCGAATCAGCATTAAAATTAGTTAGTATGGTTAAAATAATGCCGAACTCTGTCGCATTCATTTCAAAAAATATATAAAACGTAAATAATAAAATGCTTTAACATAATATTAAAAAATTCGATAAATGTAGCCTCGGATTAATTTTATGATTTCTTTAAAGTTAGAAAAAAAAAACATCACAAATTACTACGGTGTTGCGTCGCATTTTAATTTTATTATTGGTATTAAATAAATTAAATACAAAAGTCTAATAAAAATTATTCTCTTTTAGAATTACATACAAAAATATGATTGCATAATATGATATAAATTAATTCAGAATTAAATAAAATGTAGAAATTCAAAAATTCAAAATTAAAAATTAGTAAAAATTATCTATGATAAATAAATTTTGTGTTGAATATTTGCCTCCTTTCTAATAAAATTACCTTTTCCTTTCTTGTAAGAAAAAGGTGCTAATAGAAATGGCGCGCAAATGCAACCAATAAATAATTTCGGTGAATTTATTAATGTTTACGATTCATGTATAAAACGCGGTGGAGATTCAGCAACGTAAACTAGCAAATATTAATAACAGCACGACTCATTGAAATCTATTAATATTTCATATAATTCCTAGAGAAACAAGCAAACATTTTCGCACTTTATTAAAGCACGAGTTGACACAAACTGTATTAACCACGCCGATGGCATTCGCTGATAGCGGTCATCTTAATGACTTCCTATTTGTTGCTATTTAATTAATTGCAGTTGTATTTACAATTCATTGCCTAAATATCTTGGCCAAACGTACAAGGATTAAAACAATTCTTTTAAAAGGAAATGGATTTTAAAGAGGAAATATTAATTATTAATATGATATCTCAATGATCTCTTTATTTATCTTTTAAGTATTTTATCAATGTAGGAATTGGTCATAACTGTAAGGGATAACTGTCGTCTTTAGGAAGACCCTTTGCTATTTATATATATTCTGCAAATACAATATCAGATGTGTGAGACCGCATATCGCAGACGTATGAGTAACCAGAGTTTACTTAGTGAAAGTTACTCATACGTAGCGTGGACCACAAAGGGAAGAAAGTCAATAAAATTACCAGCTGTAGATAGAGATAAATAGAGATAGATAGAGATATTATATATAACCAAATTTATAAATGTATCTATTGTATAAATGTATCTATTTTGTAGTTGCTTTCATGCTATTGGTTGAATATGCATATTAGAAGTCTCAAATTTTAAGCTCTCAAAACATTACAAATCATTTGGCGTCGTTGAGGCGGAGCAACTGATTCCAACGCAGAAGCGCCCATTACACTGCTATCATCTTATCGTATTTGTCAAGCAATAATTTCTTCTCAGAGTGTAATAATTGTTATTGTTATTGCTATCATTCTTGTTGAAATTATGTTTTGATTTTAACAAATTGATAATAACTATTTATTCTCGGTAGATTATAATACTCTTATAATTTTTATCATTTTATTAATGCATGATACACTTTAATGCTACTTGAGAAAATATGTCAATGTTAGGAATCTTAAAGAGATCAAGGTTCATAAAATTTAATAAATAGGCTTAAGTGCTGTAATTGCGATGGATATTATTATTTTTTCTGCTGTTTTGTCATTCGTATGTGTTGATGATACGATTTAGTTGATGTGCTAAACCGATTATATAAACGTCGATAAATCGATTTCTAAGTGACGTTAAACTAATTTTTCATTCTAATATTGAAGACAGTTGTTTGTCAGAATATTTTATACTATTTACTGAGAAAAAAAAATAATTTTCTTAAAGTACAAGAAGACATAAATTTATATAAATCCACTATAAAAGTTAAAATTGTGCTTCAAATTTTTTTAAAATGAGAAATCAACTTTAATATTACAACATCGATGATCACTAATACTTATATTTAGTTGTTGTTTTGTGCTCGCCGTAATCTGAATGTTTACCTTTTCTAAAAAAGTGCTTACAGAGATATTAGACGATATTTTTATTTCGCGCATTTTAGACATAATTCGTTAATGACTTAAACACAATTATTTGTTGAAATTGTAAATAATTGGATATTGTTTTGCTTCAATAAAATTAAAAAATAAAGTATGGAAATTTAATTAAAACTACAAAATTGCAAAAATTGCAAATGAATTTAATTACAAAAAGAAATGCGCCGACTGTGTCTGCTGTTCAAACTTTGTAAAAGCTTGAAACAACTATTTATTGCATTTTATTATTGCAACAATGTTTTCTAAAAGAAATAAACACTTTTTAACTTCAAGCAACAGCAAAGTTATTGGTGGGCATTACAAAGAAAGTGTTTCGCATCTGCTATTAAAAATGATTGCCTTTTTGTTCTCTGCGGGAGAAAAAACCTGTTTTGAATTTCGTCAACAATTAACTTAAAAAAAATTACATGTTATTTTTAAAAAATTCTTCAACATTGTGAGCTCTTATCGTTAATAATTGTGTAATTGCGGAATATTGCTGCGTCATCCGTTCGATTTTAATTCAATTTCAAATATAAAATATAATTTTTTAAAATTTTTTTAAAAGCACATTTTTTTAAAAAAGTTAATTTTTTAACTTTAGAAGACAATGTAAAATTAAGCTCAACTTTAGAAAGATTTATCTTTAATTTTTTCTATTACTCAGACTGAATGAAACCAATAGAATAAATTTTATAACATCCTTAATGTTATAATTTCTTTATTAATATAAAAAACTATGTACCGATCTATCCATTCAATTTTTTATATTACTTTGACGTTTATATTCTGATAAGCAAATTGACATGGAGGCACAATTTTCAACTTCTTTAAATATATTTTGACTATTTTGCCAAAAATCGCGTTTAAGTCTGATTAAAAGAAAAGTGACCCACCTTTCATACAACTGCTCTCTTCCTTCGACCATAATTATCGACCCTAAGCTGTTTATCGCAGCTTGTGTGGAAAAATAGAAGAGACATTGCTTTGACATTTCGTTGCGGTATCCTTTCAGTTGTCCTTTGTAATTATCTAATTGTCGTTTTAAGTATCTAAAATATCTAAGGCATCCTTCTTTCACATATGTCAAATATCCTTCTTAATTTTCAATTACCCTGGAGGGACGTTCTTAAATCTAGTTTTTTCTAACTTTATCGGATAAATTAAATCTTATTAAATTTTAAACATAATCTCATTAAACTTTAGTATAATATTTTGTTTTTAAATGATAAAACCGTCGGCCTTTAAATGAGTTGCACCCGCTTTGCTTGCAGGCATCAATTAGAGTCTCGATATTCTGATAAACAAACATCATCAGCCAGGCAGTCACAGCACATAATTCAGCTCATCGTCTGTGGTTTTAGAGGTATTGCCACCTTATTATATTAATGTGATGGTAAAAGTGGTGTCAAGAAAAACCATTCCATTACCAAAGGAAACCCCATGCCATCTATTTCTGATTAAACTGCTTATGAGAAGTTAGCTAATTACCGATAAGTCTATATATGTATTACGAATCCGTTGGTTTGTGATTGCTTGTCTGTGTGATTGGAGGGTGTTTTGGGAAACCATTTGGGGTATCATAAAACAGCAGATCATCTACCACAGAACGATAATTCGATTACAAACATTGAACTAAAATATTGTTTGTTTTTTAGATACTCTTTACGATACCCGAGTTCCGTGAAAATAAATATTTGAAAAGTGACAAAAGCAATAAATTGCCACCTTTTTATCAATATTACTAACGGCACTGCTAGTATTACAAGGACACTGGCAGTAAATGAAGAAAGGAAAGAGGTGTAGAAGAAATACTGTGTATTTTATTTTGTTTCGTGCATGTGTGTGGGTGTTCTTTCATTTAGCTTAATTGCGGTTATACGTTAACTTTTGCGATGTGCTGAAGAGCCTGCAGACGTGTAGTGATGGGTCTGTGTGTGCTCTACAGACAAATGCCATTTATTTTTTCTGTCCTCTCCGCTCTGTCCTTTCCTTTATCATACCCTCTCTTCTACACTCAGTATTGTTGGGTGACACAGACATTTGGCGAATGAAATATATTCTAAGTACGAGCTCGTGGTTCAGAAGAATCTTGTTATGTGTGGTGGAATTTTTATGTTGCTATGAGTGAGAGAGAGAGGGACATACAGCAAAAGAGAGAAAGAGAAATATAGAGAGACAAGAAGGAAGATATATGTTTTAATTATTCTTCCAGTACTCCCAGGTTGCATCCCATTACACGTCCCACTCTTTCTCTCTAATTCCATCACTCCTTTTATCTGTATCTATGCCCTTTTAATTTTATCAAGTGAATCATTTTAATTCTGACTGGTTACTGCTGAAAGCAATTTAATTAGTTTTTTGTCAATTTGGGGACTTTAAATTTTATGTAGAAGGCATTGAAGCTTAATTCTGCAAACAATTTTTTTATCAATATCAAAAAAATTACCGCTTTTTGTAGCACTAAATGATATTCAGTCTTTTTTTACCTTGCATCCCGAAGGATGGAAATCAATGAAAATGAATTGAAAATTTAGCAATTTTAATTAAATTAAGATTTTTAAGGGTTCGTTTAATTGCCTACAAAAAATAATTTTTCTTTCTCCGAATTTAGTTTCGTACTCCGGTTTGGATTTCTCTGAATAATGTCTTTCTTTCTTGTTTACTCTTTTTCAAAAGTCTATCCTAATAAATTGTTCAGACAACTTTATAATTCTTCATTGGAATTATTAGTTATGTATTATTATTATATAATATAATAATTATTAGTTATGTATTATTAAGTAATATTATTAGTTATGTGCTAGTTATATGCTTAGTTACTCCGCCCTTTTTATAAAATCCGTCATACATTCATCCTTAAATATTCCATTAGAAATAATAAATGTGGAAGACTATGAATTCGTTTGTAGGAAATTCAAGCTAAAAAATTCAAGCAATGAACTCGTGTAACATTACAATTTGTTCGAACAAAACAGTCTTGGTGTCAGTGTCTGCTTCTCATTTAATCTGGTTGAGTTTGTGTGAATTACCTTTGTATGTTTGCATAAAAATTAGCTCTTATGTGACCCAACTCCGCCCAGTCGCTTGGGGCTCAGTAATGTTTTTAGGGGGAAAAATACATATATTTTTGCTCTTTTTTGAAGCTTCAAAAAAGTAATATACATTCATCTATAGAAAACAATGATTTTAATTTACAGACATAAACAAGTGTCTTTTAATTGCAATCTTTTAACTTTGTTTCGCCAAGGCTTGAATATTTCTAAATTAGTTGAATTTTAATATTAAATCTCAGTGAGACGAAATGTCCTTAATAAATATCCCTTTTCTCAGTTTTCTCATCTATTTAGAATTGCCGACAACGTACGAAATATTAAATAGAAGTTTCAAAATTGAAGGCCATTTTTTATTAAAACCTTTTTTCGCTTTTATTGAATCACTTTTATTGGATGCGATTGTGAAAATGAAGGCGAAATAAAATATGTGATTTATTGAATTAAATATTTTATTCAACCTTGTATTTTACTGACTCATTGTATGAATAATAAACTCGGCAATTTGTATTGATTTGATTTTTTTAGGATTTCAGTTTGAGTTTGAATGGAGTATATAAATATTTAACATCGAACAGTTTTGTTAGACGATGATTACTTTTAGTCGTTGCATAGATAAAGGATAAATTTGCAGTGAAAAACTTAATAATATCATCCAAAATTTGATTATGGAATTCAAAAGCAATTTATAATCAAAGAGATAAAAAGGTACATAATTAAAAAGAAAATTTTATTATTAAAAATTGTATTCTATAATTTATCTTAATTGGATGTTAAAACATCGATGTTTGTGTTCCAGATGTGTATCGAGGGCTAAGAAACTTGAAAATCATAAACTTCGTATTAAATTGTTGCACGTATTGTAATGCTTTGGTTAAGCCTAACTAAATCACCTTAGCACATTCCCCAACATACTAAAAACGTAACCGGAGCACACCGGTTTATAATATTTACATATTCGTTACTCGTTACGAATTGTTTTCGTTTTATTAACATCCAGTTCGACTATGTGGGGCAACAACAAGTATTATCATAACATCAAGAACAAAAACAACATAATGATTATCATCATCACCATCACGGACTTATCTCTTGACAAATCTTGAGAAGTGCGAATATAACGTCCCTCGGGAGCAGAGGGGAAGGGTATGTCCGTACACTGAAACACACTTATGATTAAAGTTTCATGTAAATTATTCTAACAGTGCCCTCCAGTTAATGTCCACTCCGTTGTGGACCATTCCCATTTGTACCTTGCTAGCAATATATTCTCGCATATTTAATGGAGAACACTTGTTCCCTTTTCTTATGCTTTATTTGTTTGTCCTCAATTCTTCTCATTTGCAATGAAATATAGTATGGTGTGTATATCTGTGTATGTGTATCGTATGCAGCCATAGTGTCCATCCATTTTTTCTTCTTTCTTATCATATCTTCATGTTCGTTTTTGTTGTTGTGATTGTTTCTGAGGATGATATGAATACCTTGGCTATTAAGAAGTTCGTTCATACTCCCGACTTCATATTAGTTCGCTTACTTATTTGTTTACTTTTGCGCTTGATTACCTGGTTTGATTGCGTTTCTTTTTTTGTTGCAGATGTATTTTCTAATAAAGTTTATCACATCATGGGGCACGCAGTCCTCTTGGTAATTATTCTTGTTCTTTTTGTGTTATTTTATTATTACGACTGCTGTCGTAGTGACAATAATAACAACAAAAATAATAAAATTTTCTTTAGCATTTTTTAAAATTTATTTTACTTCATATCTTAGTGAGAGAATAGAAAATAAACACGGAGAATGAAATAATATTTCAGCTCGACTTTAATAATTTACCTTTTAAAAATTCCTTTGGCTTTTTCGAATTATTTTTTATGACACAGAATATGCATGACTTCACTTTTAATGCGCCAATAATTTGCAAATTAGATAAAGTGACACAAAAACAAAACAGCAGCACAAATGTACCGGCTTCTTTTTGAGCAAACAGAACGGGAGGGATGCGCTTTAGTTTTCATATTTAATGATTTCCACAGGCGTGATATAAAATGTAATTAATTGCAGTTGTTTTATCTGGATAAACATATACACATACACAAGCACAATAAACACGCACGCACACAAATTAAACAAATACAAACAAAGCAAATCACACACGGAATATATGCGTGTCTATGTGTTGGAAATATCGTTATAATAAAAATGAAGATTATAGGAAAAACCTACACTGAAAAAAAACGGATCAAGATCCTTATGTTGCTTAAGATTCCTTTTGTTAGTATTTGAGGATTAGATTCTTTAAAGCTATATTCTCCGACGGGAATCTTCGAAACTCGCGTAGTGAAAGGTGGTGGCATTACCGTATGTGGTGGTGGCATTCACCGTATGTAAAAGTAATGGACTGACAACCAGCTTACCATGTGTACCTTATTTGAATACCGTAATCGCAGTTAGAAATAGTGAAATGGATTTTTTATTACTATTTGATTAGTTGGTTTATAAAATATAGATAAAATCGTTAAAAACAAATCTATGTAGCTTTTTTTGTTGTGTAGCATTTATTATGTCTGCCATATTGTTCTACAGTCATCTAGTTATGGAAGTTGCCACATTTTGCGGTATTTTTTAATTCAAATTAGAGATTCTCCAAAAATTATGCATTCGACATAAAACAGAATACGTTAATTTAATTAGCATATTCTTTCACAGATTGCGCGCCATCTCCCTCGCCGAAATTCATATATTTATAGTTTGCATGTAATGTCGGTCGCATTACCCGATGGAGTCAGATACGAGCAAGTATAATTAGTAGTAACACAATAAGGTACTAACATAACAGTAACATAATAAGGTAAGTGGTAGTAAGGCCTGATTAGTACTTTACCAACCGCCCTTATTTTAGTTGATTAATCGTATCCTTTAGAGAAAGGGAATTTATGGATTGCATTTGTGTATTGTATTCATGTGTTCGGTTTGCATTAGGTTACGTTTACGTTTGTACAAGCTACCTGTAATAGTAATTCCTGTAATCTAGGCAGATGGTAAAAATAATTAACATTCAGTTGAAATTTTACTTTTCTTAAAAATTGTTAAAAAACTTGAGAAATCATAATCGAATGGGTATGTGTGTGATTTCTATGTATGTGTGTGAAATATTGTTGTCAAAATATGTATAAATTTTACATCAGTAACATTACAAGAACTATACCGTCTGATACTTTTTTTACTTGCTTGCAACATAAGCAGCAGTTACAGTTTTGTCTTTATTTCAAACTTTTATTACTTAAGGCTTTCATTTCATTTCCAAAGAATCACTTTTGTGGCAACACAACAATGTTTCTTTGACAACAATAGCACGACAGATAGTAAGATAAAGGCAGATCGCAAAAGGCAGATGGCACATAAAGAAGAGGTAAAATGTAAAAGTAAAGGATTTCAAAAGTAAGATAATTTTATAGAATTTTATCTTTTAAAATTCTTTGCTTTCTTTGGAAACTACTAAGTGGCATTACTGGCAATCCAACCATCCATCCATGGCTGGCCTGCGCTATTCGTCGTTCCGTCTCTCGTCGATTCAACTGAGAATACATTGCGAACGAGGGCAAACATTATTAGGTATCATTCGCTAGTTGTGCGAAGGCCACTAAAATCGCTAAAGCTGTCGGAAGCGGAAACCATCCGTAACCACAAAATTCACTGTTAAAGAAAAGTTAAATAGATTTTTTTTAAAAAATAAAAAGAATTAAGGATAATGTTGTCTGCATGCTAGTTTAGAGAAAGAAGATTTGATGATATAAATTCTTTGATTGAGAGCAATTTGTTCAAGTGCGTATAAATTTTTGATTGCAAGAACTGAATTAAAGAAAAAGTTAAAAGGAAAAGTAAAAGTTAAAAGGAAAAGAGAAATATAATAATTTTTTCAGACTATTGGCATTCATTTATCCTAAGAACTTCTTTTCTATTTTATTAATTTCAATGAGAATGCATAAAAAACATAATAATTATAATGATCTTTTTTTATAATAAAATAGTATAATCACCAAGTTTCAAGTTTAAAGGATTTTAAAACGGATTATTCTTTTATGCGGTTATGGCAAGGCATTCCTTCAAAAGAAAAGTTTAGGGTATACATTTTTATCTGTATCTTTTGAAGAGGTTTGAATTTAAGTCTTAAGCTTTGGGGCCTGACTGATAAGTAGGAGGCGTCTTCAGGTTGGGAAAGTAGGATACATCCATAAGATGTTACTTTAGTAAGATAATACTTTGGCGATCAATTAATAGTACGGAGCAGCATCTATGGGGTATGGTTAAAAATGTGAAATTATGGTTGCAAAATATAATACAAAATATTATTGTGATTGCAATTTCAAAAGGATCACAAATATTTTTAAGAAGAAGTATTCGTATAAAGTTATTAGCAGTTCATTAGAGGGGTAAACAAATAAGTAGTATACTATTGATAAAGGATGATATATTATACATTAATTATAATGAGTTTCTAGATGAGTTTTGAAAAAGCATGCATAATTCATTTTATTTCTTTCTGACTCTGTCAATACAAGACTGATTTCAAATAATTCGTAACTTTCTTTAAAAAGTTCCAACTTTGTTTGCAACCGTTTATATCCGGCTGTCACACAATTCACACACAATGCCCTTCCTGTCTTTTGTTTACTCCACTGCACAATAACTGTCACATTTAACAGATTTTTGTGAAGTGTTGAAGTAGTAGCATGCAAAGTATGTTTAAGTTTCGACACTGATTCCTATTTATTTCTAACATCGAACTGTCAATTTTAATGAAAAGCTTGACAACATCTCGAATGTTTCTTTATATTTTTGACAAGAGACAGAAGGGTAGTATCGATATTTTAAAAATGTTTGAAAATAAAGATCACGTAAAACGTAAATGGAAGAATGGAATGGAGAAAACCTAAGCACAGGCTAGTGATTTTCAAGAAGTTTTATTTACCTGACAGAAATGTAGCAGGTTGGTTCTTGAATTTATGAAAACTAAAATATGTGAAGCGAAACTTTTGAAAAAGTCATTGCATTTATTTATCAAACTTTTATTAATTTTTTCTACGTAGCTCTTCCTTCCTTCGTTTCGTTTACGCGTGTATAAAGGCGGGATCGTCGACTGTTTAATTTTTTTTTCTTGAAAATGCCACAGTTAAATGTTACCCTTTGGTGAATTTTCACCCTTTGGTAAATAGAAAAAAGTTACCCTTCAACGCGTTTTGTTCATCCCACGAGAAAACTGTATTGCTTGTCTCGTTTGTTGAAAAATCGAATGAACGAACGAATACTTTTCAGAATCGAGGGAAACTATTCCACCGCAACGATGTTAGTTGTTGAGAATTGTGAATTCAATGACACTTGGAGGACATAGAGCGGAACCGAGGAGAACACTCTAAAGACTAGACTTGAATAAAGCCGGAAGAGGAATAACAAAAAAGAAAAAAAAATAGAAATAGAGTAAAAAAATTGAATGCTGCTTGATTATCTAAAATCAAGCACGTTGCCTAAAGCGAGTCTTCACTTAATATTCAAACAAGTGACTCCAGACTCCAGATATTGAAAATGGATAGAAACGATAGAGGCGGAAGAGCGAGAAAAATTTGTTAGAAAATTCTGATGACACATTGTTCTTTTAAAGAAAAATTATATCCTTCAAATTCTTTGATGGAACCACAATAGTGATTACTTTTAGTAATCATATCATTGCTGACACTCTTTTATTTAACTTCATCAAAGGAAAAAGATAGAAATGGATGATAAATATTTAACTGATTGGCTGGAGTGAATCAGTGCTTGATTAGAAAAGACTGAAATTCGGAAATTTTTAATATTAATAAAAAATTAATAATAAACTTATTTCGGTCCATAAAGTATTCACTTTTTCGGTCTTTCTTTTATTCCATAATTTATTTAGTACTATCACGAATGTCTTGGGAATTTTTAGCTACATCTGCAATAAGATGCAAATGCAAATTTTTAGCTTCTGCTTGCGTGTTCGTGTGGCGAGCCGGTCATACAGAGTGTAATATTGAGTGTCAAAAGTCATGCCAAAAAAAATTACATTTTTATTATGGAAATTTTTCACTGCAGGAAATACGCAAACAGATCAAGAGTCAACGGATGCAGTAACGAAACAAGTGGTAGCAACAGTAGTAGTATCGCTACCATCATTAGCACCATGAACATTAACAACGCAAGCAATAACAAAATTAAAGGCCGTTTACGAACTTTCAAACAGTGAATACATTTCATTCGGCGAAATGAATCGATGACAAACGAAACCTTAATCCAAATGAGAATCAGATGACTTGTTATATATTTTTGGGATTATTTGAATTTATTTTTTTATGACTTTACATTACTGTTGATTTTTAAGATTTCGTTCGAGATATTTCATGTCATTTTATAAATTATAATATTGGAGAAAATCGATCATAAAAAACAAGCCTAAGCTATTGCTCGAAATATTTTAATTTTATATTTTTCAAATATATTTTCGAATATATTTAGGTAATATATTACATAAATTAAGTTTTAATTCTCTCAAAAAATGCAACGAAAATTAATCTGCAAATATTCGCAGCAGTTTTTTACGAAAGGATAAACACGTTAAGAGCAATAATAATGAAATATACGATGGCGATGAAATAATAAATACTAATTGAGGACGTTATTTATTTAAAAGAATGATAGAAACAAAACAACGCTCCACCAAACAAAAAGGGCGGAACAAAAAATAAAAGGAGATGAATTGGCGTTGTCGGGAATTGCTGTGTTTGTTTATGGTGGGTTCCTTTGAGTTGATGTGAATAATGTTAATCTTGAGAAACGTTTTTTATTATGCTTTGTGATTAATTTACAAATATACACATTTTTTCTTTTATTTTGCTCCTTCCTTGGGTGTTGTTCTGTATTATAATATTTTTCACTTTTAGTTTTTTTGGCGACTCGAGTATCATCATCTCACGTCTTATGGCGGCCGTCAGTGGTATATGCCACAGCTGTAGAGCTGGATCATTAAGTAGGATTTATTTCGACAGCGTTTATGAAACTTCATTAATTAATTTTAATTATTCTACCCAATCATGTTTCATAATTATACGAGTGAATGTTGTAAAAACGCAACCTTTTGAAATGAAGATATTTTTTAAAGAGTGAGCAATCAGTCTCCTCAACAAGAAAATAATCTATGACATTTGATAAATTTTCTTTAGTAGAAGAATTCACTCCATCCTATTCAGCTGTGCAACGTTTTCGTACTATATATTAATACATCGGTATTACGATGTTAGCATCGCAATAAGATTTTACTTTATTAAAAAAGAACTCCAAATGAACAATTAAAGTATGAGAGTTAGCTCTTAGAATGTGTTGAATAAAATTATGGATTAAGTATAAACAGCTTTTATGGGTTTTTATTTCGCGGTTCTTAACCTAAGTCAAAACTTTTTAAATTAATCAAAACTTCTCAACCTAACTCAAAACCCCTAAAAGATTTTGTTTAATTAATTTCGAGATTCCATTCTCTTTAATCGATTCAGAAGTTAGCAACGTCGTAAACATTTTATCTTCAGTTTGTTTACACTTTAATACGAATTCAATTAAATGAAAATGTGCTAAAATATTAAATCTATGCACCAAGAGAAAAACTAACAATAGCATGCCCAGCAACGCAACAACGTTGGAAATAATAATAAAAATAATATTTATTGTAAATATGCGTACACTTAATGGCATACCACGATATTTAATGAAGTACAACAACTTTGTTTGCGTTTTTGTTATTAAATCATGTTAGCGAAAATAAATCAACTGAAGATTAATAAATACTTGTATTAAAAGAAGAGGAAGAATATGAAGAATGTAAAGAATAGTTCAGATATTTTATACCAAATTCAATTTATATATTTTAGGGAAACATTTCACCCTATCTGTCTACCGGTGAACTAACCACTATTGTTATATTAAAATTAAATTGAAACAAGAATTTAAATGTTTTCCTTTTCAACCTTTCGTTTCTTCATCACACAAATTAATCATGCTGAGATTTTAATTTGATTGGTGATGATTTTTTGAATAAACTTTCTTATTTCATGTCATTTGTAAATTTATTAATTTATTACACGTCGTTAACTTCTTCAACGTAATCGAGTGATAGATAGCATTTGATCACAAAGAGATAAACATTCTGCAATTAACACGTCTCAATTTTGTTCTTAATGAATTAACAATAAACGGAATTCGAAATTCTTTGAGGTACGCGGTTAGCAGAAATTGTTGATTGGCAGATCCATAGAAATACTCGATGTGTATGTGAACACTCGCGTTTGGGTGTTTACTGCCCTGAAGTAATTTCAAAACTTTGTTTTATTTTACTTTTTGTGTCGGAACAATGGCTGAATAAATTTGTGTGCGTGCATGTAGAATGCTCATGTTGTTACGATGTGATATCCTGCAGGAGCTCTTGGAATTTTTGTAACAATATCTATGTGGCATACTTTTGTGAGCGGCTAGGGGAGAGAATGAAACAACGGTGCCTCATATAAAGCACGATAAAACACGACCCACAAAAACTCACAAACTCTTTGGGATATAATGGTAAAACTCACAAACTCTTTGGGATATAATGGTAAAACTCACACTCAGTAAAAAGTCATAAATAATTCTAGCACCGCTACAGAATACGAATACGCACAGGCACACATACGATTAGAAATTAAACATTTTCAAAATTTATTCACTTATGTACGTTCAGCATAAAACTTCCTAAGTTCTAGGTCCTTACCGAAAAGTTACTAAATCCCGAACAGGATTAAATAATTCTTTCTGCTGCGATATTACCCTTGTAGAGAACAACTCACAACAACAACAACACACACAACAGGAGATACAATAACAACGACATGAAAAGCAACAACAGTAGCAATTATAACAACAACAATATTTTGTTCATTTAAAATCAACCATTCATGATAATTTCTTCATTAGGTTCTAAAGCTTTGGTCGAATGTCTAAAGCTGGTTCCGGTTCGTGAGAAATGCGAAAATTGTTGTGTTTGTTTTCCTCTTTCTTGCTCTGTCCATCTCTCTCTTTCTCTCTCTCTCTCTCAGTCTGCCTGTTATTTCAGAAACAATCAAATTTTACTACGTTGAAATTACATTTTATTTCGTTACAGTTTTATTAACTTTTTGTGAAACGGTAAGCAAATTTTGGTCGCACTAATAGCATTTCAATGGAAGGAAAATAAAAGTTTAAGTTTTGAGAACAAAATTATTAGTCTTTTCACTAAAAATACTTGATAGTCTTGGCATCAGTTTCAATTAGTCCGGACAAATATTGTATATAGAATTTTTTCACCTCTTTTTTCAGCCTTTTACTCTTGTGAGTTTAGTTACAAAAATAATCGGTCAACCACATATATAACATAATGAGGTAGATAAAACTTTGTAGGGAGGCTGTTTCTAAGAACCCTTTCGTTTGCTACTTATTTAACAGTCGTGAGTGTATACGTCAGGGTGTTCACTTCTGCGGGTTCCTTTGTAGCACGTTGGATATTTCAACAATAATTCCTGATCGATACTTTTGGAGCGGCGCGATTAACCAAAGAGTTAATCAGGGGAATATTAAGTTATACTTTCTGTTTTTTCACTTGCATGCAAAGATTACGTTGAGTAAGAACCGTAGGAAAATGTATTAATCTTAAAATCAAAAATTATTTAGAAGCCTTGAATAGAAGTTTTTGCAAATATTAAAATGGAAATGCATGTGGTGGGTCACTTCATATAAAAAACCAGGTTGTTATTTGTCCAAACAATGAAATTTTTGAAATTTCTTAAATTTGTTTGCTTTAATCTCCCACAAATATTTACTTCTCAAGAAAACAGATTGAATTACATTAAGTCCTTTATTTAATTCTAACTCAGTTCATTCTCTTTTACACACACACGAATGCATGTAAGTATACTCTAACATATTCATGGAATATATTACTGATACTAATTTTTACAAACTTTCCAAACCAAACCAAACCAAAGCAAACCATAAAATTTGCATAAATTAAAATGACCGAATAACAACGTGTCTGTTTGCGTGTGTGTATATTTATAAGTTTTCTGCTTATGGATGCATAAATAAAATAAAAAGTAGAACGTATTGTATGAACTCAACACGACAAAGGAATTTAAAAGATGTTTTACATTAAAAAAACTAAAAAGGAATAGAATTAATTGTCTTACATTAAGTTACGAGAGTGCTCGGAAGAATGAAACTAAAAACAGCCAAAAACGGTTACTGCTGCTGACAACTTCACCACGAATTTCTTTAGCCTTATTTTTTAGATTCCATAATTTTTGTCGTACAAAACACAAATTGACGCTGAGAGTTTTTTGACACTTGAGAAGATTTATCTTTGCTTATTATTATTTCGTTTGTAAACTCTTCCTATGACGTAGATAAATGACGAGCGGCTAATGAATATCTTTGAAAATGCAATTGGGTTAGCGAGGATGTGACAATGAGATGAAGAAGAAGACGCTAGGATATAGCCTTAACGCAGCAGAAGAAGTAGTACATTTCCTACAAATCTCTAATCAGTCTCATTTTTATCAGCTTTTTACTACTTTTCAACCATATTTTCCCTATTATTGAAAAGAAAAAGCATTTTAGCATCTCATGTAACAATATAAAATATTTGCGTTAAATTTTTCCTTTTGCCTTTCGCTATGCACTTCCCCTCTATTCTCTCCGTCCCTCCAACCTGCTTTTCTTCTTCTTGTAATTATGTGATATCCTTGAAATCTTTTCAAATCTTTAAGTATCTTCACCACAAAAATATTACTCACCATTTGGGTTAAGGTTGCTGGCGGTGGTATAGTAAATTTTTGTTTAATAGAACAAAAAACCTCTTGGAAACCATATTGTCCGAGAGTTTGAAAAGAGTACACTTTACTGTAAACAACAGAGAATGAAGGAAATACATAAAAACATGTAATTAAGAATTTAAAGAAAACTCACAAGTTATAAAAAGACTATTACGCTTTTCTTACAGTCGCGACATGGTCTTATGGATTGTGTAAAAGCAAAATGGCGTAAAAAATGAACGAGGAAAAAGTGGAAGAATGACAACTAAGCAGGCTAAGGCTAACTTATATCTGATGGAAATTTGCATGCTTTAGATCTTGCCCGTCGAGATGTATTGTGCAGGCCTGTCATATAGGTCCACCTGTACCACACGCGCTAATTGGATCTCGCCATTGTTTCCTTTCTGCCCTTGTTAGGCATCATTACTATTGATATTCTCATTTTTGTGGTGGTATACCGAATTCTACCAATTGTTGTTCAAAGTATTGTTGAAAGCAAAACGAAATGGTGCAATTTGCGGTTTTAAAAAGAATTTACCACAATTGCAAATGGGATGCAGTAAAACTAGCGAACTAGAGAGAAAGAGGAATCTTTTACAAATTTTCCTGCTAATTATTTTATTGTAAACTGTTTTTATAACTATTGGTAAAATGTATTTACACCGCTAATGGCTTTACGCTATGGATCTATTGGTTTGTGGTTAAATTGGTTTATATGTTTCTCCGGCAGAGCTCTTCATTAGCAATTTTCAAAATAATTGCGGCTTTTCGAAATAATTTTTGGGAATTAGACAAACATTTTACGGGGTTGTGTGAAAATGGTTAAAGTTTCTGAGCGGTCGCATTTATTGACAGTTGTTATTGGACTGGCCGTTATTTTATTGGACGGTATGGTAACAAAAAATTTGAAGAATTTTCGCTGGATGATTTGGTGAAGGGATCCCAAAGTGTGATAAAATCGAGTTTATGTCAGCCTTTTAATTCTTAAATTGCCTTACCTCCAAAATATTTTTGAAAGGAAGTAACCCTTATTATTGAAAAACTAATATCTGCAAAAAATAAACTCTAATAAGTTGCACATTCCTTTATTGGTTGTGGGTTAATTATCAAAATATAATTATCATCGCTTCTGTTTCAGAGTTAATTCTACATAAATTTTATAATAATTTTAATGGAGAAAAACCACTTATATTTTATTACAAAGGCGATACATTTTACGAGATATATTAGCAATTACAGCTAATGATAATATAATTACAGTTATCCATTATTCAGGTGCTGTTTAATATTATTGGACACTGTATTTTATTTAATTACCATTAAGAATTTATAGGAGAAAATATTTATTTTTACACACACAATCACGCACAAATGTAGATATGCTTTTTTTATTTATCGCAATATATATTTCATCACAATGTGTGGCTAAATGTGTAATGTGTGTGTGTTTAAAGACGTGAAGTGTGTATGTTGCGGATGGATGATGTGGTAAAGACACTTGTGTGTGTGTAGTGGATCTAGGTGTTACGCGTATGTGCGTATGGGCGAGCGTGCATTAGCGCATAACTCTCCTTGTAATTATCAATCAGATTCTGTGAGAGTAATTACGAAAAACAAATTTAATTACTAGTCACAGAATGCGACCCTTACACAGGTACACACATCCACATACACACGATTTAAGTACACGCTTTTTGAGCGTGTTTTAAAATAAATATGACATAAATTCTTTTAACAATTAAAGACTTTTTAACTGTTTATAGAAAGGACCTTTCTTCCATGCAAATTTTGTCCTATTTATGCAAGATCTTTCTTTTAGATGCTAAAATAGTTCAGGACTGATTGGTTGATGAACATTTTCAACAGTAATTTTTTAAATGTTATAAAAATAAATGAATCCAAATTACGTGGTCGTCAAAAATGTTTTCATATAAAGAATATATCGAAATTTGCAAATTGGCATAAAATGTGACACAAAAAGAATTTGCGTTTTGCACATTTTATAAAGAATGAATCCATTGAATGTAATTACACTGAGCAGAAATAATTTGCTAATTAACGGTGTCTTTTTGACTAAAAGAACATTGAAATCAATCTTTTTCTTCTATAATTATTGATTATAGTTAAGAGTGTTAGGGACCTCTTATACCGTTTTGATTTTTCATCGTCTTAGTAATTTCTTAATAATTTTTTGTGACTTTTTGAAATTTTCTACCCATGCGTTACCTTGAACCAAGCTATCGATTGTGAGCTGTTGTCTCCTTTTATACAGGAATCGCTGTATAATTTAACATGTATCTTAAAGCCTTTTACCAACATATACACACACCAACACTTAAATGTACGCTTAGTTACATCCATTTCATTTACACACAATATTCATTCGTATATTTAATTCTCGATCTCTTTATCAGAGACGTTTTCCCAGCAAGAAGGATTTTGGATGAAATGAGGGGTTTCAATTCATTTCTGGAGAGACAAAACAGTGAAGAAGGGGAAAGTGAAGCGAGTGAAACCGCATGCAAGTGCTTGTCATTGTCGTTTCCTGCTCCAACAATTGCTTCTGGCAAATTAAAGCAATTTGTATTCGCGAATGCTTTTTGTTGGTTTTCATTGTTTTATTGTTGTTTTTGTTGTTATTTTTGTTGTTGTTGCTTAGCTATTTCAGCCGTTTTAGATGCGGTTGCCTTGTAAGCGAATTATTGTTGAGTTTATTTAAGGTTGTTGCTTTCGTTGTGTTTTGGCCCGTTTTTGATGACAGCATTTTATCCTGGAACTGAACCACGAATACTAAATTATTTTGCAAAAAGTGGACGTGATCCGCGTCTCTACTAGTTATACGGATATATCGTGTGGGTGTAGGGTATTTAACCTTCGGCCAGGCCGAAGAAGCACCCTTACTTGTTTTAGTAAATGTCGAAATTATTATGCGTTGCAAATTAGTTTTCATGATTTCCTCTCCTGCGGCGCAACTTCTCCCAATCTTATTTTTAAATTTTTTGAAATCCTGAGTATTTTTTTACGTTAAATTTATTAACTAAGGGTTGTGTTAGCTTATTTCTAGCTGTTATTCAGAAATTTTATTAAGCTGTATGTCAGAGATTGTTCTTTTAGAAAAAATTGTTACTAGAAAAAAATAAATATAAAATTCCAGAAGCCGGAGAACAAAATAAAATGCGTATTCTTTGTTTTGCGCTTGTGCGATAATTACTAAACTTATTTTTATGTAATTTGTGATTTTATTCAGTTTTAGGTCCTTTGTTACGATTGAATAAGAATAAAAATAATACTCGGAAATATATGCCTGCCACTCAGGAGTCATTAAGCCGCACACAAATACGCACACACGCACGCATTGAATAAAAATGCGGAACACAAAAACTTTTACACGAAAGGCCAATCCATTTCCCGACATTTGATACTTTATTTTAGCTCGTCTCTCCTCTCTCTACTATTACTTCAACCTGTCAATGCAATTTATACCTCATAACTCAATAAGAAGTTAAACGAAGTTATCAAAGAAGTTAAGCGATAAACTATCGGGAAACACTGTGTTTAATAATTTAATTTCTCGTCTTTTACTCAAACACGACTTGTTTCATCTTCAGGCCTTTGTATGCTCTACATCTTTTCCCTTTTTCTCTCTCACTCTCTTACTCTTTACTTTCTTTTTATTTTTTAATAGCCCTAATGTCCAGAAGAATTACAGTAAGCATTCATTAGGAGCTACGATGTTATTAGAACACAATAGCTTTCAAAATTAGTGAAAATGATGATGATGTTAAGTTAATTTCATAAAAGTGAAGCGTAAGTTATTATTTTCGATAATCACAGATTCATCTCTTACCAGCTTTCACATAAAATTCAGTACGAAATCGCATACAATTTAGTTAAATTTTTCAAATCAATCAAATTTCTCATCATGTCCGTTTGAACAATTAACACAAAATTGTTTAAACAATTTAGAGCAAGTGACTAAAGATCGATACACAAACAACCAAATATGACCAACCAACCAACCAACTCTCACTTAAGTCGATTGCTAAGCGATGCAAAATTAGATAGTATGGTTATTACTGCAATTTAAAGGAAAGACTCGATTTTTATTTAAATAATTCAATTATGTTTGAATAAAGAAGCTTGTGAAATTTTGTACTTTTTGAAATTTCATCATGCGCTTGGAGGTGTCGCCCCGGGAAACTCTGAAATACCCAACTCGCTGGTCAGTTAAAAGACACGCCTGAAGACTTTTCCTACGGCGCTTTTCCTTCAGTATTTTTCTTGAAAAATGCAGAAACTAATAAAGACTCACCAGTGCAAAAAAATGTATCCACACATTATATTAATTGTTTATTAAATACATTTTCGCCATCATAATTACTTGTTTATATTTTACTTATATTTCGTTCTAGTATCCATATAAATTTATATTAGAAGTGTAAAGTTTGAGAGTTTTGGTCGGGCGGAAGTTAACGTTCTAACTTTCTTTTTTGATTACTTTTCAAATTGAAGAATTTTCGATGAAGAAACTTTTCGTCTCACGTATTTATGTAATACACGTTTCTTCGAAACGTAATATGTTTGATTGTATGAATGCATGTGTAGCAAAAACAGGAATTCTGCTGTCTGTCACAAGCGCAGGAGCTAAAACTCATCAAAACAATTGTAACATTTGATGAACATCCGTTGACGTGTTATAACTTTACAAGCTTTACAATTACAAATAATATCGTAGTTAACGAAGTTTGCCGGAGCGTTAGTCGGGTTGGTGTGTGGGGTTGGTTGACGATTTGGCCGGCAGGTCGGTTGGTTCTTTTGTACGGGAATATTTCTGAGTATCTGTGGAACTGTATGTGTGTTATTTCGCGTGTGTTGTTGCGAATGTTATAAAAACAACATCCAGTGGCGCAGTAAACAAACACTTTAGAGGTATAATGGACGTGAAAACAAAGTCTTAAACGACGTGAAGACTTATTTGTGTTGGCAATGCTTTTACTGTTAGTGCTGCTACTGTTACTATTTCTTCATTATCATCATTTTCTTCCGATATATTTGCTTTATTGTGGTAGATGATAATGTGCTTAATGTTGCTTACTTCGTGCACATCTATGTCGTGCTTTCCGTCATTGTCGATGCTGACGATGCTTTGCTTCTGCTCTTATCGCTGCGATTATTACTTCTAATGTCGCTATTGTTGATAATGTTGAGAAGTTTATTGTTTAGGAACGATTATTATTTAACAATTGTTCTGTTTTGAGAAAGTATTGAAGAGGATGATGTTGTTGGTGGGGGTGATGATAGTTTGATTGTTTTGTTTATGAAGGCATTGATTAAGCCGGGTTTGGTAACTAATCATCATAATTATAATGGGCGGAGATGAAAAAACCTTTGATGGCCAACCAAGAAATCTGTTAATCCTTGTTTAATTAAGGATAGTGAGGGTAATAAATGATTTGTTGGCAACAAATTAATGTTGTTGTTGAATATAATCGATCAGAGTGATGAGCCGTAGTCCGTAACGACAACGACGCTGATGGTATTAATGGATCAATGTTGGAATAAAAATGGTATTGATCCATTAATGATGGATTAATTTAGAAAATGATGGTATTAATGATCAAGATGATAGTATTGAATGAAGGCGATAATTACAATGTTGGGAGAGTACAATGCATGCTAGCCTAAGCGATCTTCTGCACAATTTTCATTATTTTGTGAGAAAAATAAATAAAGTAGAAACTATGTCACAGACTAAGTTCGTTTCAATTAACATAAAAATCATTCCGTTTCCCTTTTTCCGTACCTCTTCTCCTTCTAACTTTCTCTCTTTCTTTAACCTTTTTCTACCTCTCTCACACGCTTTCTCTCTTTCTCTCTATTTCCCTTCCCCTTAATATCTGTTTACAATTTCTTTTAAAATTTCACCCCACTTGCATGGATTTCTCCTCTGGTGAATAAGATTTTCTTTTAATAAAAGCTTCTCAACATTTGAGCTGATCCAACGATCTAAATAGGACCAATTAACATAACAAGAAGGAAAGAGAGAGGAAAACAAATTTCCTCTGTCAAATCAGAACATTTATTAATATTTTATCCGTAAACGTTTGGCGAAGAATTTTTGAAAATCTCGAGGGCGTAGAATGCATATTAATTAGATCGACTTTTGAAAAAATACTACTACTATAAGTAGGAGGAAAACGCAGAGGTGGTAGCGTGGGATGGTTCACTGCTTAAAGAGGCTTGTTTTTTATTATTTGTATTTTTTCTTTCCCTTCCTTTACCCTTCTCCTAATCTTCTTATTTTCTGCTTTTTTAAAAATGGTATTTTCTTTATGTAAGATCGCTGATGGGCATTTCTTTTAAATTTTCATGAAAATAAAAGAAAACATGAGATAGAATTGGAAACGCGGCGTAGATAAAAGAATAGACTCTGGAAAAGTAGTTTTTTACCGTTTAAATCATTTTGTTATGCAGGACGCGTTCAAGAGGAAGCATATATCTTAAGGGGCAAAAACAAAGCACGTCCGAAGCTGAGCGAAGTAACCAAGTTAAAATTGAAAGCAGACAAAAGAAAGAGCAAGAATGAGAAAAAGAAAACGAGGGATGTATAAAAAATATCGACGTGGCTTTAGTGCATTTTTTCTGTAAACAAAAGGGGGTGGAGGGAAGGAAGAATAAGGATAGAAACAGCTTCATTATTTACTTATTGGAGAAATTTTTTATTCTCTCACCCCCCCCCCTCTTTCACAATCACACTCACGTCCACAAACGTTTCCAAGCTCCGATAACAAAAATTACGGGCAGTTGAAATTGCGTATAAACAATCTTAAGAGGATGCAACAAACCAAACAAAAGAAATAAACAAACAGAAACAACACTAATGCTAAGGAAAGCATCGTGAAAGATCTTTTGGCTAGGAGCGAAATAAAAGGACGTGCAATGATTTAAACAGTTCGTGTCAAATTTCCAAACAAATCATCCTCCAAAGTTTGTGATTGTAAAGTTTGTAAATCGTATAATTCAGTTGGCTAACGAGAATTTGGCTCGACTTTGGCCAAATTTGCTCACGGGAAAACTAAAGGGGAACGACTATGGTTAGAGGAGTATGAGGGTTCCCCAAGATATAAAGTTCCTCAAAGACGCAGAACTCCTCGAGGCTTACGCACGTAGTTAAAAATCATCTGAGTGAATTACGTAATAAGCTCCGACTTTCTCATTGCATGCAATTCAAAGGAAAACAGCAGCTTACTTACACCGCTCTTAACTTAAATAAATAAGAATTCCCGGTTGGTTTTTTTTGTTTGAGAGCTGAAAATATTGTTTCTCAAAAGCTGTTAATTTTCGGAAAAATTTCTCAGTTAATGTTTGAGCGATGAAAAGACCGTAATAGTCAAAGCGGTAATGACTATTACACTTTACTTGACTTTGTCGTATCACGGCAAAATTTGAAATTATCAAAATCTACAGACACGAAAACGCGTAGATTTTTAGTATTGACACTTTATAATTTTCTATTTTCTCATTTTTTTGTGAAGCGTTGGAAAATTTTTGCTTTCGGGTTTTGATTAATTTACGAATTCCACTGGAGCTTCCGTCTTTTTAAAATATTTACTATGTTTTGTTAACCATCTTGCGGATTTATCGTTATTATTTTTTGTCGTTACTAAAATTAAGATTAAATTAAAATTAAAAAACTAAAATTAAGCAAGATTTTGTTGATGTAAAAATAAAAAAAGTTATATATCCTCAAATTTATTTTTAATAAAGTTAATTCAATTATTTTTAATAAAATTTTTTACCTAAATAATCTTGCAATTATTAAAAAATATATTGTATAATATAATAATAATTTGTGGTATATTAAAAAATAAAGATTCCTTTCACTGGAGGAAACGTATAACAAGTTTGGTTTCTAGGTTTAAACTGAAAAATGAGGTTTAAATAGATATAGATTTTTGTAGCCTCTACAAAATCTATATCTATTTAAACCTCATTTAAACTTCTGTCCCTTAACACATATTTGTTCTAAATTTATACAATTCTTTCAATAGTCCGTAAAAGAGCAATTTCTCCTGTTTTTTTGAAAGAATAATATTAATTCCCGCCTTGAGCTCCTCGTCATCGAAAAATGCTTTTCCAACTATGTTTATAATTGCCCTGCAGGACTAATATGATGGCGATGGGGTTTCCTTGCCTTCTTTTTTATTGCCTATCGCTAATTATACGTAGCAGTTGGCGAGGATGCTACGTTCACGCTTTAAGTAATTCGTTCAGCGAAATTCTTCCATTTAAAAAATACCCTAACTGCGACAGAAGGAAGCGATTTTGTAACTCTCAGTGGGTGAACGGCCTTTTTGCGCTACTGTGCTAATTCCTTTAATAACGCTATACGTTTCAGTAGAAAATAATAAAGCTTCTGACTCGCTTCCGATGTGATTAACATTGAAGAACTGAACATCGAACAAGTAGAATTGTTCATTTTTAATAATCCGCTCATGGTGTAATTAATTAAGTTCTCCAATTTAATTAACCACTTGTGATTATAGCGTAAGCGTGTGTGTGTTTACACTCTTTATCATCGGAAAGTGCGCCGGAAAGCACTCACACACACCCGCAAGGGAGCTTAGTAAACGCTACAGCAAATACTGATTTCTTTCATTAAAGCGCCGTTCTCGGAAAAAATTTGATACAAGTAAATGCCAACGCAACAATAACAATGATAAAAATAAAAAAACAGGTTCCATCATTGTTTTTATCAAAGTTTTATTGATAGAATAGTCACTGCATTCTAGGAACTGAAGAGGTATTAAAAGCAACAAATTCAACTCTTAGATTAATGAAATTTTGCTTACAAGATGGGCGGGTGCGTTTGTATATGTATAAGCGAATGGGAGCGAGTATAGTTAATATTTACCCCATTCATACCCTGAGAAGCATTTATATGCGTGTGTTTGCGTATGTATGTTTGTGGGTTTGATTCGCATACTTGTGATTCAGTACTAAAAACGGAATGCAAAGTACTGAAAAAATAAAGAAATGATGAAACGAAAGTGAAAGTGAATCTGAAAAAGTAAGACTGTATATTCCTATTGTATTTGCAATGCTAATCTTCAGCCTTCTGCTCGTAAACAATATTTTCTTTTTTGAAAATAATCAATAAAAACGACAGAATAGTCTTCTAGTTTTGTTTATAGAAAAATTTTAAAAACCGCATTTTTAAAGCCGCCAATAATGCCAATGTCGAATATCCTTCGTTTGAAATTATGAATCGAATCTTTAGACTTAGAACAAGATTTATATAATTTTTAATTTAAAAAATCAATCGAATGTTGAGATTGTGTTTTTTTTGGAAATTATGGAACATGTTTTAATTTTAAAGAATTGCCAGACGTTCTTGATGAAAAATCAAATTATAAAAACCTCATTGATTTGAAATGATTTAGATTTTTTAATAAAATTCAGGGCTTAAATTTGAATCTTTTATAAAAAACTTTATGTTACAAAATCGATTAAGAAAATAGCTTTACAGATGGCGATAAATATAATAACGGGATAATTATAATCGTGTTTATATAAACAAAACTTTTCCAATTGTTTTCAAACTATTTTGTTAGTTCTGGATAATACCACCATATATGGTATTTATCTTTCGCTGCTTTTTTCTTTTCTCCAAAATTTGGATCAATCTAATGGATTGATACAAAAATACATTAATTAAGACTTATTGAACTATGCTTTTCTACGAGACACTAAAGAACTGCCGAATTTTTAATTCTTAACCAGTTTTCCCCAAATTCAATTTTCTTTGCTAATTAATCGAATGACTTTTCCCAGCGTCGGGCTACGAAATTTTCTGCACAATGTCGTCATTTTTATGACATCACGTTCCTTTTCTCTAATGCTATTCCAATAAGAGAAAGAGGTGTAGAAATAGCAGTCCAATTTTAACACACAAACCGAACAACGATCATAGCAATTGTTGCCCCCAATACGATACCGACTACTACGTACTACTACATGCCATGCATGTTTTCTCACACACGGCTCAGAGCACATAGAAAATAACCAACAAAAACATAATTGAAATGTTGGTCTTAGCACCGGGCGCTATTGCAAATAAAGTATCAAGAATGTCATGTTGCAACAGATAGAACTGACGCAGCCACTTGGGAAAGAGCTATCAATACATCTCAACATTTCTATTGTCGTCATCATCGTTCCATCGTTCCCAACATCACCCATACTAATAAGGTATATTCTGTGACGTAGTGCTGTTGAAATATGAGATTTCGCCTGCAAGTATTGCTCACCCTGTCGCCACTGTCACTCGCAAGCAGTGGCGATGGACACATGGCGAAAAATGTAGACGCAGATAGACAGGGGCAACAATGTTTATTGGTGTTACGGAAAAGGCGTTCAGTGGTATAACTGAAAGAGTCTGATGTTGCAAAAAAGAGAATACGAGGAAAGACAAATAACGCAGAATGTAGTAGTGATGGATAGATAGTGCTGTTATCATAGTAATGATGATCATCAGCATCACTGTCAATGTAGGAGGCATCGTGAGCAGTGGTGCTGATACTCTTATAGGTGTTCGAAATTTCTTTGACAGTTATGATTTCTACCATTCAAAAATGCTGATCGGCTGAATTTTTTTGTTTTTTTTTTTTTTGGTGAATTTATACTGCCCCTCATTGCCATTTTGGCCATGCAATTTCGGCTACTGTAGCCGATGCGGAAGTGTGGAACCACGCCCATTTATTTGCAGTATAATTTGGGTTTGGTGGTTGGGTTTTAAATTGACATTTTGTCAATGTGTTTTGGAGCGATTTTCCGTCATCCCTATTCGAGTTTGATTTGGAGACATACCGGTTTCGGCTATGCGCCATCTTCAGTGTCTGTAGTGGTTCTGATTTTGTCATTCAACTTCGCCTAGAAACGTTGTAGATACATGTAGACATATTCATATTAAATTACAGAATTGGGCGTGGTTACCATTTAACTTTATCCACTTTAAACACCAAGCAACTTATGATAACAGAGAATATTTGCGCCAAAACTTATGAGATTATCTCCTTTCGCCATCCCGTAATTTGGAGTTTTTGAGTCGGATAGACAGACACAACTAAGAGACAGGCAGAGAGTGGTAGGCAGGCAGACAAACAGGCAGGTGGACGAACAATCCTAAGTCGGCTCAGGAGATGATCCTTAATCAGAACATATATTTATTTCTATACTTGTTGCGTCTTCTTTAATGCATCTTAAACAGCGGAACATACATCATATACACGAACCCTTAGGGTTCCTAATCCTTAGGAACCCTTTGGAACTCTTAGCAAAACAAATAATTTGATGCCAATATCAAGTTTAGTGATTACCGAATGATTACTTTTAAATGTGAAAATCCAGACGAGCATTTCTTATGAGTTTGAAAACTTATTAGGAAGTACTTTTTATGATCCTTCCGGTTAAGCTTTAAATTGCGAACTAACGGCGCCTGAAGCACTGAACAATTTTGTTGCAAATTTTTCAGTGGTCTTCATTCATTCATTCATTGACATCCCTTTGATTTATCATTAAATCTTAATTTGTTGCCTTTGGGGAGAATAAATTTGGATGAGAAATTTTAGCAAGTTGTAGAAATATGCTCATGATCTGCTGCAGTATTAACAACAACAAAAACAATAATAATTACAACTTAATTACTGACTTTTCCCCATTAGTGAAGAAATTCAATGCATTTGTAGAATTGAAATGTATAAATTGTCTCTTCGATAGAATTTCACCACTATAGTGCAAAGGATCTAAGTATCACGTTAACAACCGAATAGAAGCACGCACACATGCTCACGTACTTTATGAGAAGAAAACAAACATCTATAACTTGGATGGAGTAATTAATTTTTGTTCTGATTGTGTCCATGTAATTGCAAGAGGTCGAGGGTCATCATGATTTCACAAATGATTTTTCTAAACCCCTCGCATCGTGCAATTGGTACAATGTGGATTTTTTACAATCAATAATACAAGCGTCATCTTTTTACCACATTTTGTGTTCTCTTTATATAAAATTAGTTATATATCGATTGAGAATTTAATGATTGCGGTTATGATTTATAACAACAAAAACCACGCTAAGGATAAATGTAATTACAACAAATACATAATAAATGCAGACATTCTATTTGTTTGTATTTCTTGTGTAGTTGTTGTAATTATATTTATCATTAGCATAAGCAAAATACCTATCACAAAATGACAATTTGGACATCGCAATTTACATGAAGACAATATGCACGCTCAAACGCTTGTGCACGCAAATATTCGAACCTGACACAGACTGAATTGTTGCGTGACAAATTTGAATTATTTGTATCCAGTGAGGACTGACGTTAGGGGCAAAAGAAGGGGATATAAGGATCACTTTTAAATAACTAAGCAAATTGAGAAATTATATCTTTCTATGAAATATAAATAAGCAAGATTAATAAAAAATCCTTCAATGAAAACTCTTAATAGATATTAATTAGGGCAAAATTATTTTTAAAGGTTTCAGTTATTCGTCCTGTGTATCCCCCTCGCCCAGAAGAATTACGTACGCCTCTGATTCCACGCTATTGACATGTTAAACCCTAAAACCGATAACCCTAAACCCTAAAACCCTAAAACTTCGATAGCATGAAGCCACGAATATTCAATAATAATTAATTTGCATCGTCGCCATTGATAATTTATTGATTGCAGCTGAATCCAAAAGCAATGTGAAAATCCTTATAATTTTAGTGAGCAAGTGGTTTTTGCTAACACGTTGCAAACTAAGGTGTGGACCATTCACTTCTCTCTTCGAGAATTCCCCAAAAGGTAGCGTTTAATAACATTAAGTATCGAAATATAGTTGAAATCGCATTACGCATAATAGATTTAAATTACGTTTAAACGGCTGAAATTAGTGAGAGCGTTATATTGTATCATTTTTATTAATCAAGCCATTATCCGGAGCGTTCATTATATTTACGTTATCAGAGGTATTCAATATTGAAGGAATTGGTTAATGAGTTGAGTGTTATATGCTTCTATATATTGATTAGTGTAATAGATATTGAAAACCTCTTATACGATGGTAACAAATATTTTGAAATTAGAGCGGACTATATTTCAAAAATAATGATATTTACGAGAATGCTCATTTCGTAAAGAGAACATAATTAAATAATACCATATTGAACAATTATCGTAGGTTAGAAACAATCCGTAATTACAAGAAAAAATTACCGAAAAAATAATAAAATATGTAAAGAAATTTTTAGTCAATACCTTCAAGAATAACTTTTCTTTCATTATTACTCTTAAAATGCAATTTGAAAACCACTTTAAGTGTAGAGTATAATAATTCGGAAAGAAAACCCAGGAAAAAGGCAGCAAAACAGAAGGCAGAGGACAGAAAATTGGCATTGACATCACAGTCGTTATTGTCATTGTCACTTTTGCACTGGCATTGCTATCAATATCGTCGTTATCGCTGTCAACAAAATCCGACAATATTGATCCTTCCTGTCCCGTTCGTGTGAAACGGATATTCTCCCTCTTTTATAGCCTTCCATTTCATTCCTCCATTACATGGTTTATAGCCCGTAAACCATAAAATCGGCCAACATCTCTTGTCCTCCACTTTCTGTCCATCTTCCCATTTCTGATAATGGACTCTGCTAATGGCCAATTTATTTTTGAAGGATTCTTTGCACTCAAAAGCTCAAGCCGGTTAGCCGCAATTATTGGTGAACACCACTGACTGAACTGAATATGAAACGAGAATCTCTCACAACAATTTTATAACATGAGAAGCCATTGCGATTATTCTTAATGGACGTTATTAAGAGATTCCTTGGTTTTTTTATTGCGGACGTTAGCAATGTGGTGTAGTGTGTGCGAGTGTATTTGTGTAGGACATCAGAAGTGAATAAAAGAGATAAAAGAGTAATGTTAATGACGTTACGCGCGTTCGTTGGAATATTTCACACAATACAATGAGAGAAAATGATTTTTAATTCGTTTACGGAACAAGAGAAAACACGAGAAGCGTTCGATAAATCTATTTGTATAAAAGCCTTTCGTTTGTTCTCATTAAAATTCAACGTGACGCCAACGCCACGGCAATAATGATTTAGGCTGGTGATTTAGGAGAGGAAAAACAAGGCAATAAGGATAATGAAATCAATGATACTACGGGTGCCATTCCTATCATTACCTTCCTTAATGTTAGAACAAAATCAACGGAATCCCCAATGGAACAGAAAGTCGCAAAAGTTCTAGAGTATATCAAGCATTTGATAGACTAAATCCAAATGATCCTGGTTGATATCTTCTCAACTTAAATTGATTTTCATGACGAGCGAGGGAAACAATTGACGGGATGAACGTGAATTTGGTGGATGGAGTTTTAGGAGAACGAAAAAGAGGATGACGGCAAGGATGAGGATGTTTTTGTCATTTGCGGCAACGTTACGGGACATCATGAAATAACTAATCAATCAACTGCATTTACAACAAGAGACAATTAACTCTTTCTAATGGACTGAGTTCTTCTGATGACTCTTAGAGGGAAACACCGCCACGCCATAACATTCATGACTCACCTGTATTTAGTACGTATGTATATATAGAGGTGTGCATGTATGTTCGTATATTTCATATGTGTGTGCGTGTATGTTTGCATTAATGAGTTTTCTTTAGACATTTGTGCATGAGCGAGCAATGTATTTGCGTTACGGTCTCTGATGGTAGAATCGGGCATTGTAACGAGCGGTGATAATGATGATGATGATAGCAATGGACATCACATAGTTGCGTTGTTGATTGCAATACTGAGATATAAAAAAGAATGCACAGAATAAGAAGAAGAATTACAAGTTACACGGAATTTGTTAATCAAGCGCGGTAGAGGTACGTCGATGCAAACGCTGTGGATGAAACTGCCAACACTCTGTTTGTGCTGCGAGGGAGAGGAAAGAACAGTAGTGGATAGATAATTTGCACACACGTACACAGACAAATACCTGCGCAGGGACACACATTCAGTAAAGTAAAAATCTACTACGAAATAGTGCGTCCATTCACTGATACTCGATGACTTTCTACAAACTGATGTTGCTTAATGTTTTCGTTGTTATCTTAGCGAACTATTTTTCATGTGTATTCTCTAACGATTCGTTAGACAACACTCCCTTTTGTTGTTAAATTAGTACCCAGAGGACATTTGGTTTGTGGATTTTTCTTGCGTTCGTTTAATACCAGGTTTTAGAAGATTGTGGAATGAATTTAATTACGAAATGATTATGAAATTAAATGGATTGAACATATTTGCAATTTGCATTTATTGTGTTTCACGTAAAATTTAGATTCGTGATTTTCTTCAATTACTACGAGACTATTCTAGGATTTAATTTAATAGATATGTGTAAATGTACTTCAGTGATATTGTTCGTGTTGGCTTAATGAAGTCTCCCGGTTTTAGAAAGCAACGCCGGTATTCATAAATCACGTACTCATACGGTGTGTATTTCTAAAAATATTTTTTGGAATAAAATGTTAAACACTGAGGTTATGATGCTGATTAGAACAAATATGCATATTCGTTACTAATATTTCCTTTTTGGGTCTTTCTTAACTGAGAGGTAACTATATAAGTATTTGGAAATCATTTGATACACTAAGCTGTAATTAACGCATATTTACAGAGACGACATCGTGTTCTTCTTTCTAATCCTCTTTCTCTTCTTCTCCGCCTATTCATAAATATAATTTAAGCAGAGTAAAAGCCCACAAATCAGAGAAGAAAGCAATTTCCAGAAAGTAATAGTAAAAAATCACACAAAAGGACAGAATTAAATAGATTTATGCATTAAGGCATAAATATATTAAATGCATATAATGATTGCTGGGACGTTTGGGCGTACATCTATTAAATATATAAGGGGATTAAATACGTGTATTCATTCGGGCGTTTATTTATACACTACGTGCTTTTCTTGCGTTGTGATCTTGCGCCCGATGGAATAAACGTGAACAAAACCCTTTTGACGAAAGCTAAAAACAGAAACTAAAGCACAGAGGAATGCCTTTTAATCGTCATTTATTTCTTCATAATTTCAGCCTTCTATCTCCTCCTTTCTCTAATTTCTCCTGGCTACATTTGTATTTATGTATTTCTGAAACTCTCTTTCTCTCTCCCTCTCTTGCTTTAACACGACACTTGCATTAACACGATTACGTTGCGTTAAAAAATTATAATAAATCATTATACTTTAGGAGATTTTGTGTAACAATTTCAACAAACATTCCGAAAATTTTTTCTGCAGAAGGAGAGAAAAGTTTTGTGGCAACCTTTTTGCATTTTTATCGGGAGGCAGCTGTCCATACAAGCGTCTTCTTGCAGTTAATGCTATCAACACATAGCTGTCGGGCTGAAGTGACAAGCGCGGTTCAAAATATTTACGACATTCGCATTTCAAATATTTGTGTCATAAAATCAGCATTTTTGTGTCTCTCCGTAAGTGATATATCTATAACTAGCCTTATCTAATTAGAAGCCTTTTAATTCGAGATTTTGCAGTTCATTAACACAACAACAAACAACGGAACGCGAAAATAATGAATAAGAAGATTCTCGTTACCATTAATGCTTATTTGCCGATGCCACTCTTACCATCGTCATCACTTGAGGAGAATAAGCCTGTTAGTTTGCAAACTATGCTTCCTTTTAAAGAAAAGTAATAAAAAAACCATCATGACTCCTGAAGCGATTATAGAAGAATGAAAGAATGAAAACGGTTATAGAACAGTGAAAGGAACAAAGGAGCCGAAGGCAATGGAAAATATTCGCATTTAATATTGGTACTACGTATTTCATTTCAACTCAGGGTAGGAAGGATTTTTTTGAAATAAAATTTGAAATTTGGAAATAAATCGATATTTCTTTAAAAAATCAGAAAACTCAAAAATACTACCAACACACTGAAATCTCTACAGACAAATGGCGAGATTTAAGCAATAATTAAGCAAAGGAACGCTGTATAAAATATTAATTCTTAAATTATTCATTATTTGAAATGTAAATGCATTCCAAACATTTTAAAAGGACTAATAAGAGATTGGTAGAAGGTTTAAATGGATCTGAAATGGTATCAAATATACGATGTTTGCATCTTTGCAGGTGTGTGAAGGTGAATTCTTTATCGAATTTAACATACTTAAGCAAACTATTTTCAGGCCCGTAAATATTTTACTTTCTCTCATTGAACTTAGGAGGTCGTAGTAAATATTTAAGACTAACGTGTTCAAGCTCTAACATGATTCGCAGAACATTACTATACATACGTGTAAATGAACACTGTGATGATCACATAGAGTGAAGGGTCACACACACACATATATAGACACACGCACTCCCCCACACTTACATTTAATCCTGATACATTACTAATGCCATCACGCTTCATTTTGTTTGCGGTATTTAAAACGTTCTCGCACTACCTCTATTCGTGCATTTAGTTGTTGTTGTTATTTTTGTTATTGTTATTCTTATTATTATTCATGCGCCTGGTGAAATACTCGTATTCGGGAAATACGTACGGACAGACTGAACTTTCGTTAGAGAAGGTTAACACATAAATTTTACATGAATTTCTCGTATGCAAACGAAAATTCGTTCGTTCGAAATGTCAATTAAGTTGACGTTTGATAAAACACGTTATGATAATGAACGAGTGTACAAGTGCGTGATGCCGAAGCAGGAGAAGGGGGGCAGAGTACATATATACTTCTCAGTTTTCAAGGAGAAAAGGGGAATAAAACAGGAGGACAAGGACAGAGCGTGAGGAGCCGAAGGATTCAGTTGGATAATTTATTTGCTCTCTAATGTTATGCGCTTTTCTAGATTGATACACACACTCTCACGGTAAACTCTCTGCCTTTGCCTAATTTGTTACACGCAAACATGATTTATTATGCTAAAAAAATTTAACCCACATAATTTGTTCCACGCCAAAAGGTGCTAAATTCAATTGTCGAAGATTTGTTTTTGCTTTTGTTTTGTGAAAATGTACTGAAGGACGCTATATTAAACCCTTTACGATGTAAAGTTTACATAAACTGAAGAGAAAATGTCTAAGTGGAATACATTTTCAAATACTGAAAAAAATATTTTCAGAATGCGGTTTTGAATTCGGCTAACTATGTTTTATTATGCATAAAAAACCGTCGCTGTGATGGTTATTTCGATTATTTTCAAAGTTAAAATTTTTAGCAAACATTTGGTTTACACAAAGACAAATTAAAATTTCCTTGGCTGGGGATTTGCCTGTCGCAATTTGTTGTTGGACTAGGCATAGGTCAGCTACAGTTCAACCGAGGTTATCAAATTAATAGAGTTAGCACAAATATTTGTCTATCAAAATTTTGTTAAAATCTCATTCGAATGACTTCTAACAGTTTTGATTGGTTCTCAAAGTTTCTGCTTCTTACACAGTTTGTTAGTATTGTGCCATATATGTATGTATGACAACATCGAAGATAATCTAAAGGATATTTCTTATATATTTGAAATTTAGAGAATTAAATAATATTTAGTAATTAAAGTTTATAACGATGTTTACAAACGAAGTTTTACATTTAATAATCGAAAAATTGAGAGCAAAAACATTTTCACAGTCAGATAAGCGGACAAATGAAATTATCATTGGACAAAGTTCACTTGAATCCAAATTTGAAATGAACGTTGCAAGAGCTTGATGTAACATTTCGATAAGCATATTTCTTCAAAGCAATAAAGCAATATTTACAGAACATTTTTGCAACTTCATTATTATCAATTTACGTAAACGAAAAAATTTTGATACTGTTGGGGAGGAGCATCGAAACAGTGCAGTTAAAAATTTTCCGAACTTGAAGAGAAAATAACTTAATACAAAGAAAATTTATTTGGGAAAATATATTTCAGAAATTTATTGCACACTAATTAAATACGATATATCTAAAGTCGTGCCTTCACTTTAGGCTTTTCATTGACCGTCACATTTAATGGATGATATTTTTGCAAAAAATTCTTAATCAAATCTGCTACCGGTTGCGGCTGATTCAGATGCAGGTGATGTTTTCCCTCCGCCAAGACATGAAATTGAAAGTGCGGATTGTTGGTTTGTAGATCATCATACACTTTTTCTGAAACTAGGCTACTGATTTTTGACGAACCGCCATTAATTTCTAGAAATGGTATTGCTTCACGGCATATGCGCTGAGTCAATACTTTAAGCAATTCTTCCTCCGGATTAAATCTCCTTATATACTTAAGACGTCCATCACGCGAAAAATAGTACTTGTTTGGATATTTCTTTGATTTACTTAGATTACGTTCGAGTAAATATTTACAATTTTCGATATCAATTGAATTTTGCGTGCCCTCGTAGAGGCGTCGTTCACATTCTGAATATGAATAGCTGGGAGGTTCTGCGGCACCCATCGGCGTTTTGCACTCATTCGCCACCACCAGACGCGAGTTGTCGATTAAAGCCTTTTCCAAAGTATAGTGCTGCACTTTTGCCCAAACCTTTGGTACAACGTTGTTATTTATCATCTCAATACAAATCAGCAATTCAACTTGTTTCGGATAGAAAGCAGCAAAATGAAAAACAGCGCGTGCTCCCATTGAATGACCCATAAGTGATACTTTCTGCCAATTATATTCCTTCATAATAAGCGTAATCGTACGCACAAACTCGAAATCCTCGTATATAATGCCCGCGGGTAGATGTGTGGAATGTCCATGACCGGGTAAATCGATGCAAAGCAGGCTGACGTTAGGGGCTAGCAAAGGTGCCAATTTGGCATATGTACCACAATTGTCGAGCCATCCGTGCAAGGCTAAAATTGGCTGAATATTTTGATCGCCGTACCAACGGCCAGCGATGATTCCCCACGGAACAGGAATTTGTATTTCTGTGAACTGAAAGGAAGCGAGGGGGAGATTGGTTTTAAAGAGGATTGTTATTTCCTTTAAATACGATTATTCTAACTTAAGTCGTTTAGAGGCCAAACCATTTATGAATATTTTCAATTTATATTCAAATTGCAAATTTCTATAGATTTTATGAATTGGAGGGTGGAAGAGGCTTTACTCGTTTTAAAAACCAGAAAGTTTTTCATTCCAAATATATGAATTTTCTGCTTATTTAATATTTTTTATTAATATTTTTTTATTTTTATAAATTATAGGTATAGAGATATGCTAATACTAAGTCATCGATCTAGGTTAACTTTTGCCCTTAACGTTTTTTTAGCTTAGGTAAGGAGTGTCTCCATTGAGGAATAATCTAGTAAGTGATCATAATTTGCTTTATAATTTTGTTTTATAATTTTTTCTCATTTCATTTTTGTTCAATTTTCCTAAAATATCAGGCTCTCTTGTGAAATTTACTCGATTTTCCTCTGGATTAATTTAAATCGCACTAGTGAGTAGATTATGAAGTATACAAATAATCAAGCAAAATTGCAGGTAGATTATCAAAATAATAATAATTAGCAGATGCGGTTAATCAGGCATTTAATCAATAGTGTAGACATGGTATAATAAGTTTTCAAAACAAATTTCTAAGTTTGAATTAAACGTCCGCCGGGGTTGTTCAATGTATTCTCGTGTCGGCACGCAAAGATTATTGTGCAATTATTTTTATTATTTTTGAAAACAATTGTCCATAATCTAAAAATAATTCGCCGGTATTGGCTTATGGTTTCATGAAAATAATTTCACGTTCCTTGAGAAATATTTATTCTTTGAAATTTCTCATTTCAGCATTTATTTATTATTATTATTATTATTACTACTGTTATATTATATTATATTATTGTTGTGATCATATGAATGCATTGAACGCCTCTAGCAAAAGCAACACTTTTAAGCGTTAGAGATTTCAACAATGCGATTGATTAATTTATATTTCATGACTTTTACACTTTATTGTTCAACAAGACAATTATAATCACACGCGGAATTATCAATACTTCGTTTGTTTCGTATAAATTGTTCTCTTCGTTTTACTCTCACTTAACAAAAAGCACTCGAACACGAAAAATTGTTCACAAATTCAATGGCAAGAGTTCACAGTGCCAGTTTCATTTCTACAAGAGAGGCGGAGAACGGGAAAGAGAGAGAAAGATAAAGAGAGAACTGATATGCATTCCTGCGCTATTTACCTTTGTTCTGTCATTTTCAGACATCGTTTTCGAAACAATTATAATTTCAAAATTGTTGTAAAACTGTATAAGACGCAAAATCACGTTTCATTTCAGAATTCCATTCACTTTACTATTCCTTTAAAATAATTACAAAATTAATTCAGAAAATTTTATTAAGTTATAAAGAATTTGACAAGAAACCTTACTCTCCGTGAGCTCTTGCTTAAATGAATAATGAAAAGTATTTCTAACAAGCAAAGCTTTTGAACTTTGGTAAAGAGCGCTGAGTAAACGTTTCGAATTTATCGTATCTGAATTATTGTCTTTTGGAAGGTAGATATAAAAGAAATTGCAGTTAGCAAAATGGAAAGTCTGAGTATGATACACAAACAAATAATAAATAAAATAACAAACACATTAAATCATTAATAGTAATTATTTTACAAAAATAAATGAAATTATTTATTATTATTATTATTATTATTATTATTATTATTATTATTATTATTATTATTATTATTATTATTATTATTATTATTGTTTCATGACATTCAGGGAATTTTTTATATTGTTTAAATAAACGGAGTCCGCCAGTCACGAGCAGTCAACTTTGTCTTTATAAAACATTCAATGACAAAAAAAAACAATAAAAAATTTGTTTTCTCATGATGAAGCATATTGAGAGACAAGAAAAGAGAGAGGCTCTTCGAGCTTTTTGAAAGTTTTGTTTTAGTATATTAAGTGATGCAACAATTAATGCTTCGTGCTTGCACAAACTTTGTGCAAAAGTTCGAAAAAGACAGAGACTGAGAGTGAGAGAAAAAGTGGAGCATGTTCTTCTTAATTTTGAATATTACTACCGACTTTTGTTAAAAACCAAATGAAAGTAAAATTAATTTTAATTGCAAGAGATATAAAAGGTTTAATGAAAATTTGGGTTAGTATTTGAATATAATAATATAGAAACCTCTTACTGTACAGAAATTTGTTGAAATTCTTGTAAAAATATTTATCAAATATCCATTTAATAGCAAATTAGTCGTAAACAATCGTAGATATTTATCCCTTATTGTCTGTCTCACTCTCCACTTTCTATTATATTTTCTTCTATTGAATTTTATTTTAATCACAAAATAAACCACGTCGACAAATAAAACACACTGTGTCATAAGACTGTCACAAGCCTTCATCGGACTAATTCGAGAATTCGAGATTATTCAACGCTATCATCAATTGTCATTATTATTGCTAATTATTGTCGTTGTCATTATTTAGATTATGAAAATTATTTTTAATTACATTTTCAAAATTATAATTTTCAAACAATTGGAAAAACATATCTTTAACATTTAGTGGTCTGTAAACGAGATCCGTCAGCTAAAATGTATTGAACCCTTGAATGGAAGAGGATTTTTTGATGCCTGTGTCTAATATTTCTAACCAGACTGATCCATTTCACCGTCTTTATGCTTTTCTTTTTCATTTGTTTTAAAAAACCTACCGGGTTGAGATTCAAAATTATTATTATTACTTGTCAAACTGAAACTTGTAAAATTACGCCTAGTTTATTCCTTTCAATAAATATTCCAAATCCAACTGGCGTCTTTTTAAAAAAATGTAAGTGAAGCATAGCGTATTTATTCGTTGGAATGATTAACACTCCCGACTACTTGTGGAGGTTTATGCAATTTGACACTTACATAATTTCTGGCTTAAAGTTTAATGGATTGAAGTGGACGAAATTCGAATTTGAAAAGATTATAATCAGTAAAACTTTTTTCCATGAAGTCAAGGAAAGTTTTGAAAACTCATAAAAATAATCACAACACCATCTTTTAACTTGATGGTGTGAGACTGTAACGTCGGACTCTATCTGAATTATAAAAACCATATATATGTAAGATTTATTCAAAACTGTTACATACATTCACCGACATTGTTGAAAAACTTTTATTTTCACCCATTGGTGTTCTAAAACAAAAACCATTAAAACTCTTCTACAGAATCGAACTTTGGACTGGACCGCCAGTAACTTGTATAAACTTCTAACCAACAAAAAAATATTGCTCCATATTAACGTAAAATGTACATGGAATGGCGTGGCGAGTTGACTCTCGTGCAAATGGTTTAATGGCAGATGGGTATTTTCGGAGTGGTTTCAGTTAAGAAATTATCTTAACTGTCAAACAATGAAATTTTATTCAAATTATTTTCCGAATAATTGACTTTTCCAAAATTATTTCAACACTTCGAATGATTTCTTCCGATTTTACTCATAAACAGTGTGATACTATGTTTTCACACAAACTTTCGCACAAAACCGGAATATACCCTAATTCATCTCACTTTGTCAGAAGAAGTGCGATAGATGAGGATGTAAGAAAACTTGAATGGATACAAAAATGGATTGTTTGGTAAAGAGAGGAAGTAGTTCAACAACAAAAAACATGTGAATGAATCAATAGAAAGGATGAATAACTGTAATGAATGACGTTAAATGCAATCTGTTTTAATTATTCATAGAAAATATTGGCGACAGAAATGTTACAGATCACTGAAATTTTCGGACTTTCTTCGAAAAATTTAATAACATCTCGTAACGTGGTTAAAACCCTCTTTTCTTCATCAAAATATGAAATGAAAACTTTTACTCTGGAAGCCATTGATGAAAATGAAACCTTGCATTTTTACAATTATCAGATATTATTTTGAGTTTTAATTGAACATTTTTAAACTAACTAACTAATTTTTGAACACGTACGCGAGAGTGTGTTCGCACCTAAGAAACATTTATCATGTCTGATCCAGCTACGGACTTATTAATCGCAATCCTAATACCTTTGCATAGCCTCAACTAAAAACGAAGATAACGGCAGAGAAAAAGACGTGACATACTATTAACAACATAGCTCTATGATACCCTGATATAAATAAGATATATTTATTAAAACTTCTAAATCGTAATTTACATTGCCTTAGCTTTAACATTTCTTAAGGCTCGAACATTATGTCGATTACGGGTACGCTGAATACAAATATGACGTAATATGCTCATATAATGGATGGCTATAAACAGTTTCCCTAACATACGAAGAAAAGATTATACTGAATATGGTAACAAAAAAAAATACTGCAATTCATGTGAACAAAATGAAAAAGCAGGCTCTTTTCATGTCACATCTATCCCATTCTCCAAAAAGATCCCAAAATATATCACTGTTTTCTTTGAGACTCCTTTTAGACCACGCTAAGCCTTGATTCATGCGACGTGATAGAATAAATAAGGAAAATTATTGTTTCATACGAGAATTCATAAATAAGAATGAAAGATGTGGAAGAAAATGGAAGAAGATCATGAAGCATAATGTTACAGCAGTTTTACTGCTTTGTGGCTTATCGTGTGATGAATCGGTCTCTTTGTCTTTATGTCTTCCGTTTCAATAAACTTAATTTTTTTTTCTATGATTCCTCCCTAGGCGGGAATCGTACCTACAGCGAAATCGGGGACAATTATCCCAACGGCAATAGCAATGGCAATAACAATAATATTGCCAACGACAAATAAAGCAACCATAAATTGTTCCGACGTCAACTAAACTATTATTAACCAAGTAGCAACCATCAGTATTCTCTTCCGTTCGATTTAGACGTGCTTCGAATTGCATTGTCGTTTTATGTTATCGAACATTTAGAGCTCATTCTACCTCACGCGTTTTTTTTATTAATTTGGATCAAGCCCATTACCAATGGTGACAATGTAACATATCAATCCAACAGAGTTGGGTTCTTTTAAATTGTCGGTGTTGCTTTATTGTATTTTATTTCTATAAAGCTATTTTTATTTTATTTCTATAAGCTATTCTATTTGGGAATGATGAAAAATGGTAAATATAACAGCTTGCTTAACGGATTTTGTGATTAAGATGAAGATAATCGACGTGAAATAATTAGTAGTTGGATGGATTTATTGAACATATTAAATAAAATGCATGAATATATTTAAATACGGTTTGTAAATAGTATGGTAATTGTAAACAGTGACAATGGTAGTGACACTGAAAGACGCTGATCACCGACGATGACAGAAAACTTCGGAATAATTTCTGACTAACCCTGGACTTAGAGAGCACACGCGATTTAAGCGAACTTAACATTTTATTATAAAATATTTGAATTGGATTTGGATTTGTGCATTAGTTTAACATTATCTTTTCCTAGGATTAATATAAATAAATAACTTTCTTATACTTATAACCACATGCATGCATGCATACCTATCGGACACACAAAAACTCACGCATACACACGAATATTAATAACCCTTTGTCGAAAATGAATCCGTCCAAATGCTTAACGTCGATAAATAGTCCTTGACCAGAACTGATTCATCGATATTCAGTCATCCATTTCATTGAATTTTGTTGGCAATGGTTCATAATTGTTGTTTTTGTAATTACCATTGCCGTTTATTGGTATTGTTCGTTTGTTTGCAAAGGCAAAGGGTCAAAATGAAACAAGAAAAGTTCATCATCAATAACGAACGAACGAAAAATGGAGTAAACAAAATGACAAACGAAAGAAGGATTACTATAAACGAAATAGGGAGTAAGAACCCAATCGATGCGAATGTATTCGAATATGGTTACACCGAAGTATTTAATAGTCCCAGCATAAGATAACAGTGACAGCAGCAACAACAACAGTACAGTGTGTCAAACAATGGAAAGAAAACAAAGCAAACCAACGTCTCGCTTTTGATTCACGGAATGCCTATATCAACAACGAAAACAACATTAACAGGAACAACAACCGCAAGAACATCAGCAACAGTAGGATAGACAACAACAACAACGACAATTCCCTTTAATTGCAATCATTGGGTCCAAAGGCATGAAGTTATTCCCAAAATTTATGAGTTCATCGATGACAACACAATCCCAGGAGAAGGAGAATAACTACAGGAAGAGAAACAGTCACAGAAATCGAGAATCAGCACGGATTCCTGCGGAGTCAAGCCCATAATGATGAATGGTGGAGAAGTGAATTTTTAAGGAACCAGTTGCGAGAGGATTCAGAGTTGAATAAATGGAATAACTTGTAAATCTGATTAAGTTCAGTTTACGGTTTTTCGCAATTTTTACACTTTTTGGAATGAATCTATCATTGCAAACAAATTAATTATTGTCGACACAGCCGATATTGAGTGAACATTTTCGCAAACACTTTTACAAAATAAAAGGTATAACCCAACAACTTCAAAATAGAAAAATTGTTGTGAGGCAACGTTATCAGCGGCAGCAGCAGATGTGATCAAATCTACACGGACAAAACAACGAAACATACCATAGAGTCTTGTGGGAAACCCGTTTTACAAATCTATTGAATAAAAATGTCACAGCGACGAGAAAGGAATGCAAAAACAACGATGACAGACAGCACGAAAAACGCAACAACTATTACAACAACAACAATAGCAACTGACAAATGCTTGGCCAAATATTGTAATATCACCAACTAGTGTCGGCTGGCACCACTGGCATTCATTGTGTTCACGAAAAACGAACCAACTGAAATTCCGAGACTTTGAAAATTGGCTAAAATAGAAATGGAACATAAAACAGAAATGGATGAGAAAAAAAAAAGAACGAAAAGAATGAAAAACGAATCGAAACTAGAAAAAAGAAGAAAATGAATAATCATTGTAGGAAAAGGGTGGTACAAATAAACAAAGAGAAGGACATATTTAATTAAAGTTCGTTTCCTACGGACCCAAAATAAAATTAGACTCATGGCCAAATTAGACCCCAGGCCTCAGACGGAAAGCACGAATAAAGGGTTCGTCATAAGCGCATTGAATTTGGATACGCGTCCAAGGTTAGATTCAGTTATGCAAACCTCAAATTGTGCCCGCGAGACGATAGTTACGATTGTTCGTTTATAAAACCGATTCCGCTAAAGCTTTTTATTTATAAAAGAAATGAATATGTGAGTACAATAACTTCGGTCTGTTCGAAACTTATACAACCTACACTTGTAATAGTAGTTTATAATTTGATTCTGAAAATGACCCATTTCTCGGACAATTTAGATTTTCCAAATCATCTCTAATACAATTCTTCTCAAAATGTCTATAAGAAATATAGCATAATATTAGGCGCACCACAACAACTTTCTGGTGAATTTATAATCTCAATTTTGTCCATGAGACATTTATTGCAGAAGAATTTCGTACTCGTGTGTGAGTTCGAAGGTAAAATTTTTTAATGTAATTCATTCGAAGAGTGAACCACATATGTAGATGTATTCTTATTAGATTTCGGAAATGGGAGTGGTTCTTCTCCGACTTCACTAATTTTAAATTTCAAACAGCTCGTAATAATAATATCTGATTTATGAGATCATAAAGGTCCTAGAATAATCATTACCACAGAGCTATGCAAATGCTCACATTCACCACAATTTAAACTGCCCGCCTCGTTGCAGAAATACTTTCATTCCAGAAGAGAAGAGCGTTTCGACACGTCGTAATCTGCAACATCATGAGATGTGATGTTTTAAAAAATATAAAAAATGACGTTATTTAAGAAGAAGAAGAGCACTGTGAAAATAAAGAAATAACTCAAAGTGAATATGGAATATTTTAAGAATGTTAAAATTGTTTGAAATTGTTAAGAAATTGTTAAAAAAACACCGAAGACTATAATGGTTGATTAGAAAGAGAGGAGAAGTGCGAATGAGAATCCTCTTCAGGGAATTCTTCTCAAGCTTAGTGAAGTTAGGTCAAAAAACATCCAAAGAACTTAAAAAATTTTTCCGGATTCCTGAGTTTTTTGTCCGTAATTTCATTTTGCTTTATGTTGCTTCTATTTATTTTTCCATGTAAAAAAAAATAATATTGGAACTTGATCAATTATTGAAATACTTTACTAAAAATACTTTCTCAAAAGCAGTTTTCTGAATCTACTTAATGTTATTTTTATTCCTGCTAATTCCGTTTTAGTTGTTTGTTAGGAAACGTCAGAATGTGAGGGGTTACAAAAAACATCATCTCGATGCACACACACGCCCACGCATATATGTTTAAAATAAATTCTTTTATAAAAAAGTTCTCTCCAGCGCTCCCTTTCATCTATCTTTCTTTATTAAAGAATAATTTTATTAATATGGTGGCGTAAGAGTATTCGTGTAAGTATATTTTCGTTTGTGTATCACGCTTAATAAATATTTGCGAAAATTTTACTTAGCCAAAAATCAAACTTTGAATTCCTTTTGTCGGTAAATTGACTGATTCGTAAAGCAACGAGTAAGGCAACCCGAATATACGCTACGCTAATTATGCAACGAAATTCTCTGTTAGTTTACAAACTTATGCTAATTTATGTAAATGTGAAAATTTAAAATTTTTACTTTGTAAATATGACATAGGTATGACTTGAATAAAATGGCGCCGTCGCTTCCTGTTTTTATGTTACAATTTAGATACTTTAAATATTTAAACATTTTTTATTATTTTATTCCTCTACTTAATTCTCGATTTTCTGAGAAATGAGCAAATATTTATTTTAATTAAAAATGTTTTCATGTAATTATGGAATTATTTTAAAAACATTTTACAATTTGTGTCTTCATAACAATAATATTTTAACGGATTTGTGGTTAAAAAATGAATATATCAATAAAATGTATGCGCGCCAACAATGATGACATTGTTTGTAAATAAAACAACGCACATAAACGCAGTATGCAAGCCGCAAACCTCGTCCGTGACGTAGCAGTAATAACAAAACCAATGTCTGGCAGGATAAAGAGATTTCTATTAATTAAAAAGGATTTCAAAGCAACAAGCATTTTATTCGTGTTTAAATTTTGTTCAAGAGAGAGAGACATGAACCTCGTACACCAACAATAACAGGCAGTATAAAAGAATGTGCGGCAAAAATAAAAAAGAAAATGAAAATAAATTCCAAAAAAATTAAGAAAATTGTAATTAAATACAAATGTTTTATTTATTTGCTGAGATATAAAATCAAGATCACATTGAAGATCAATAAGAACGCTAAGTAAAAGTGTCAAATTTCGTGTCAATACCTTACAGCGTTAGTTTACAATTGTGATCTCCACAGATAGACAGATAAGCGGACGAATATAGACTATATATATATTATATAATATAGATAGACAGATAAGGAAGAATATGTGTATCCTTTTCATGCCTGTCATGCCTCCTTTAATGCGTTCCAGATGGAAGAATTAAGTGATATATACTCACCTCTTCGTGAGTAGGGGATGAAAACCAAATATTAAGTAGGCAAAATCTTTAAGAAAGCTAGTATGTGTGAACTTAATATTTTTTCTGAAGAAACTGTTGCTTTGGCAGAAAATATTGTCTTTCTTGTGTGTGAAAATTTATGAATATGTTTATTGAAAGATAAAAGATATTTTCTGAACCAAATTTATTAAGAGTGAACAAATTATATCCTTTATCAATGTATTGGAGGACAATATTTTTTATGAAAATATTTACATATTTTATTTGAAGTGTCCTTGTGGCACACGAATCCCTTAAAATCTCTCCTAATAGAAAACCTTGAGACTTCTTAGTCGGATCAACCAAGTTTGGGCTAGTAAAATTTATTTAGCGTTTAATATATTCTCGACATCAGGATGAGTTATTAATATTGTAAGCAGTTTGGGATTTCTGTATTAAATTCACAGCGACAATTTTTTTTTAATTCGACGCAAAATAGTGTACTAAACGGTGTGAGATGAGAAAAAAAGCAGTGACATTCATATCTGTATAAATTGTGTGCGACATTTTTATTTGACGAAATGTAAGACAAATACTAAATGTTATAGAAATAGAAAAAATCCGATGGAATATCATTGCCAACTACAACAACTGCCACCAGCTAGTTGACCATCAGGTGCAACCAAAAAATGCTTAGCCCAGTCGGTTAACACTGACGTCAGGAATTGCCTGTAAAGAAGGCAGTGGAAAGAACGGGAGACAGAGATAAAGGTATACTACCGCCAACATATGTTTGCAAATAGAAAAAGTATGAAACGGTTGTACCTGTGTGTAACACTGTACGCGTGCAAGTGCACCAACAAAAATATCATAAAAAACTAAAGAAAAGGGAGATTTTCTCTTCTTTGAAAGGATTTGCGTCAAAAGTAAAATCATTTTTCAGAAAGCAAAAAACATACAATATTATAAAAGGGGTGGGAAAGAGATGGGAGTTTTTGTTTCTGTTGTAGTTAACGGTGAAAACTCTAGGAAACGGAAATGTAAAAAATTTATATAAACACATTATATACGTACACATATTTTTCAACTTGACATAAAAATGCTAGGAATGAGAAAATCCTTTTCTAAAAAAGGAATTAGTTTTTCTTCACACCTTTCACGTGATTTTTGATGACACATATTTAAGTATTTTTTAGATACTCAAGATATCAACGAAAGATTGAACGAAATAAGTCTGTCAGATATTTATTTTGAAGAAATCACATTTTTAGGTTTGGACGATTGTATCGCGTTTGATTTAGTGTGTTCCTCCTGTTATTTCGGCTTTTCCCCCACGAAACCCACGCGGTTCTCTTGCAAAATTTGAATTATAAATAAAACGCTCATTGCATTTAAATCTTTTTCAATTAATACGTATCATTTTATCCTTCCAGGCGTTGGGTGTGTCAGGTATTTATGTTGATTTTTACACCGGCTGGCTTTAGTTGATCAAAGTTGTTGTTGTTGTTGTTGTTGTTGTTCTTGCTGTTTTTTTTGTTGTCATGTAATGTTATGATGCTGCAGCTTTTCCACTGCAGTTATTAATGCATTTGTTGACGTTGTCTTTATTGTTCTCTGTCTTTATTTTTATTGTTATTGTCCTTTTGTACTGCCTTTGTAACAACTGTTGTTGTTGTTGTTGTTGTTTTAATTTTACCGCATTTTACTCTCAGGTTGTGCACTTTAAATGGAATAAATAAATAAATGCTGAATAAAAGTTATTGATTTTGGGTTATCTTAATTTTAATTAATATTATTATATATAATTATATTTAATATTATTACATTATTACATTTTAATTCCTTCAAATGGATTATATTTTCTATTATTATATTTTTATTAATTTGAAATAACTAACACACACACAAATCTCATTATTGAAATATTATTTGACATATTTTTTGATTTCCTTAATTAAAATATTGAGAATGTAAATCATTTGAAGGAAATAATTCTCAAGGAATTTGAATTGAATTGAAATAAATATAATTTTATTCACTTAAAATCAAATAAAACGCTCGGAAAATAAAAAAAGTAATACTGAAATGCACTACAAGACTATAAGGCAAAAACATCACCTGCACGTGCCTCATAAATCATATACACGTCGCCTGCAACGGCGACAAAAACAATAACAAAAATGTACTAGAATCTCAAAAAGAAAAAAAGTCCGGCTTGCTTAATCGGAAACTCAGCAAACCGGCGGAAAAACAGAATGAATAATAAAACAAAGCGCTGTCATATTTCAAGAGCCTTGGCAGTATTTTTTGAAGTTGGGACAATGAAAGCAGAAACCTTGTTGAGCCAACGTCGTAAGGAAGTCTATAAAAAAAGTGTGACGAAAAAAAATTCGAAAAAAATTATTCTTCTGTCCCGGAATAGAAAGGATTTTATTACGGTAAGAGCAAACGAAGAGAAACATTTGCGATAACAACAAAAACAACAATAAAAGCAACAAGTAAACAAGTAATAAAGACCGCAACAAAAACTTTTGCAGCAATAGAATTTAGTGGCAAAAAGCGTTTTATGAGCTTCACACGCGACTCACATGCTTGCACATGGTATAGTTCCAACACGACCAACAACATCAACATCAACACTATCAACAACGTGAACAGTCGTAGCAACTGCCAAAAGCAGCAGATCGGGTAGTACAAACTTCGTGTGTGCGTGTGTATGTGTGTATGCTTTGAGGATTTCGCTTTTCACACGTTTCCGACACAACTAAAGGCGGCGCATGTTGTTGCTTTTTAATTACTCTTTTTGCCCATATATTCCTTTATCATGATGATGTCATGAGATGACATTAAAAAATAAGTAAAAGAAAAACAAAAACCGCACAAAAAATTACGAACAAAAAGTGCAGAAATCCGGAATAATAGACTTCCCTCTGACTTCCCTCAACTTTCCCGTCATGTGTAGCTCGTTTCTTTTTAATTATCTTTTATCTCTTTTATTATCATTTATCACTCGTATAATCGGCCTTTTTATACTATAATTTATATCTTACGGAGCTGCAAACCACGCATCGCGACGCTCTTTTTTCTTGAATTATAAGTACGTCTGCAATTTGACGCGTCATATAATTCGCGATGCGTGAGATGCGTATTGTTCCATGAAAATGATTATTTTTTACTTTACGACCCCATGAAATATATGTATTACCATATACGTTGCCAAAATGTGAGTACAAATATATGTGTTTATAAGTATGTGTGTGTTTGAAGAACGAGTCGCAAGGAATATGCTCCTGATGTAGCTTTAAATGGGTTCTAAATTAAAAAATGGATATATCACGCAGAATATACGTGGATTGAATGTACAAGGAATATATCAATTTTTCCTTTTCCTCTTCCTTTGTATTGTCGTTTGTTTCTTAACCTAAAGGGTACAGTTAAAAATGTGAATGAAGGACGTGCTGAAATCTATGCGTCTTGTTCGGCTTTATCCACTATTAATCCAAAAAATTCAAACATAAATTATAAAGAGACGGTTGGGGATTATTTGCAATGCTATCATTGTTGTCTGTCATTTACGTTAAACAACCTATTGTTGAATTCCCAAAATTTATAGAGTTGTAATAGAATTTATAAAACAAATTATTTTTGTTGGGAATTTTTAATTATTTGCTTAAACCAATGCACTATGGTGTAAAATAAACATTGCAATAAAAATGTCTAATTTAATGGTAGTAATACTATAATTAAAGGGTATATATCATATCAAGGTATTCGCTATCTCAGACCTAAAAATCATCTATATATCTAATAGTAGTATTAGATTAGTACCTCAATATACTTGTATAGGAAATAAACACATTGGAAATTGTCAACGAAAATAATTAATTTTTTAAAAGTTTTATTATAACTAATTAAATGTTAAGAATTCGACAAAAGAGTATTTAACGTAAATTATAAACAAGCTTGCCACGGGCACTTTAATGTACACGAGACATTACGTGTGAGCCTTTAACTTCCAAACGCTTCTGATTTCGAGATGGCTGAAAACAACAAACAATCTTCAATACATGTATTCGTGTCATGTATGCTTAGCATGTGCTCATACAAAACCTAATTTTGAAAAAAAGGAAAATTTATTTCATTCATCGCTAAGCATACATATTCATACGCGTAATTCAAGATCCATAAAAAAGGTTGTTAGAATTGGTCAATGGAAAAAGGTGAATTTCAAAATTTGCGTTTCATGTTCAGTAACAATGCAGTTATTAATTTCAATCTAAAAAAATACTTCACGAATTTTCACTAGCTGGTTTTAAAACCCATTAATAATTAATCACCCAATGGCCAAATAGTATAAAACTTTATACACAAATCTTCACACGGCGACTCTAATAAAGCGACTGGTCAAACTGTTTAATAATTAAAAAATGTCCTAAATCGAGAACACATTAAACCCATTCGTACCTCATGTATTTAAATATATAAATAATATCGTAACATAAATTCTATCTAGTACCAAATTTTCCTGTATAAAAGGGTGCCTATGCCGAATCGCAGTATTCAGGACCAAATCGGAATTTCAAACTATTCCAATGTTTTCATTCAATTAATCATGAGTTTGCTCGTTTAGCAAGCGGGTGCATCCATCAATCTAGAAGAGCATCACTTTGAAGCACATACCATCCCATTGAGCCTTGAATATCTCTATACCTCATTGTTCTCCACTCTCTTCCCTACCCGATCCTCTTTGAAAGCGATAATGTATGTATAACCTTTCTGTAATCTTCAGCTCCTCCCAACCCTCAACACAATTCTTGCACACTACACTCGAAGGGTTGTGGTCTATATCCTTTTATCTGCCGTTTGTAACACATCAAATTGGCGAAAAAATGTGCTCTTCGGTTAGCCCGAAGTTATCGATCTTATTTGTTATTCTTCCTTCCGTGCTCCCCTCCTTGGTAAAACGTGTTGCGTCAATCGTCAATTTAATTGACAGCTGGGATGGTCAAATTCTCGATAATGACAGCATAGTCTGTCCGTACATATTTCCAAAATACGAACATATTTTACCGGGTATATGTCGAATAACAACCCCATCGAAAGCAGCAACGCCAACGACCTCACTAACTTTATTAGCGCAACTTTATTAGCACTATAAAATTAGTGAGGGATTGTTTTAAATATCGCAAACAAAATGAATGGCTTTAATAACGTATTTAATAATGTATCAATGATGTGTGTGAGAACCGCGGAGTATATATGTGTGTTTCTTTGTGTATATTTTGTTGCAACGTGTGTAAAGTAGTGTGTTGTGCAATACGTTAAGGCATTGTTTTTGTGGAATAGATTAAGGTTAGAATTTTTCTTTACGCTGTGATCTCCTAAGCTGGATGAGAAAAAATAAAATATTTAGAGGCTTGAAAAGAGTTTACTGCGGAATGTGAGCTAACAGCGAATTATCCAGATACATTTCGACAAAGAGAATGTCCATCGTACGCCGAGAAAGCGCTTGGAATAAAAAATACAAAGTCAAATAAATTCCAGCCGAGGGCTAAAAAGTTTTAACGAAGAGAAATCAAAACTATTCAAAACTAATCAACTGTGTTAAGGATATTTCTTAGAGTGGCGAGAAAAGGTGAACGGAGCTGACTAAAAGAAAAATTGAAGGGAGCAAAAACTAATTCAGTTCATTCATTGGTTTTCTTTAAAACCGCTTGGCAAAAAATAAGCTCCTTTGAACAGTTGAAGTAGAGGATTATAAGAGCTTAAAGATAATAAAGATTATAAAGGTTAAAGAAATTCATTTTCTAGTAGTGAAACATCGCCCCATCGAAATGTTAGTATTTGGATTATTTTAAAAATTATTTCTAATAAAAATTATTTTCTACCCTACACCTGAAGGCAATAGGCAATAGGCAATGAAGACGTATTGAAGATTTGAATGGAAGAATAGAAGATTGGATCGGATTTACCTTTTCTTCGGTTTTTGTTGTTAGGAAATTTTAATACTCAATGGGCTTTATGGGATTTAGAGTAAGCAAGCATAAGTTTTGACGTTTTGCAAAGTGTACTGAAAAAATGGTCTTATGTCACCTTCTCTCTCTACCCCAATCTACCTCTGTCTCTCTCCTTCCGTACTATTGTCGTAAGTTTTATTTCCCTTCTACAATAAATTTATCTGTACTGTATAATATATATATATATATATATATATATATATATATATATATATATATATATATATATATATATATATATATATATATATATATATATATATATATATATATATATATATATATATATATATATATATATATATATATATATATATATATATATATATATATATATATATATATATATATATATATATATATATATATATATATATATATATATATATATATATATATATATATATATATATATATATATATATATATATATATATATATATATATATATATATATATATATATATATATATATATATATATATATATATATATATATATATATATATATATATATATATATATATATATATATATATATATATATATATATATATATATATATATATATATATATATATATATATATATATATATATATATATATATATATATATATATATATATATATATATATATATATATATATATATATATATATATATATATATATATATATATATATATATATATATATATATATATATATATATATATATATATATATATATATATATATATATATATATATATATATATATATATATATATATATATATATATATATATATATATATATATATATATATATATATATATATATATATATATATATATATATATATATATATATATATATATATATATATATATATATATATATATATATATATATATATATATATATATATATATATATATATATATATATATATATATATATATATATATATATATATATATATATATATATATATATATATATATATATATATATATATATATATATATATATATATATATATATATATATATATATATATATATATATATATATATATATATATATATATATATATATATATATATATATATATATATATATATATATATATATATATATATATATATATATATATATATATATATATATATATATATATATATATATATATATATATATATATATATATATATATATATATATATATATATATATATATATATATATATATATATATATATATATATATATATATATATATATATATATATATATATATATATATATATATATATATATATATATATATATATATATATATATATATATAATGGTTTGCGCGTGAGTACGCGCACAAACTTGTTGCTTTTCAAGATTTTTTATGGAGCGAGCGGGAAGGAGAGGAAGTTTTTAATTTTGAACTTTATTTGAACAACACGAATATACCCTGTGACCCTTCAATCCAGTTGCCGAATGCATGCATACAGAAACACATACGTGAGCGGCAATATTGTTTTGCCCTTTGAGTTTTCCGCCGCAAGGTCGCTAATCATTGACCCTTAGGTAAAGTCAATTCAGCGAATAATATTTATTGAATTCCCGCAATGCAGACTTGAATAAAGCGATGCTTACACCGCTGATATACGTTTTAAAAATGATACTAAAAAGGATTCTAAATATATTCAGAATCGACACGACACGACACGATCTAATAACATTAATGGTAAGCCAATAAAAGAATGTACTTAGAGAAGGAGAGGTAGACAGTGAGTGTTGGAAAGAGAAAGAGGGCCGCAATAGACACATAAATACAACAACATAAACATATACAACAATAAAGGGAAATTAGAAAAAGAAAACGCAAAATCAAAAATAATGTAAAAATAAATGGCGATAAGACGACATTCCTCTTAAACTTAAACTTGGTTTTGTTTTCAAACTTTACCATAAGGATAACAAATAAAGGAAGTTTATTTTTACTGTATCTCTCTTCCGTTTGGAACAGAAGGGAAACATGTAATAACTTTTATAATAGAAGAAAAGCACGTAGTAACCTTTATAACAGAGAGAAACCACGTATGTATGCATATATACCCGAATGCATGCGTGGATGAATTCATCCATATGTATCCTAATTTAATTCTCTGCATAAGTTCTATTTTACGAAGAAGAACCAAGAAGAATCAGTAGGATTTAAAAGCAGACTGTTTAATTTTTCGATAGGACATCATCTTCAGTTTTCTAACTTTAAGCATCGTCAATTACGTTGAATGGACTTGGTTCTTTCAAATTTTATAACGAACTTGGTTGCTAATTTTGAAAGTGATCTAACTCCACTCTTGGAAATAAAACGCATATTATTCACTTAATAGTTACCGCTATTTTAATATGAGTTTAATATTTTAATATAGATTTAACAGTCTTAGATGGACTTGAACAGTATGACTCATTAGTATTCCGTATGTATATCTTTAATGGGGTTGAGAATGGACTTAAAAACTTTAAATATTAGGCATACAAGCCAAAAATAATTTCTGATCTAGGCTTCGTTATTTTGCAAGGATCAAAGTTTAAGTAAAATTAAGACAAACCGAAGTATGAGAAATACCATCTGGACAATCCGTGGCTTTGCATTCCTGTAACACACATAAATTAGGTAAACAAGATACAACAACAACAATAACGAACAACACTTCTATAATGCTATTATTGCCATAAAACATCATTACAATAAATCTTATTTAAGCTTCAACTGAAATAAAAGGCTTTCGGGAGAGCTTTCGTAAGTGGCAATAACCTGACTGTTCTCTCTCTCTCTCTCTCTCCGCGGCACTTTCTCCCTCCCCGTGTATTCTTATTCTTAATAATGACACAGTAATGTTAACGATAAAATATTTACAGTATTACGTCGAAAGTTTGAATAATTTTAAAACAAAATGCGTATATGGTTTTCCTTCGTTTTCTCCAGTCCAGTCTCTTAAAATTCGTTTCCTTCCTTTCTACCAATACGATGTGCTCCCACGATTACCTTCCATTTACGAGTACACACTATAGAGGCGTATGTTCAGCCTATGAGCATTGGTGCTAGCTCATTAGGTGATAATGCATTTATAAAAGTTTATTAGTTAAGTCCCCGAATGACGTCATAGGGATTAAATCAAAAAATTTATAGACTTGATTATTAAGAGATTTCGAATAACGACAAATTGTAGACGTGGTAATCCACTTCATATCACAGTAATATAATAATTTATATTATAATGGTATAAAAGTATTCCATACACAATGGGATGAATGAAATCAAGCCTGGTGGTACATTCATGTTGTAACGCGTGGCTGTAATTCATGTATGGCAGCACTATCAGAATTTTATATTATGGTACGTACAATATATTCAAATTACATAATGATGTATTCACGATATCAGGATGATTTGTTAATAACTTGGGTAATCAATGTCGGAGGCCACTGATATTAAAGATATTGATATAGTCGTTTACTTACAACTGTTTGCTAAATTAAATATTTTAATTTTATAATAATAAATTAAAGGACTAATTCTCTAACGACGCGTGAAGTCAGTAATGTTGAACTCATGTCTCAGACTCGGAAGACTGATATGAAACGATAGCAAGAAAAACCACAAGAACAAATCACTTTAAAGTAATTAAACCAAAAATAAGAGGAAGTAAGGAATAGTTCTAAAACGCGCACCAAGCACAATATGCTGAAACAACAGAATAACAATAACAACAAAAATGTAATCAACAAAGTAATAATGGTATACTTATGACTCATTCATTTCCACGAGAATCATCGAGTTTCAATGAAGGTACGAACTATTTCTTAGTAAGAATGTAACCGTTAGGGAATGTGTATGGCCATGGGTCTGTGTGCTTGTGTGTGTATGTAAATTATCTATCCACTACCCTTCTTACCCGCTCTCACTGCGCTTACCGGTATGATCGTGCTGGCGCGTTTGCCATTGCGTTTGCATCTACCTTTACTGCGTTTGATTAGCAAATGTCGTCTAATTTGTAATTCTTCTTCATGTTCTGTGCATTGTTTTTTTTGAAATATCAGTATCGTAATCAGCAACGCAACCATGATGTCCATTAATATCGTCATCATCATTATTATAGTTCGTTACAACGCCATGTTTTGTCACCAGTGGTCGTAACGTAAATGTATTACTCGCTCATGCGTAAATGGCTAAGGAATACTCTTTAATACGAACACATATACATACAATTATGTACACTTCCATTTGCACGTACATGCTAAATTCAGATGAGTCATAAATGTTACGGCTTTGCGTTTGTTTCCTCTAAGAGCCATCAGACAATCTCAATCCATAAGAAAGAGTTAGTTCCTTTTTGTAAATGTACTTGATTGCTTAGTTACTTCATGGTGTCCCATGACGATACCGCAAATTAAACCTTCACTTACACGTCGCTTTTCCCTAAACCTCTCTCCACAAAACTCACGTTTATTCTGCCAATTATTTCGTCCTGATATTTTTTCATAAAAACCAATTTGAGTTAAGTGGTTTCCATGAGTATCGATCGGATTTAGTCTACCAAATGTTTACTTTGGTTTAGTACTCTTGAGGTTATCCGGCGCTTGGGGCTTCTTTGACTTTACACGATCCTTCACGTGGTCGCTGTGCCGTTAAATTCATTATCATCATTGCCTTCTTCTACATCTTCTACACCGAAAGCCCGTGGCATTACTGTCGTAGCGTTCTCGTTTCCAAATTGAAAGCTTTTGTTCAAACAGATTTATCGATTTATTCTCAAGTTTTCTCTTGTTCTGAGAACAAATTGAAACATTCAATTACTTGTGGGTGTTATTTCCTGCGGCCTTAACATCATTGAATAAATTGTCTGAAAGTGCTCGATTGTCGAGCCGCAGGTTTGGTTTTAGTTGCCAAATTTGCGAAGAGTCTTCTTCTTTTCAAATAATTTAATTAGTCTTATGAACAATTTCAGTTTAAATCTTTGAAGGTCTTGGAGGGATTTCATCCGTATTTATTCAGACTATTTTATCAAATCGTATTACTAAAATTATTTACACTACTAAAAAATATTTTGTAATTCTTTTAAACTTAACGTCGGGATTTCATAGAAAGTGAAAATTAAATAATCTTTTATTTAATTAAATAATCTTTTTATCTTTTAATAAATTAAATAATTTTTTTTTTATTTTTTAATCTTTTAATCCTTAATTTTTTTAATCGTTTAATCTTTTTTTAAAATAATTTTTTTCTTTAATTCCAAAGTTTCGTGTAAGGACGAATATTTATGCGTCGCTCGGGCAGAGTTTTTTGTAGATTGTTTCATTCTTTTAGGTTCACGTGCATAAGCACATAACACTAATATCATTACACCTGAAGGAATTTCATTATCAACATCATCACATTCCATATTGACTTTCATAGCTTAAAGGATTCCATATATGGTTCCACCTATAAAAACCTTTCAATTTCTGTATCGGTAAATATTACTTTCTATCTTAGTGTTCTGTAAAATCACCAAAAGAACACACGTGCCGTCATTAACATGACTCTGTTATCTCTTTTCTTTATGTAGATATGTAGACACTCCCACACACTCATAATCCTTCAAATAACTATTACATTAATATTCGTAACAAAGTCACAGACTTTCTTGGGACTGTCCATTAAAAATAATTGCAATGGCGACAGAAATGGCTGACAGAGAAGCCGTCGCTTCCCATGATATAGAGTCGTCGCGATAAAATACTCGCTTTATGTTATTTTCAGTTGATGGTGTTCACGAATAAACGCTAGCTAACTGGCTGGAGCTTAAGAGTGTAAATAATCGTTCAAAAATAAATTGACCGTTAACAGAGTCCACTGACGAATATAATAAAAAGAAAGGGAGAGAAGAAGAAGTGGAAAGGAGAACTGTATGGCTTCTAAAAATGAAAGAAGCGCTATTAAGGAAGCAGGAAGGAAGAAAGTTATAAAGGAAAGAGGATATTGCTTTCATACGAATGTGATGGGAAAGATTAATGTTATCGGTTTTTGTAGAAAGCCGTGACGGCAATATCGATACAAGCAGCAGAACCAAAAGCCTCAGTGACAACAATCTCAATAATGCCACTAACGACTATGAAGCCAATGTTAATTATTTTGATTTTTTCATAAACATAAAATTTTTCATAAGATTATTTAGCGATTCTTCATATCGTGTGAAATTTTGATAACTTTGTAGCAATTTTCTCTTCAATAAACTTACTTTCTTCAAATGTTGGCATAGGGTGATATGCTTTTTAGAAGCATGTAAGGCATAATTAAAAAGAAAAAAAGAAGCAATATTTATTTGAAAGAAGAAAAATTATTTTTGAAGACATTGAATAAAAATTTCTGGGGCGCCTTAAATCAATGTTTTTGTTTAAATGTGGATACGATCATTATTATTTAAATATAATCTAGTTTCAATACGTTTGTCAAATCAAATCCAATCTGAACAATATATTTTATATGTCTGTTAAACTGACCAATACTTATTTAGGTATTCAATATTGAATTATACGTATTTGATATTCCAAAATTATTTCAACAAAGATTTTCACGATTTTCAGTTTCTACGCTATTTATGTACTTTCCAAAATCTATTTAGTTTAAGCACATTCGTTATGATTTTTTCATGGCTGTTGCTGTTGTTATTTTTTTCAAAAACAGGCTCTACTATTCCAGGCATGAAATAACAGAGCCCGACATAGAGAGAGGGAGTGAAACTTTATGAGTTCAATAAAAGCTAATGTAATTCTTTCACCTAAAGAAGGGAAATGGAGTGCGTTAAAACGAGATCTGTAACTGTTAATCTGTAATAGCTGTAGTAATAACAATTACAATAACAATAACTATATCAAATGTAATAGACTACGTTTGTAAAATACAACGACAACAAAAGCTCTAACTTAGAAAATATCATTACTATTTTAGCTATGCCAATTAAATATCTTCCAGCGAAGCAAAACAGCGTAGTTTTAACAGCGCTTTCATTGGCGTTTTTATGTTTGGGATCTTTCTATCATATTTTCCAATATTTATGATTATTCACTACCCGGTAAAGAGGTTTAATAAAAATACTTTATTTTAAATTGATCATATTTTTTTTGCTGTTTTAATTGATTTTGTGTCAGTTTCATGATTTTGGATTAAATTAATTTTTAGCAATTACTTTTGGAATTTTTTTTGGAAAGGATTTTGGGGAGGTTCAAGCAGCAATAACGCACAACAATAACGTTTAGTGATTTATGTTTTTGTATGTGTTTGCATTTGACGTTACTAAGCCTGTGAATAATTGTTTTCTTTATATTTATCATTTTACTGTTTGTTGCTGTCCTTGCTTGCTGTTGTTGTTGTTGTAATCGCGTTATTGCTTTTTTACCATTTGCGTGTTTATGACTGATATCCACAAAGCTGGAAATATTCCACCTTCCACAAATACAATAAAATTCAATCTATCATGGAAACTTTTTTAAATAAATTATAATATTTTCCTTGATTAATATTTGTGTTTTTCCTACAATTTTTTAAACGAATTGTTAATTAATTTTATAGTAATTTGGGCAGTAAATGTTTACAGATTTCCAGCATTATATTAAGAAATAGGGAATGGTATTGAATAAACGGTATAGAGAGAGACAGAGAAAAAGTAAGAGAGAAAGAGAATGTGTGTAGTAAAAGACCAATAGTGATCAAATAGAGGCCTAACAGAGAGAGGCATTGTCATGCAATTTAGATAGAATATTCCCCACATTATTATCTTCTAAAAAACACTTTTACTTAATGCTTTTATAACATTATGTTTCGTTATGACTTTATACTGTTATGTTACCAAACGATTCTCCAGCTTACATTTTCCAAAAATTCCACCTCGTTCGAGATCATCATTCATTAAAGAAACGTCACATTGTTGTCCTCTTGATTGAGAAACGATAATGACGATGATGTTGATTATAAATATGTTTGCGCTGATTCTGCAAAATCACAATTACTAGAATGTTCGCGCAATATGAGATGAGAAACAAATGAGAAACATAAGCAATTATTACATGCAATTATAGGTGATTGTATTATAAGGCACAGTATTATAACGCATGTGATATAATACTTCCTTTGTGTGGATTAACCTTCAAACTATTTCTATCGACTGAATACAGTATCGTGGCCTTTATCATATCGCTCCACATATGCCGCTGTTCAGAATTTTTGAGGAAGAAATCATAAAGTTCCGCAATGAAATCAAGCATTATTTCGACACCAAGCATCAACGCCACAATTAATGGCATGTGTATAATGATCATGATTGTCGTAATCATTATTTCTATCACAACATTGTTACCAACTCACCATCATCACCACCACATTGTCACCTCATTGTCACGCGAAGCGGTAACAAAACATTTTCAATGTCAGTTCTCTTTATTCATGTTCTTTTTTTTACAACACGTTTATCAGCCTTTTTCCTGTTCCCTTTTCGGTTATACCACTGAACATATTTTTCTATAGCACCAGTATTTTTTTATCTGCATTCACAATTTTTCGCCGCATGTCAGCACACTTGCTTGACGGTAGTTGCGGCGGCGACGGTAATCTCACAAGGTTTCTTGAACCCACATGATTTTGGAAACAATGAAACGATGATGACGACAACGGGAATGTGAATAGGCTCTGACAGCTTCTTCCCAAGTGACCACGCCAGTGTCACCAGCTACAACATTATATTTTTGAAACACTCTCTGCAGCAGTGTCTGGTTTGGCAAACAGTACGACTGTTGCGATAAACGTTGTTTCGTTGGTTGTTTGGTATGTGTCTATGAGCCGCATCTGGGATACCATACATCATGTCTGGGACGGGATACACGGTATGGCGCTAGGGGCAACAACTGCTCTGACAGCATGTGGGATTTTATTGGTATGCTCTTTCGTTACTTGCTCTGGGGGAACATTGCTCTTCCCACGTGTCATAAAAATAACGACATGATGTCGGAAAATTCGTTGCCAGATCGTAGAAAAATTCACCTGATGGTTGAGAAAGGAACTGACTACGATTTCAACACTTATCAATTATACCAATAATTAATTAACCTTTTTTTTAATTTACATTCGGCATAATGAGAAAGAAAAGACCGACAAAAGGGTTTGGGGGAGGTTGGATATTTAATGTAATAATATTTCAGACATTTATCAATGAAGCAAAATTTTAAAACGACATCTATAAAACGAAGAACGAATTACGACGACAGTTTTAAAACTGCTCTAAATCTACGAGCAATATTTTGAAAACCCTTGGAAAAATTTGACATATTTAAAGATTTTGATATTGTCGACGAATATATTAAGGCGAATAAATTAAATTGCGTTTTAATCACCTTAATTCCATTCTTCTTTATGAACACGTTTTTCATGAATACGTTTACATTAAGAACATACTTCTTGTTTTGCAAAGGCAATTGCAAAGGCAATATTTCTGATGTACCGTCACACCACCATCATTATCTCCATCAACGTTATAATCTTCGCTCATAAAAATGCTCTCATGGTCATTTATAATGAAACCAAATCACTTTTAATTTTAAAATTTTTGTAAAAACTGCGACCTCTTACTACTCACTATAGCTCATCACTTCTCAATCAGCTCTTTATTGCTCTCGATATTTTACTCTCATTCCTTCTTTGCGAATATTGAATTTAGTTTTTAGTAGTAATTTTTTTATTGTATTTGTTCGCTCTTTTTAAGTGATGACCCAGAAAGAAAATTCAAAATAATATAATCTGACCTTTTGATAAATTTTTTTGCTGGTGTTAAAAACGCGGATTGTTACCAAAGAGCACAAAAAAAGCGTACGATTTTTAAAATTTATTTTAATTGCTATCAAAATTGGATTGCAGTTGTATTTTTTCTATACAAAGCTATCTATGTTTTCGCATCCAGGATATCTTCTACGGGGTGAACAATGGATTAGGGCGGGTGGGGGAGGCTTATTGTAAACACTGGACACATACTATTCAAATTATAGAAAGAGCGTGTAATTTGCGTTTAAAATTTCAAGCTATTTTCTGTCAATCTACTCCCGTTTCTGACCAGAAGAACAATTTTTGATTTTTTTGATCACGTTTTTACTGGATTTGTTAGAATTAGAAAATAGACCTATAAATTATAATATAATGTTGCGAAAATAAAACATCTCCCTCAGATTTCATTACATTTAAGTGAAAAACGTTCCAGTTTCGAAGGTTTATAGATGTTTTTATATTAATTCTTCAAATTTTTAATGAAACTAAAATCAATTCTTAATTTCAATTAACAAAGAGTTGAAATCTTTATTGAAAGCTTTAAAGACACTGAGAGTTCACTGACATTTTTTAAGAATCATTTATCGTATGATTGTATAAAACCAAGGTTTCATCACTTTGTCATCGCTTCGTTACTTTATTAAGTTGTTTGGCAATCAAAAGTTTGAAGTTAACTACGCACAATTAAAATGTCAAGTCTTGCTTTTGCAAATTCATTACTTTGATTATTTTTTAGCTCCCTAAGATTTTATGGGAAGCTTCATTTTCAGTACCGGGTCACTGGTACGTATACCCATATATAAAATGTCTGTATGTGTTTTAATAGGGTAACATTCATCCATATAGCACCCAAACAAACACAACCTTACTCGACCTTAGACAAGGGTTTCATTAATTTGCAAGAGATGTGCAAAACTGTTGCCAGTCTCTTCTTTTTCTCATTAATACCAATTCACATTTTATAGTGTTGGTTCTCTCTGCAATGTGCAGTTCTTCTTCTTCTACTTCTCTCGGAAAGATAGCTCTGATGAAACCACGATTTTTCATTTTCACCATCCTCTTGTTGATTCGATGCAATTTATTCAAATTGCATCGAAATTAATTAAAAAAGCTATCGATCACCAGCAATTATTATAAAAGAAATTAGTATTTGCTGCAAGGTTGTCGACGCAGTATGCTTAATTGTGTTAATGTTTGTATGTATGAGGAAAACACACGCACATTGTAATTACTGGCAGTTCATTTAATTGCAGAATTGAAATAATTAGGCCGTAAGTGGTTTATGAAAAAAGTTCAGTTCAATTTGTTTGACTTCTAATTTTTCAAAGCACAAAATTTAGAACAAAATTTTATATAATCATTTTAAGATTTTTCCAAAAAATACATAATTTTATTAAAAAAGTTTTATATAATTTTGTTCATAATAAATTTCCAGATATATAGCTTTTTCTATTTTTGCATCATCGTCCTGAACTCTTCTTAATTTTAGTGCCACAAAATATACATTCCTGCCTTCTTCTTTTTGTCCTCATACAATTAAAACTTTGAGATTAACAAACTTTCTTATTAATATACTTAATTTTTTTATTTTATTAAAAACTTTAAAATTCTGCCACATGAGAATGAATCCATCTTCAAGATGGTTGATAAAAGTTAGTAAATATTTTGATAAGACAGAGACGCTTCCAGTAGTATTCGTAAATTAATCAAAACCTGAAGGAAAACTTTCAAAAACGTACTTTCAAAAGCTTCGTAAAAACAAAACGAGAAAACAGGGAATTAATCCATTGTGTCAACATTAAAATTCTATAAGGTTTCCGTGTTTGCGGCGGTGTCTTTTGTTGAACTTTATAAATTTTGTTGCTTCTATTCATTTTATACCGTTCGTTGTAAAATTTTCCCGTGATCCAACAAAGGCACCATGATAGTCGTTACCGCTATGACCTTTGCTTTGCTTAAATTTTAACTGATAAATTTTGCAAACTAAAAGCTTTTTAGAAGCAATTTTCAAAGTTTAAAGAAAAAAATAATAATAAGTAATAATAAATGATAAATAAAATAAATAAATAAATAAAAAAATTAAAAACACCGAACAACGCGGAGCTCTGATTCGTCTTCGTCTTGCTACGTAGTTCAGTCAATGGATTGCTGACTAGTAGCTTAAGTTTCCGAGCCATCGGAGAACTTTAGGTAAAACACTCTAACTTATCTATCAATCATCCTTGCCTTTTTTCTTCTTCCCTGTTTTTTTTTTCAATCAGCGAATTTGGCCAACATTCTTGCCAACCAACTCAATTTTTTGCCTTTACAAATTTTAGAGGGTGGGGTCTATTACGATGTATTTCTAGCCTCAGAGAAATTTAACACGATCTACTTAAATCATTGTTTGTTTATCGTGTGTTTTTGTGTTTTTTCGGCTGATTGCGAGTTTATGTCGTATGATCTACCAGTTTTCCCCTTAGGTTAAATCTTAAAATTTGTGACGGCGTAATTGTGAGAGTATGGATACAAAACGAGAACAAGTCACTTTAAACTTTCCTTCCATCCGGTATTTCCTCTTCCCTCTTTTCATCGGTAGACCACCGACCCTAAATGTATAGTAGTATTTTGTCAAAAGCTGATTTTATTAGTACGCTTTTTTATACTTTTCACGAGTTTTTTGGAATTACATTCCATGGCATACACGTGTCGCAAACGGGGGTAGTTTAACGTAAGAATTGTAAAGGAAGGCTAACACAAAAACTCTTTTGCTTTTATCTGAAGTTTTTCAAATCAAATGAATCACTGGAGTGACTTAAGGGAGAACACATAGTCGACAAAAACCAAAAGGAATTCCATAGAAAAAATTCTCCATAATTGTTGTAAAATTCTTTTAATAATGAAATTAAAAATTATCCAAATTGAAAAGACTTTTCAGATCTGTTAAACAAAAGAAAGAACAAATGAAAATTGCGTGCAAGATTTTAAATGAAAACTTAAACTCAAAAAGTAGTATCGTCTTCAAAACGATATAAATAGATTTTTTTACCGTAAAGTTTTCTTATAAAAGAATGTCCAACGACCGCGTAAAAGAATAATCTATTTTGAAATTCATTAAACTTAAGAAACTGGAAAACTTTCTCTAGAAAATGGAATAAGTTTTAATTAAAACAAACGAAGGGAAGAAAATGTAATAAAATTAACTGAAAAAGAATTGATAAAACTTGTGTCGAGAATTATCTAAAAAATTGCGACATAAACCTTTGGCAAGATAACAACAAATTAATTCTTATTACACGATTATTCTTAGAAAGTATAAATGTCCTTTTTCAACATTGATTTTCATCAAATAAAGGATAATACGAAAACGAATTGGTGCTTTTGGATAGGAATCAAATACGAGGCAGGAAAGGAATTATTCGACTAAGTGAATGCAAATAAAATGAAATTATATTTCTCTTCTATTTAATTTCACTTTCGATGTTCTTTTGAATTATCTTTTGTGGTCAAAAATTTACACGAATGCGAACAAATTGCCAGCAATCAAGAAATCCTGTAATTTCTCATGCTCTTTTCTTTGAAATATCATGAAGACACCATATTTCTTCCTCTTTTTTATTTTCCTTTCACATCGAGTGGAAACTTTCTACGAGGTTAACAACTTTTCTGCTCCACAAACTTTGCTGTTACGAATGGTTTCCGGTTCCTGCAGATGTTGTCAATTTAATGGCCTGCGCACAACGAGCTAATGGTGCCCTATAGTAGTTGCGACGAAAGTCAGAGGCAGTGAGTTATAAGAGCAATAATTGATCATGGTTCGGGTTGCCAGCGAAGCCACTTAGCTGATTCTAAAGGAGATTAAGAACCCTAAAAGACGAAATTCTAGAAAATTATCTTACTTTTCAAACCGACAGATTTTCTCTTCGTATTCTCTTAATTCGTTAATTCTTGCTATTCATTTTTCTCTAGGAGACATTCCAGTTTTACGATAAAGGTGTTTGCGGTCGAAAATTTCATTCATTTATTTAGTAGAGTGGGTGTCAAATGAATTTAAAAATATATATGCAGTCTGTATGGCAAGCACGTGAAAAGGAATCGGATGGTAAAGCTTTTATTATTCCCTTATATGAAATTTATATATAAGCCCCATGAAGTATCGTCACGAAGCGTTTTCCGCTTATTTCTAATAAATAAAATAAATATATTTGCGCGTGTATTTAACTTCCAACGGTTACGTCTACAGGCGGACGGACGGACGGTTTATTTTAGTTATCAAATATCCGCCGATAATAGACGCCGCACCACCCATTAACTTATAGGATCACACTATAAATTTTTCTCTTACATTTTTGTTGTTCTTCTAAAGTCTTTATTTTGATACTTCGGCTGAGGTTACTTCGGTTCCTCTCAAAGGATGCTTACCCAAAATGATTTTTCTAGAAATATTAACGTAACCTCATAAAAAAGGGCATACACAGATACAACGCCACACCTCATCCTCTCTAAAACATCCATGTGCGAACAAACAACCAAAATGTGGACGGCCAGTAGTGTGATAATCACGGATTCCTACCAGATATTACTCAGGTATTACTACTAATTATGCTTGCTCATGTCTGAACTTCTCCTCCTACAGCGCGAGCGATGATACATGCAAGCTATGAATATGAGGATAGGAGAGAGGATGAGGATAGGATAGAGCACAACCTTTTAAAAACATGCTAATTAAATTAAGGCCAAAATATGTTTGATGTCGAGTGGATAATTTTTGAACTTTTGGTAGAATTTCTAATTTGCATTCACAAATAACATAAAGTGTAGAAACATCAGTAATGAAATTGCCACATATAATAAATGATACACATCAAAAAAATTTTATATTTTACGACTTTATCAACATTTTGTTAAAGTTATATAACTCTTGCCAGCGAAATGATCGCCACGAATCCTCATTTCTAGTTCCAGGGATTACTGTGGGAGAGAATGTTTCTGTGGGGAGAATTTTACATCTAATCAATCACCTTAAAGTAAGATTCTAGTCCCTAGAGATTTTTATTTGTTTCAAAACCCGAAACATTTTACGCGGGAAACGATTTTCTACCGAGAAGGAGATTAAGAGGGAAAAATTATTAATTGCTTGTGAAAATTTAACGCACATGTTTAGTAGATGTTCTGTGATTATAACGAATAACACTGAAAATTTTAAAAATATTATTAATCTCATAAATTTTTGTTTTAAAACCAGGTTCTGAAAATACATTGAACTTAACTCATACTACATCAAAAGTGATTATAAATAATTTTTTAGTAATAATTGTCAAATTTAAAATTTAAATATTGCATAAATGTTAAAACTGAAATATAAGTTACTCAAATTAAAAAAACTTTTACTTAACCAATTTAAATAGAGAGCGAACTAAATATATTCATGAATCATATCACAAACTATGATAATACTTGGTCGCAAAGGCGAATTCACTATTTCACTATTATGTCTAACACGACGAGCTCCACATCCTATTCTGTCAGTGTAGCTTTTTTATATTACTGTTAAGCAAATGTTATTATAATGATCATTCCCAGAAATACACACATACATTACCCCATGTGTGATTTGCTGTGTTTGTATTTAGATGGTGTGTGTGTACCGTGCTCGATGTGTTTGTGCATGTATTTATTTATTTATATAAAATAATTCCAATTAATTAAATTTTAAACCATGTCCTTGGGAAACGTGCAATATTAAAACAAAAGCGCATCTGCTACTATTTTTGTTTGCATTATTATCATTATTATTATTATTATTATTATTATTATTATTATTATTATTATTATTACAAATGTAGTGAACCTAAATTAATCCCATGCTCGAATTCCGCGCAACATCGATAAGTTCAAAATATATTCTTCTAACTAAACTAATCAAGATTTTCATGACTGAGTATCAGAGAAAAATATCGAAAGACGAAAAAAGGGTTCAATACTTATGTAATGCGTTTTGAAGAGACACTAAAAGGCTTTAACGCGCATTTTCATAAGCGAGAACATTCATTATTCCGGTTCCTTCATTATTCCGACTACTATAGTTGTCGTTCCCATTTTCCTGTCATTACTGTTTCTGTTTGCGACTGATTGTTTCGAATAATTCCTGGGAGGCGTCAACGTCAACAAATGACTGAAAACTGAAACAGTATACGTTTCCATTAAGTGTTTTAAAACTTACTTGCAAAAATAAATTGCAATTAAAATGGCTTTTGTAAGCTGCAAGCTGTTAAAAATTTACGCTATTGCTGTCGTCACAATTGCTGTTATTGTTTCGTTGTTTTTGATTTTGTTTTTTCTGTTCTTGTTGTTTTTTATTGTTGTGACAGCTGTCGCGCAAGTAATAACGGTAAAATAACAAGATAGGAAAAATAATAGTTAGTTGGAAGTCTACGTGCCCCGTGACGTGGCCTATTTTATTATACAAAACATCTGCAACAAAAAGAGGAAATACATTCAAAACAAGCAAACTAAAGTCAAATCGAAAGGTTCTTTATTCTTTCATTACTTGTCAAGACAGTCAAGACAGCCGTAGCCGTAGCCATTTAAAGCAACATTCATAACAACAATAATAACAAGTATACTGAAGGAGAAGAAGAAGAAGAAGAAGAAGAACGAGAAGCTGGAGAAGGAGAAGAGGAATATGCGCATATACACACCATACCATTTTTCATTGCAAATGAGACAAATGAAGACCAAACCGAAAAAAACAACACATGAAAACAGGAACAAGTGTTCTCCATTAAAAATGCCTGAATACGTTGTTAACAAGGTATAAATGGGAACGGTTCACACCGAGAGGTCCGTTGACATTATTTGAATAATTTGTATGAAGCACTAATGATGAGAAATATAAATACGTCCACCCACCCCCTCCACGGGGTGCGCATTATTCGAATCTCTCGAGATTTGTCAAAGCATAAGTCAGTGTGGTGTGGTGGTGATGATGACCATTGTGTTATTTTCGTTGTTGGTGTCTTTGTAATGCTTATTGTTCATCAAGACAGTCGAGTGGAATTTTAGTAAAGTTAATAACGCGCAATATTTCGGTCAGTTCGTCAGTTCTTACCGTTTTCCATTACTTTTTCCTTTTCTTTTTCCTGTATGAGCCACCGAATTATGATTATATAGTAAGAAAATTAACAACAACAACGCAATATAGAATACAAATTTTAATATTAGTAAAACTACCGGCTCCGGCAATTAAATTGCCACTAAAATAAAATAAAATAAATTTTATGAGCTTAAGAAACAGTCTCGGCGAGCTGTAAAATTTGAGAAAAACGAACTTTTCTGAGGAAACGAATGCGAATGAGGATGTGAATGGCATATATGTGTGTGCAGGGAGTAACCTATAACTTTGTCTCTGCTTCAATTACTTTACAACATTATATATTATACAATCTCTCTTTGAATGGTTTATGAGATATAGGCAATTTTATTTTTAATTGAAATGGCTCTAATTCGCCAACTAAACAAAAACGATTAGTTTCTTAAGACCAATCACGCTGGCATAGAAAACACCCAACGTTGTTTAAAAATTATTAAAAAGTTTTGACAGAGATAAACGAATGCCGAATTCCCTTACAATGATTTTTCTCCCCTTTGCAACGATAAACATGAATAGTAGTTGAACAAGAATAAACAAATTTCGATATTCACATGTACATATAACCTTTTTTAGTGTTGGCAAACAGACTCCATGTAAAATTTTACATTCATTATCTTTTAATCAAAACTGGAATTCTAAAAATTGTCAAAAACTTAATTAAATGGCTTGCAGGGCCAACCAAGCATAATTGAAAATCTTCAATTGATAAAGTTAAAAAGACACAGATGAGAAATGCACAAAGTTAAAGCCGACAGCGTGTGGAAGAGAGAGAGAGCGCGATGAGAATTAGGAGATAGTCTGAGGATGCTTGAGGAATAATTAAAGTGTTTCTGTCGATTCCTCCGTTCCCTTTGGAGCTCTACTTCACTATTATTCTGTCTCTCATCCTTGCTATCTTCTCTCTCTCTTTCTATCCTACTCTCTCCCTCTCTATCATCCTTTCTCACTCATTACAAAATTTGTGCTGTCTTTTTTCATTTGATAAATATCTGTGACGTAGACCATTGATAAGAGGAGAAGATATGGCACGAGATAAAAGCAAAAGGGAGGGGAAGAGAGGACAGCAAAGGAGACATTCGTCTACGAGGCACACACAAATACACCGGCATACGTCTACTAGATTCCATCCGCCACATCGAAAATTCAAATTATAACCGCAATTAAGGCAAATGGACGATTGCATACATACATACATACATAGGCACACACATGCATCCACACATTCAGTGTAATAGTATTTTCCACAGCTGATGGCAGTTTCTTGCCTTTATTAATTGCTGGTATCAGTCTGGTAATGTTGATAAAAATAAAAAAATTGTTGCTTTCACTATTTTTCAAATATTTATTTTCTCTGAATCGTAAACGTTAAACGACGTTTTTATTTGATGTTAGTTCCCAAATTATCGATGAAAGTTAAATGGTATGCGGTTATATGGGTCCATGAAAAATACCCCAGAACCTCACCCTCACCCTCACCTCACAAACAAACTATTCAGCAACGTATTCGAAATAAATTAAGTTATCAATATTTAGCTCGTATGTATAATGCTGTTTAATTAGAAATCGATGACATGTGGTTTCTTTTGGTACCTTAAGACTACTTCTAAAACCATAGTAGGGTACCCAATAGTAAACAGGCGCCGAAGAGTAAGATGCGATATCTCCACAACCCAACCAGGGGTGATGCTATTCATATATGCTGACTGCCTGTCTGACTGCTTATAATTATCTGAATGCCGAGACTGTAATTGATGCTCTTGAGCAATGAGTAAACTATGCAACTGCCCCAAAAATCCAAAGCTTTAGTGATCTGAAGACAGACTTTTGCACAAAAACTTAATTAGTTTCAATTACGCCCTAAAGAAAAACAAAATTAGGGGGAAAATAACTTGAATCTAAAGAAGGATATACATTTCTTCTGTTCAGATATTTTAGGTATTCAGAGTGATAACCAGAGAATTAAGAAGGTCAAATGAAAGGATTCTACACCAAAGGGAGACGGTAATGTATATACCCTTTCCGGTAAGCATTGCTTTCCTAGAAGATATTTCTTGTAAAATGCGACTACATTATGGGATGGATAGATGGGACCAAAACAGGAAAATTATTGTATGTGGGAGCCACTATACCTCGGGGCGTTTTAAGATTAGATTGGTAAGTCAGAATGTATTTAAATCCGTTTCAAATTTTCCCATTTTGTGAATTAGCTTTACCGAATTAGGAGAAGAATCACTAAAGAAATGTGAAATCGATATTTCTCTGTATTACAACTCATTTCCGATTTTCACCTCCGTTTGAATGTCGATGGATTCTTCAACAATTTTTAAATAAATATTGGCTCATACAAAACTTTCTTTTAATTATATTGTTGTTTTTTTTAGTTTGTCATAGTTTTCGTCGAATGTTCTTCTCTATATATTTATCTCGTCTTTCCTTTTGATTATATAAAACTTCCTTCATTTTCTGCTTCTGTTTTGAATTTTTATCTTGGTTTTTTTATGATTTTTTTTTATTTTGTAGAAAATTTTCTCTTAGTTTCTCTTAGTTTATTTAATATTTCTTCTACTTTTCATTTGACTTTGCTTTAGAGCTCCGCAATTTTTCTTCTGTCTTATTTTTATAAATTTCCTTTAGTTAGTTCCATTTTGTTTTCTTCTTGGCCGAAATTCTCTTTTACAATTTCCAATCATTTTCCCCAATCTTTATCATGATTTGAACCGAATTGAAATATTGTTGACTTATACTACTTCTGTAGCAATAAATTATTTTCAATATTTGGCATTTTTCTTTTCTTATTTGAAGTCAGAAGGCGTGCATTTCGTTAAGACAACATTGTTGCAATAAAAGATTGCAATAAATAATTGTTTCAATCGTTTCAGAAGATTGAGCTGCAAGGGCATTTAGCACAGTCTTTGTATTTCTTTGTAATCAGTAATAATAAATCGATACGTAACGATTTTGGAAAGTCGTCTTCGAGCTGCATTTGTTTCGAAAAATTATAAAATTGAATTATTCAAAGGCCACCAAAAGGCGGACAACAAAGTTAGTCCCAAGAATTTCTCGAAAATTTTACTACTTCTGTTTTAGAAATAGTCACCGAGACCCTGTAGGTAATCCACACGTTCGGTCGTCTGCTGAATCTCCAGCTCTTCTCCAATTGTCTGCCTAAACTTGGAGAAGATAAATTTAGATGGTTCACCCTTGTTCATCGTAGTTGATATTCATGTTTCAATCATTTTTGTAATACTAAAATTTCCTTTCCTTATTTCGTCAAACCGACTGAAGACGACCATTTCATACATTATGCACTCAAAACAAGTTCATCTAGGTATCAAATCGAGGCAGCTGATAAAATCGTGGTTGAATACAATGAAGAATTGAAATGGAAGTAATAACAATCAAAATTTTAAATAATTTCGACCATCCGAGGATTTATAAAACATCAAAGTAATAAAAGCAACAAAATCCATCAACAGTAGAAGGAGTAAAAATAGCAACAACGGTAGCACCATCATCGCTCCCACTATCATCGAAAACAACGGCAAATTTAACTATAAAACTTGTAGGTTCAGTCGAAACTAAAATCGAACTGATGAAGGATTACGGCCGGTACTGTAGGCTAAGTGAAATCTAGAGGTGTGGCAACACGTTGACTGTTGGCCGTAATGTATGATCAATCTGTACATACGAGCGAATTGGTAAATGGACGAGCGTGTGTGTGCGTGTGTGAGGGGACCGACTGAGGGATATGGGTACACGTGCACGTACTGTTGTACGATTATGTGTATATGTGTTGAGTATCTTTACTTTCAACCGCTTATTGAACTCTTGATTTAAGTCATTACAAACGGTAGATGATCGGGTCATTCATTCCAATTTTTAATTGTTTAAACAACACAATCCATTAACCTCCTTCTTTCTCTTTCCCTCTCTCTCTCTCTAACTCTCTCTCTCTCTGTTTGTTTCTTGGCTTTTTTGCTTTCAGTTGAATTGTCAGTATCAACGAATGTGCACAACATATTATCCTTTTGATCACTTTTAATTCATTCCCTAACATAAAAATTATCCTAAATCTTCTTTCACATAAGAGTTCATCGAAAAGAAAAACAACAAAAGCAACTAAAATTAGAACAAACATTGATTAAAATTCTTTTTCCATTTGTAAATAAAATTTTTCGGTTTTGTAGAAAAGGGTTGGTGTGATTATATTCTGGTCAAAGCATATTATTCATCATTATTGCCTCATTCATTACTATCTTCTATTTGTTATAATCTTCATCATCACTGCCATCATCATCATCATTTTTATTCAAATAACTAAAAATACAGAGGACTAAGGTAAAGGTATTTTGAGTTTTATCAAAATCAAAATGGATTTCATTCAATCAATTACCTTTTCTTTATTTATCTCTCATCTCTTTATTATGTTTCTTTTATTGTGTTCTTCATGTTTTCTTCAACTGTAAACACCATTGAACAATTTGTTGTCCTTCAATTCATTTGTATTCTGTTATCCATTTGACTAATTTGTCGTCATTCGTTTTCGTTCGATATGCTTCGCTTAGTGCAGACGACGTTAGTGTCCTTCTTCTAGTGAACCTTCTTTGCTAACAATTTATTCCGTTTAATCGGCTTTATCCCATTCTTGCATTCAGTCAGTCATCCAGTTATTTAGTTGTTCTTACATTCTTGGGTTCTTACGTTGTTTCGGGTTTGAAAGTTACAAAGGGTTACAAAGCTTTTTAATTGGATAACTCTAAACATCTGATTGATGTTCGTGTTCGTCGCTCCTTCATGCTTGAATGTACGAAATTTACCACAAAGCATCGGAAAGTAAAATTAGGGTATGCTTCAATAAAACGTTTTTGTGTTGGCCGTACAAATATGCAAACTATTAAGAGCACACACGAACACTAACCTGGAGCATCACTCGTATATAAATCCACCGGGGCAAATTTTTTATGAAGAAATTGTTCAAAATATATTGAAGAATATTATATTTGATTACTTCAACTAAAGAGTGCACGATAGGTTAAGACAAGTGTACTATTCCGTAGAACTTTATGGCCATTTTTCCTTTACACAAGAAGAGTAATTCTCAACAAGATTTCATGCAGAAGTCCGTCATTTCGTATTTAGACACACTTAAACATTCAATAAACACAACGTAATAACTCTGCAACCAATCGAGATATCATGCATATACACTATTTCAAAGGTATTCTTTTTTTTCAAAAATATTTACCATTAACATAATATATCTCTTTGTCGATATAATTTCCGTTAAATTTATTTTAATTTTTGTAATAATATGCACACATTTTGTATAAATAAACTATTTTTCCCTTCTTAACGAACACATTAAGTTATCAAGAAATGCCCTTCTCTAAAAAGTCCATCTTTTTATCTTCCAAACGGTGTATGGGGTTGTTATACTTATTACTTTGCTAATGAAGTTTTACAAAGTTTAATTTTTGGTTTTGTTGAAAATGAAATACTATAAAATATCCACAAAGTGCATTAGAACGGAAATCACATTAAAAAAACAAATTAAATACAAATCACCGCAAAACAAAAATAATATAATTGGTAAAATAACGCGAGCACTCTGGAGTCAGTCATGCTGCAAAAAACAGTTACGGTTCACGACCACGATTACAAATTACGACAACGTTTCATTGAAGCGGTTGTAGCGGAAACTGAAAGGAAAAGTGTCTAAATATGAAAAAGCATAGTTCATGATGCTCTCTATCGTGTTTTTGTTCACTCAATTCTCGTTAGGTAACCATAATAATTTAAAAAATTCTAAGTGTTTTGGTAGAGAGAGGAGCAATTGCAATGGTGTGATTATGTGGGAGCAAAATCACACTACCATCCCACCATTTCCATTTTACAGGGCGAGTAGAAAGCATTCACGTTTTCTATAGCATTCTGCTATAAAGAATGCAAGTTATTTAATAAATTTCTGCCCAAAAAAAGGTAAAACAATTATAAAAATTTATTAAATTAAAATTTGTTATCAATTACTGCCCTAATCAACATGATATAATGAAAATTATTTGTAAAAAGGTATGAAAATATAGCCGCATTTGATTTCCTTTAAAATTTATAGTTATTTTTCACGACTATAATACTTCCTTCTCTACGCAGTGAATGCAGAAAAGTTCAAATCTTCTGAAAAAATGGATTTTATCTATTTATTCTGTATAAATTACTTACAAACTCTCGATAATATATTTATAATTTTTTTGACGTGGGCGATTTTGATCCAACAGGATTAATTAATCGTGGGCGATTTTTACCCTTGAACGGTCGGCAATAAAATTGTGTCGCTCCAAAAATAATTCTTACATAGCTTTCATTTAACTAAAAAATAAATTGATTTTATTACACTGAGTATCCTTTTCTTATTGGCCCTTTAACCTTTTCCATCATATCGGCATAGACTGCAAAGAAGAGAAAACTCTTGAGATAATAAGTACAAATCTATTAAGAGAATGTTAAAGAAAATCTCACTTTAATGTTTAAGAATTAACAAAAGGGGTAGAACTAGATGGTCCGGAAAGAGAATCAGTAGGGAGATGTGGTGTGGGAGTAATGTAGGGAAATAAAAGTTCGCTTAACCGAAAGTAATTTCCGAACTTTCTTTATTTTCCCTATCTTCTCTTCCTACTTTCCATCATTGCTTTACTTCTTTGGCCTGATTTTATTAACCCCTTTGTGCAAACTTTGAAAGAATAGATTGTCATAATCTGTTCGCGGTATCACGATGATTTTAACTCGGTTAACAATATAGCGTTTTTTGTTGCGACGGTAATAAAATGATAGGGAAGGCAATCTATGATTTTTCTCGATATCAAAGGCGATGATGACCTGTAAAAATAAAAGGATCCTTTGTCACGACTATGAAAACCAAAAAAAATAATGTCAAAGTAACTTAAGATTTCAATATTTTATCCTATTATAATTTTCATTCAAAAGTCTAATAAACTGAATAAATTATATATTGTAGGAAATATTTCAAGCTTTCCCTTCGTTGAAAAATTCGTAATTTTGTAATTTCATTCGTATAACAGTTTAATAAATTATTATAACTAAAAAGAATATTAATTCAACAAATTATTTATAAAAATATCGGTACATTGGGAAACATTTTCTTAACAATAAGAACACCAAACAAAGAGAAGGATTGATTATTACATATTTTCTATACCTGAATGGATATAATCATTAGCAAAAATAAAATCAAATGCACCATAAATAGCTACAAAACTTATACAAATAATATTCATAAAGAAAGAAGTTAAGGAATATTCCAATAAAATAGATGGAAGGTGAATGATTTTTAAGCAACAGTCATAAAAGACCGCTTTTGTGTATTTGTATTCAGGATGTGTATATCTGTTGCGATGTGTTCTTCCTTCCGTTGTAGCGCCCAGAGAAAATCCGTTGTAGTAAAACATTATCGAAATAAAATCTCTGAGCTCACATTCACAAAAAAGCAGAGGTAAAGTTTTGTATAGCTTGATGTAACCGCGGTGCACGCATTTCATGAAATTCGGGATTCTCGAGTGGATGTGTTTTTATTTTACGATCGTGCGCGCCGGGTAGTTCGTGTGAGTTGGAATTAAGATATATATAATGTCAATTAATGATCACTATTCTTAAGGAATTATTAGTGGCTTTCGTATTTTAAAAAAAGAAGTAAGATGAAAAAACCAGAATGACATAAAAAAATTGAATTTAATTTCGCGATTTTTCAATGGAAGTCGATTAGAGAGTTGAGTGAACAGTGGCGAAGATAAATGATTAAAGAAAGAACGAAGGAGAGAACGAGCTCAATTATGAGGAAGAGAGAGAGAATTGAATACGAGATTGGAAAAAAATTAATGAATCAAGACACGAATGTTATCAAAATTTTGGCATTTTTGAGAACATCTGGGCAGAAGAGATATTCCGTTACAAACCAATAAATAAAAAGCAACCAAAACAAATGAAGAGGAGAAACAACATCAACGAGCATTGATTTATCGTATGTGGATTTTGATTACTATTTTATTTGATGTTACATAAGTTCGATAATTCCACGTAGTAGTAATGGAATTTTAACTTTTTAATTAGCCTAAAATTGTGCAGAGTTTATTGATAGAATTTTTCAGATTGGAATGTATGCTTATTTCAAATAAATAAATACTCTTGTGCGGAACCTAAAATTATTGCCCTCATCAATTCTCAGATTATGTACTTATTTGCTGCTCCATTTCGTAACATTCTCTATTATTTTTTCCTGACGTAATTTTATCCTTTTTCCTCCGCTTTAAGTCCACTCTTTACTAAATATCACTCAATAAATTTCCCTTTCATAAAAATTAAATAACTCTCGGAAGTGGATGTTCTATTTTTAAGCGTTGAGATAGCGTTCATTAACCCGTGACTCAATTTTTTCTTTACCCTACCCACGTATTATAAATTTAATTTTTAAATTCAACAACCAGTGATCCTGATGGGTGTGTTTTAATACTACAGTCCCCTTTTCTTGGTAAATTTAATGTTATAACTCATCGTCAACATTTTTTTCAGAAGAGTAGGGGTGGCACCGGGCGGCTTTGCCCATTTTCTGTTAATCAGCTTACAGTGCAAGCACCGCAATGCACCACTTGTCTAATCAGTCCGCTATTGCATTGCAATCATATGAATGACCACTCAATGCTTTGTTTTTGTTTTTCCGTGCAAATCTGTCGACTCTCACAAAATCGGGATTCTCCCGTGAGAGGATGGTTTTTGCGTTGGTCATTCAAACGAAATTGACGCCGGCGGGGACTGTCCTCAATCAAAACGGAGTTCTAGTGTGGTGAATTAAATTTGTTTTGACTTTCCATAGAAAACAAAACAGAATTTGCATAAATAAAGTATCATTATGTACTCAAAAAATTATGTATAAAAAACGTCTATGGTAAAGACGTGTCAAGTGTTTCTGGGCGAATTGTTAGTGGAGATCAAACCTGATTGCGTCATTATTAATCTGAAAGCAAGTGGAAGCCAACGCAATGACACAAAAAGCGTACTAAGCTAAGTAATCATTTCCATGCTCGAAGAAAGAGTTTCTTGAGAAGAGAAGATTTTCCCGTGCCAATAAGAAGGCAATTTATGTTAATTTTTTGAGAGAAGAGAATTAATTTTTGCAAGGAATCAAAAATTTAGAGGATTATTTTGTTAGTTCCATTAACGTGTTTTTTCATACTGAATCGGAGAATCCGAAAAGAGCGCCTCGTTTATGAACCACATTCAGAACACTGCGACCATAAATATATTTAGCATTATTTTTTGCTAAAGAATAACATTCATTAAAAGCAGTACCAAAATCAACAGTACTTTTATGAGTGTTAAAAACATTAATCAGGAGCAGTTACCAGAGTAATTACTTTTATTATTTTGGTATTATCAATGCTCAACTTCATAATGCTTATCTCAAGGTAATAATGCTTTTATATATGCATTTATACATTTTCCCATTTTCTGCATTGCGTTGCAATTCACGTTACGATACTTCGTATTAAGATCAGATTGCGTTAGCACTTAAGAAAGGAAATAAAAACTTAGGGGGAAATGTATTTGTAGAGTTTATGCACGTGCGCACGCAACTGGTTATAAATAAATCAAAAACTAAACGATAAAGGGACATGGGACAGAGGGAAAGAAGTACGCGACGCTGCATCGGATTCATTTGTTTCCTATTTTACTTAAGGCAATTGAATTCGGAATGAATTACCTGCAGAAAGTTGTTAAACCCACCCACCCCGAACTACTTTATCCAAACTCCTACACAATTCTTCGTCGAGATTGCAGCAGCATGCAATACGAAACTATTTAAACTGCTCGACCCTTGAATGAAATGTTAAATGCGCTTACTTGTTACGCGTTTTACTGCCTTCTACTATTTTAATAAATTACAATTTTCTTTTGACTCCGAATGGTATTACCACTTTACACTATTTGTGCTTTACGGAATTAGCCGAGTGGAGTTGTGGTGGTGATAATTGAAATTTATGAAAACTAGCAGAAGTAGAAATTAAGTTCGTGTTCACTTCACTGCTCACCCTCTCTATCTTTCCGTCTTTCAGAACTATATTTCTATATCGCTTTCTATGGGTTTTACACACTTTAAAAGAGTGCTGCGTACATTTCTCTGTCTCTTTCTTTACTGTTTTACATTAAATGCTCTCTCTTGAACACATTTCGTTGGAAAATTGTTTAAGTAACGACTACCGCAAGTGTTACTTAGTGGTATTACATGCATTTCAGAACCTGTCTCAACCGCTCTAAAAGTTAGAAATTATTGTAACATCTAACACACTTTAGCCGTAAATTAATAATGTTTGTTTGAGTCCCTAAAGGAGCAATTTCTGAACTTGTTTTGGTAACATTTCGTTTCGTAAGATTGAATGAATACGCAACAAAATGGGTCAAGAGTACCGACTCACTAAAAGGTTTTCATAATAAATTAATTGAACGTTTGGAGAGAAATTGAATATATATTTTCGAGGAGAAAATTTGAGAATTTCAATTTGTTTGATACGCTAAATTCCTAAAGGTCACGGATAAGGGTTAAGTTCATTTTAAAAATCGAATTGGAAAAATAACTAGATCTGCTTGTATAGTTGGGCCATAACATTTTTTTAAGCAGTAGAGAACGGAATGTAGGAAAATTTATTACTTGTAATTTTATTTATTACTTCAAATAAAATTTATTACTCTATTACTTGGTCGGCATAAGAATAATAATAATATTAATAAATCTGTATGAGTGAGTATGTATGCTTGTTTATACTCTGGTTATATTTTAGGGTCACAAAAACTTGCATCACTGCATTAGTACGGGTCGCTACTGTCACCGCCTCTGTCGTGTCAAAATTTATTTTCTTAAATTGTCCTAAAGCCAGTTCATGCTTTCCCATCCTACTTCATCTCAAAAATGAAGTCTTTTTTCAAAATCATCCCCTCCTTTCTTGCGAAAAACTCTGCTCAAAATTATCGAGCTATGCCTGCGATGCAGCAATGCATTACGCGTGACGAATTCCAATATCCTTGGAATAATATGTAAGTAAAGAAGGACGACTACAAAAGGAATGAAAGTGAGTGGTCAAGAGACAAGGCGTGCAAAATGTTCGTGTATAGCCAAAACGAAAAGGGAGATGTGTTCACATTTCCTTTTTCTTCATATCCGTAATACTTCTCCGAAGTATTGAAAAGTGGTGACGGCGATACCCACGACGGATGGTGCCACTGGTTCTCGGTGGGGACTAATGTAAAGTTCTTGAGCGCGCCATCAAATGCAGCTCCACAAAAAATTATCTACAAGCACACACGCTGACACACGCACGCACACTGACATATAAATGAACTAGAATTGTACATAGTTACACGTCATTGCTAGCAGTAATCTTATCATATACACACACACATTTAAGTTGAAAAAAATCGCATTGGATTGGATTTCAAATCCGCAAAAATCGGATTTTCTGCACGTAAGCGGTAGGTACTATTTAGAATGGCTCACCGAAAGCCGAGATTAACGCATTTTTCAAAAGATCCAGTAAAATGTTTGCGATTGATTTTCGCTTATTCTTGTTCTTTTTTTTCAAATCACTTCACTCTAGTCAGGATCGTTTCCACGACCGCAGGGGCTAAAACAACAAAATTAAATTTTGGCTTTGGCGTGGTCGAAGCTCGGATACCCTGCGCCCGGGGGTCAATATACATTCATCATTTGTCAATTTTTAATATCCCTTTACGTAAAAAATATTGGAATACATTTCATTTAAATTTGTTTCAATATCTCCAACTGTTTACGAGATATCGCTAACTTTTAACTTCTTCTTATGAAAATTTATCTTCATATGAATTATCGCTAACTTTTGTATTAATGGGCGGACTGCGTTTACTTTTGCAAACACTTTCCATAATATTATTTTACACTTTCAGTCAATCTTAATATCTCAAGTCGTTCCAGAAAGATTAGATCTTAAACAGTTTGCGATATAAAAGGCATATCTGACGTGATTTTGCTAATTTTCAATATAATTTATTAGCGATAGCAGGCGGACAGTCATGGAGTAATCAACCTAACTGGAGGTTTTGACCAATAATCTATATCTTTTCCACATTTTGCCGGTTTAATGCCTTACAAACTAATGAACTATGTTCATGCACTACTATACCATCCGGTGTAGGGTATAAAGATCGACCAACCAATCGAGAAAAATAAATGGAAAATCCGGAAATATAAAACAAAACAAATATTTTAACCGATAACACAAAATACTTTATCCGTTTGCCAACAATTGACACAAATTCTGGTCACACTCCAGGAAATCTGTGTACATGTGTTTACGATGTATATTCTCACTTGTGTGAGTTACTGAATTGATGCGAGTGTGTTCGTGTTATCGAATGTGAGTAGAGAAGTAAAAGGCTTTGGAGTAATTTGTCACACTCGTAGCATGAAAACGGGTGGTGGTGGTTTAAGTGAAGCACGCCAGTTTTTAAAAACGCATCGAGTGTTTTCGAGAGTTGCAGGCTAATTCGTTCCATAGAAGCGAATAAAGAAGAAATTGCTTATGTGTATTAATGCCGTCGAAATTTCGAAATTTGATTCGAAATTTAATATTTCAAATGTAACAACTTAATTTACAATACTTTATAATTTTCTATGAATTTTGATGATACTTTTTATTGTGGACTACTACAATGTCAAAGGGTCTCCCTATTAATTGCATTTTGAGTACAATCACATTAAGATATTCCCGCTAAACAAGGGCCTTCCATTGTCTATATATGTTCAGTCTCTGTTAAACCTCTGCTGACAACGTATTCGCCGCTCATTTTATCCGACTTCGATTAATTCTTCTACTAAATACAAATACAAAAATACAAAATACTATTCGCTTAACATCCCAATTCGTAGGATGTCAATTTCATACCGGGAATTTTTCTTGTAATTATATTTAAAAAGACAATCTTTCCTTAGTATTTGAATACTTAATGGAAAGAAAAATCACATCAAAAATTCAGACTTTTTTGGGTTGAAGTTTTCAATTCATAAATTATTCAATTCAAACACTAATTTTATTGGATTATTTTAAATTTAAATTCATATTTATTTTAAATTTAAATTATTATATTATATTTAATATTTTTAATTTAAATTGATATTTCACCAATTGGAACTTTTCCTTTTAATTTTTTAGTATTATTTAAGAACTCAAGTTAATTTTTTTAGAATATTATAAAATATTTTTTGACTTTAAATTCAATTTTCGTTAACTGAAAATTGTGGAAATTTCGCTCGCGAAACATTTTATCATCTGAAACTTAAATTTCTTATTTTCCTTCATGTAATTTGAAAGGTTACAACAATAAATATAAAGGTCTAAAAGAATTTGATGTGCAAGAACATAATCTCTTTTAAATCTAGAATTCTTCTAAGTATTTCTAACTATTCCGGACATCTTTTATTCGCTTTACGAGGTAATAAAAAACCGAAAATATTTATTTTCTGAAAAATTTCGAAAATATACACAAACAAATATGCGAATATACGTATTGCGTCTATACGTGACCTTCTTATATTTATTAAAAAATATATTTATACATGCCTGAAAATATATATTAAATGTTTAATAATTTATTCCTAATGGTACACGATATTCCTGAAGATACATGCAATTTTTTTAGTTATTTTTTTATAAAAAATAACTATTAGAGCAATCTAGGCGGAATACAATTTTTCTTACTCGTTAGAACTTTTAGGAATAATAATTATCAGTCTTAGTAAGCAATTAATATTTTGCTTCTTCAATTAATAAAGCTTTTCTCCTTTAACAGGTTTTCTCCCCTTTTCCTTCTCTTCCACTTTCCTTTTATATTTCAAAGTAGTTTTCATTAATTATTATTAATTCCACTTTTCAGAACGATTTTCTTTCGCTTTTGTTTGTTTGCACGCTGCGAACGTGCGTCTCGTTATGCTTTGAAATCACGTAAACGTCCTCTGGCAAGATCTTCACACCCTCACACCCATTAACCGACCCCATATACTTGACACCTTTCATTTAGTGTCAGTTTTCTGGCTAGTTTTCCTTTGGTAAAACATCCTGCATCCGCTGTATCGATTTGTTCAGTTACGAACCGTCCTTGACCTCGTCGTTGGGTGTATCAATTATTAGTAGAATTGCCATAACATTATTTTTTTCTGGTCATTGTAAATGACTGACGTGGCATGACGTAAAGTTTTAAAGTGTCTGAATAAATGTTTACGTTTTTTTAGCAAAAATTTATGTTTTTCTGCTCAGCAAAGGTAATTGAAAGCAGCCGTTTACAACCTATTCATAATTTTAATAGAATAAATAGAATAGAATAAATAATATATTTTTGTTTGGTTTTTTTAATTTTTTGTTTTTTTTTTCGTTTTTTTGTTTCTGGAAATGTGTTGAGAGTTTCGACAGGGTTAGGGACAAGCGATCTAAAAAATTAATTAATTTCTAATGATGGATAACGATGAATATATCGTGAAGCCCTCTTATAACATAACATGTTTTTTAATTTTTTTGATTTGTCAAGGTGAAATAAATCCAATTAAAATTTTTTCGAGTGACATCTCCGAGATAAACAGACTTGACAAAAACACACGCCTGAAAACTCGAATTCATTTATTTAGAAGTACTTGCGTTTTGTCTCTGACTTTAAATGCATGTGTATTTTTATCCACTGCTTTAAAGCAGAAGCAAATAAATCACAAAAGAATTTTTACAGCGGAGTGAACACAGACTATTGTGGCAACTTCAAGCAATGCTCGCATTGTCAAGAAATATCTGAAATCTATCTTATTTAACTGCATGAATCGCTAAAATCTCGTATACTTTTGTATACATACGAGAAATATTTATACGTTTGCAAGGCATACGTATTACGTTTACGGCAATATTCTACGGAAATGAGATAAAAAATTACAGAGACTTTAATACAATACCATCGGTATGAATTAACATTCAATGAACGATTCAATGAGTTCTCACTTGACAATTCAAGGAATCATTAACGACATTAACGAATGCCAACCGAGAGATAAACTCAGGGATCAATAGTGCAATCAATAGTGCAATCAATAGTGCAATTAATAATGCAGTGAAACATTTATCCATGGCGAAATGTCAGTCGATGATTTAGCGAATTCTCATAAATTTAGTTCAATGGCGGAATTAATGATACTTGGACATATCTTCTGATATTTCTCTATTTAAATTAAAATTTTAAATTTAATTAAACTCATTAGACCATAATCAGGAGAGTGCTAATTAAAATTTCTAAACCATTTTAAAATCTAGGATTTATCAAAATCTTAATTGAATTTTTTTATGATACCAAAAACTAGTTAGTTAAAATTTATTTAGACACACACATAAACGAATGTAATTTTATATGACACGCATGTTATGACATAACGCAGTGAATATTTGTTGCACCCACAGACCGAACATTTGTTTGTGACACAACTGACGCCTTCCCACGCCTTTCTGCATCTCTCTCATTTTGTTTGTCTTTAGTGGGCGAACACGTTTTACGCGTTTTATTGCGTCGTTATTATGCTTGCTTTTCATTTCTAGAAATCGCTATAGATTTAGCGTTTCTTTTTTGTTAATCACATTTATTCTGATTATCTCTATTCTATTTATTCACTAATAATTTACTCATGAAATTGGAATCCACAGTAAGAGCTAAAATTTTTGCAAGCCCACACAATCATACATTGTTGTTGTTTGGAAGTGATGATGTCTTTCTTTATTATTTTGCGTTTCTTCTTAAGTTTCGATAGTTTTCAGGTTTTGCATCATTAAAGTTTAATTTTAATATAAGTTTGATAGCGGTGAAGGCGTTGGCGATGGAGGCACCACCAAGCTTCAATCATTAGACATTCATAATACGCACACATGCATGTACACATCACACATACACACACTCACGAACGCATAATACATATAGTACATATTGCATAACTATTGGCACATTGGTACATATTTTATGTGTGGTGCCAAAAACTTTTCTCATTTTATCCAAATTTTTTAAGACGTGGTGAACAAGAAGAACCCCGTGAGCATTTCATCTCACAAGAAAAACTCTAATTTATACAATCTTAAATTAGCGTGCGTCTGATGGATGTTTGTCGAAAGAAAACTCTGAAGATAGAAGTTCATTATTTAAAGAGTTCTACAAACATTTGTGAAACTATCTCTTCGTGTGGGATGAAAATGATTGTGTGTATAGAAGACTGCTGCGTGTGGCTTTGCGCCCGCGTATGAATATACTCATTTGTTCACTACTACTTGAATAAATATTTGAAAGCATATGGAATAAATTACGTAATTTATCTACAGATATTTAATTTGCTTGATAACTAAATGAACTAATTACCACTAATATCATTATTTGTAATTATTTTAATTCTATTAATGACTTTCAAACAGTATTTAATATTTATAATTATTAAGCTTAATCACAAACATAACTAATCACTACAATTTAATTATTATTTTCATTACCGTTTTTAATTTCTCACAATACTTTTTATGTATTATTATTATTTTAACTATTATTTTTAATGGTTCGTTTTTTCTTGTAGAGATATTAGTTTGCTTTTTGGAGAATGGGAGGGGGAGAGAGAGAGAAAGAGTAGGTTTTAATTTACTCCTGATTTTTGAAAATTTAAAATTTAACATTTTTGAACATTCTTTATGTTGCTTGTTCTCAAAATTAGTTTCCTTTTAAAGATTCACAACTTCAAAGGGCATATAATCATGTTTTCCTAGCTATCGCACTTCACTTTACCTTTTGTAAAATAGTCCGTAAAAGCAAGCCCCCAAAAATTAGTAGTACCCCCCTTTTCCACTTTTTAGCTCCGTCTCAATGGTGGCGGCAAATATCTCAATGACTAAGTTTACCGCATCGTCCTGAAGAGAATGTTTAACGAGGTGAAAGTTAATGAGCATAAATTGTGCCAAATTTTCGGCTATCTCTGGGCAGACACACATCCACATAAACAGACACGCACACATACATATATAACTATACAAATAATAGTATTAGTTGTTAAATTTGAGCAACATTCGCTAAGGTGGGATGTCTATAGATATTTAAATAAGATTCAGTTGGCAACGAAAACATTCTGTTTGGCACGAGATGCCAAAATGTGCTGGAAGTATGCATAGACCGATATATACACAGTATATATGAATGTGTGTATGTACATTTGTAGATAAATGTTGATTTACAATTATGTAGAAAAGTTCGTTTCAATAACTTCTTCAAGAGTTGTAACTGTACTATGAAAATGTTACATTGTGGAAATTCGGTTCACCCCTTTTGTACAAAGGAAAATAACACATTGAAACGCCTTCAAATTTCACTTACACTTTAACAAAAATTTAGTAAATTATTAAAATTGTAAACCAGATCTACCTCTGGTTATAATTACTCATACGCCATGGAGTATCGTCTTTATTTTAGGGGTTTACTTGGTGTCAGTCTTTATCATTGTGAACCAGATGCCCGTTTTATACCGCTCATAAACGGGGGTTTGTCTGAAAATTATAAGAAATTGAGTTTGCAATTTTGTTTCTATGATGGCAAATATAAGCCCACTTTCTAGCGCAGCCATCATTCTATTTCACGGTATGTGCACAACATTGTGAACAAACTGACGTTAAAATATTCACTATTGAGTGGTTTTGTGTCACTGAGATAACGTCTTTATTAACCAACGAAATATCGTAGTCCTAACATTCTTCATTTACAATTCGCGAAACCACTCAATTCCACGTTTTCTTCCGTAGAACTTGAGCGACTATGGCAATATCTTTATAAAAGCCACATAAGTAACATAATTAAGATATGAAAATAGATTAAGTGCTCAATTTTCTTGATCATCTCGAGAACTGAAACTTTTCCGAATGTATTTTAGTTCACGTAGTGTCAAGCCTTTACTTAAAACAGTTTAATATTTATACAAGTACATAACTTCTCGAAAGTTGTCGCGATGGTTGTGATCAATTGTATATTATGTTTATAAGATATCTTCCCATTAAAGCAATAAATAATTATTCTTGAGAATACTTTCGGAAATAATTCCAGCAATTACAAATTACTCATACGATCCACTATTTATATAAACTATTACCTCCTGGCTTTGATCAATTCTAGCGAGCTTAATTAAATGAGATATAAAAAATTGTCGAAATAATTATTTAATTGTTTATTTGAAAGTTAAATTGAAGGTAATTGAAGTTAATTGAGATTTCATTTAAGTACAATTGTTTAATTAAAACAATTGCCTTGCCTTATTTTTGTCCTTGTTCCCATTTGTCTTTACTGTGTATATTTTCATCTTTAAGCAAATATTTTTCTTATCCTTCAAGACTTTCTTTTCTGCTTGGGTTTTTTTTTTGCTCCAGTCGAGATATTTGCTTATCTTGCGTTTTACTCTTTATTTTACTCTTTACTTGTTTTCATAAATTTTCTCTCTCTCTATCCCACTGCGTTTTTATTGCAATTGCTTACGCACATATTGGTGCTGTTGTTCTGTCCCATTTTTTGCTCCCTTTGTTATTGATGTTCTTGTTGTTCTTGCCTTTGATATTTGCGTCCGCTGGGTAATCGCAATTTGTTTATTTAATACTTAAATGAATGAACATTTATTTAAACGAAAGAAATAAATTACTATTTAAATTTGCAAACTTTTTTCCTACTTTAATAACTTTTTCAGTGACGCATATTCTTCCCTTTGTGGGGTTTAAATTTGTATTCTTTTTACTAAAAACCACAAATACGCTAAAATCATATTTGCACCAAAATCAAAATTTCATGGAAATATATTTTAAATTTCATACAAACAAAACGAAAACAAAAATGATTGAACAAGTATTGGTTCATTAATAATAAGGGGCGAAACGATAAAGAAAGATAATGGAAATAATTATTGATATATTTAAAATTTTTAATAAAAGCAGAGAGTGTTTTGGCATTTTGTTCAAATATACACATTTGTCAATTTCACACGCGTACTATTTTATGTAAAATAAGCAAACAAATTACACATGCAATATGTAAGACAAATACTTCTTCACAGATTTTTACATTTACAAATATTCACACGTATGTCGTAAAATAACAAAGAATCACTTTGCAATAACTTGGTGTTATTTGACTTCAACGATAACGATAACGCCAACATAAATGTGAACGTCGCTGGGTCAGAAATAAAGAGATAGAGCACTCGCTACTAAATATTTAAAATTCAATACAAGGGCCATATTTATGATTTGTTGAATTCGCATACATAATGTTAGTGAACACATCCATAATGTTAGTGAACACGTAGTTGTGTTTATATGCTGTGCGTTTGCTAACGAGTGCAATGACATTGATGAGGCATAGCTGTTAACGAGTACGTTGGATATATTTTGCAAACCTTGTAAATTTGTATACGATTTCCACCATACGGAAACAATAGTGTTGAGTTTTGCTCTAAGCAAGTCTTTAAGATGTTACAGAGGCGGATCTATGACAAATATACAATTCTCAACACACAATTATCAATAATACAAAATTATATAAATATATATATAATTAGTTTGTAATAGTAAAACACTTTTTATCTATGTTTCGTTTCATATCAGAGAAATCATTCGGAAATTGGTTTCTCTTTTATTATAGTAAAACAATTTTTGACTACATAAGTTTTGTTCTTATTTAAGTAATTAAAGTAATTATCGGGGAAACCAATTTTAATCCTCAATGAATTCGGACGTATGTTTAGTCTTTTTTCAATTAGAATACCTTTTAGAATCGAGACCTATGAAAAATCACACGTACAAATTGCATTGGTGTGGGTACATACTTCCGAGATATATGTTCCAAATTCTCATGAAATTTATGAGTAATATTTTATGAGTGTGTGTCATAAATGTACTTACAATAGTGCAAGTGTCCTACCTCTTTATCTCTTGCTACCTTCACTATTATTTTGGTTGCTTTTTACTCGTTACTTTACGGATCAGACAACTTAATAGCGAGGGGAAATTTGAAAGTGTTTGCTCTTGCTTGAAGAGAACTAACGTAAATATTTGTAGAGCGTAATATACACACATATACATGTGCAAATAGATTTACGCGATTATACATAATAATATGCTTATATTATGATGAAAATTTGTTTATGAAGCAATACATACTAAGTGCAGGTACGCGTATGTGTTTGAATACGCATACGCATGTGTATTGGATATTTTGGTTTTTCTGAAATTACGATTCTACATTTTTACTATTTTACATTAACACAATTCTGATTGGCGATTATTACATTAATAATTTATATATAGTTTAATGGTTTTCAATTACAAAACAACTTTAGTAAATCACATGATTTTTTCTAGTAAAATCATTTTTTAAATAAAAATATAATTTAATATAATAATTCAAATATTTAATATAATGAATAAAGGAAATATTAGAGTTTAAACATTTAAATATTTTAATTTTACCTAGTACGAAATCAAGTAAAATTCTCCCAAAGTAAAAAAAATGAAAGATCATTGAAGGAAGAAAAAATTACCTCTATTCGTTTTATAAATTGTATTAAAAACATCGCAACAATAAGGCAAAAATAAAGGACTATAATTTTAACAAAAGGAAAAACTTCCGCGTCCTTAACCCAAAACTCGAAAACCCGGCGTTAAAATTGGTCGAGTCGAAAAACAAAGCGTTAACACATTTCTTTGGTAGTTTTGGTAGCATTCTGTCAGCCAGCGAAAAGAAACCACCAGTCCCAGACCAACGCATTTGGGAAATAAGAAATGAAATTGATTGAATTCCTGACTCGGAATGGATTTTATCACCACAAAAAAAACAGAGGAACAGATGCCTTTGTGATAACAACAAAAGCAACAATAAAACAAAAAACAACAATTAAAAAACCAAAACAACTGCAACGAAAACATTTATGGCAATAGAATTTAGCAGCCAAAAAAACGTTTTATGACCTTACCACGCGCCTTGTGCTTGCACACGTTATAATTCCAGAAGGAAGAACAACAGCGTGAGGAACAACAACAACCGCACAATCAGCAGCACCGCGAAATAACAAACGTTTTGTAAGTGTATGTGTGTTGAAGGATTTTCTTCTCGCTTTATATACGCTTTGGACGTCTTTAGAAGTGACGAATGTTGAGACTTTTTTGATTATGTTTTCTCCAATTTATCCTTCACTTTGATAGAGATGACGTGTAAAATTAAATGGAAAGGAAAATAAAACAAAATGAAATTACAAAAAAGCAGAAATTCGGTAGAACTTTTAGACACCTTTTAAACGTTTTTAGTTCTGAATTCCTCCAACTTATTTCTCATCTAAATTTCTCTTCTCTTGCTTTTCCGACTGTTTTCTTCATCGTCACATATTTCGGTGTTAATAATTTCTTAAATATACTTTACTATCTCTTACCTAGTTTTTTATTCTTCCCCACGATCTTCTTCTTCTTCATGTACAACTTCATTTGTGTCCTCGACATGTTTTTATTATAAATAATACTTTATGAAATTGCAGGCGACTCGTCGCTACGTTCCATTTTATTTAATGAAGATTATTTTTGCAGCAAGACACGTCACCTAAATTGCGACGTGTGTATTATTCTATGGAAACGATTCTATTTTTTCCTTATGGCCTGTTAAGAATTTGTCGTATATGTTGACAGAATGTGTGTATATTTGTATTTATGGACAAGAAAATTCTCCTTTGAGTAATTTCATATAGATTTAAATAGAATAATGAATATGTCACACCGAATACACTGATAGTACAGGAAATACTTTATTAATTCGTTTCTTCATAGAAGAAACCGTTTCTTAGAAGTCGAGATAAAAGCTTTTCCGGGGAATATCACTGAATATTAAGGTGAAAAATTCAAACCTCCGAAAAAATCAGATTTTATCATCATTGGAAATAGATACTCTTGATAACTTAATTGATAGAGATTAAATATGGATTAAATAAATATAGAAATAAACCAATACTACTACAGAACTAACTGTTTTTAATACATTAAAACTCACACATTCTTGTGAATTCTAGAACAGTTTTTCACCTGACTAACGCGTGGTGAAAAAAATAAACGGTTGTTAATGTCAGGGGCAATACGATAAGAGGGAAGTGAAAGAGCTTTTGAATGCTAAGGGGTAAGAAAAATAAAGGTTGGAGAAATGAAGAGTGAAAAGGATCTTTCCGATAGATGTACTTAATAATGATGATGATGATGATGTAATAATGATAATGATAATTGGCTGATTATCTTTAGATTTTCCACAATTTATGAGCATCACTAAATAACGCACAATTGACGATGGTTGATGATTGATGATTGATGATGGTTGATGATTGATGATATGACGGTCATTAAATAATGATAATTAGGTAACAAGGACAACAGTGAACGCCAACCAAAATCCCAAACGACATGATTTGATTCTGTTACCAACCCAATTGCATGACTATCAACATACGTCGGCAATAATGAGATGTCATTAAGATCATCTGATCTGATCAGCCCATATTTCGAGTTTTTAGACTTCGATATAGTTTTAGCTAACTTTCTCTTAGCTTATCAGCCTTAATGTATCTCTCGGCTTTCCAATTAATCAGTATGATGTTAAAGTCTACTGTTACGTCTATCTTTTGCTTTCTCTCCTTATTCTACACAGCCTTAAATTCACGCTAAATATTAGACAAGCCGTAATATAATCACTCAGCTTTTAGATCCAAATCATTATATGCCGGCATATGCAATTTTTCACAATTTCATCTTGGTATCAATTCGACTGGCTTGCCCGACGTATAAATAGCCTCTATTATTCCTGTTGATGTTGTTGTTGCTTTCTAATAAGAGCGAGAAAGTTTATACAATACTTTTTTCATAGAATTTTCTTTTTGTTTTAGTTTTCGCTTGAACAAACCTTTATGTGCGAACCGACACAACATAATATTTGGATAACTGAGCAAAACCTTGAACGCGTACCCACATTTCATACAGCCATGCCAAACCGTCTCTTCGTTCTTACCCCGAGCGTAGAGCGTAATTTTGCCACAGAGTTCATGGAAAACAAACTTTAATTAACTTTTTCTTCCTTTTTGTATATTTTCTTCTATTTTTTACTACGGCGATTATACGTACTTCTTTTCTTGGTTTTGGCTCTTTTTTCATACGTCTCGTTCGTTTTTCTCATCCATTTGATTACGGTTTTAGACACTTTTCAAAATTTCTGGTTGGTTGCCGGGATGTATAATATTTGGTCAAGTATCAGTCACAATTGTTGTCGTTGTTGTTTTTGCAATTACAACTGCACTTGTTGTTGTTGTTATCGTTATCGTTCTTTTGTGCGGTTATTGCATTGAGTTTGACTTTGTAGCTCATTTCCATATCTGTCAATTTTTTTCACCGAAAGGGATAGGAAATGGGTTTTTTCATTCGATACCCTTCGTTCTGCTCTCAAAGTTAATTCTGTCACTTTTGGTACCATTGCTTACGTTACCAATCTGGCTCTGGCTTTTTTCGTCTCTTTGATGACTTTAGTTAATTTAATTAATTGTTGCAATGTTAGATTTATTTGAAAAATTCTAATGAATAATTTTTCTTAGAAAGCTGTTTGTTTTAGTTTCGATAATGACAAATATTTCTCCCGCTTATTTTTCATTAAATTTCACTTTAGGAAGCCTTTTTAATTTTATTAAGATTAGATTTTCTCTTGCAACTTATTTTGTTGGTGCTTTTCTTATTTATCGTGGATTAATTTTCTCTTGAGCTTTGTTTTAGTTTCTATTTGATCGAATTGTTGTCATTGCTATTACTCTGATTTATTTTTTCGTATATTTTTTTAAATTCTCTGGCCCCAATTTTTAATTACAAATTTTTTGTAATTATTTCGGTAAAACGAAATCGTATTGAAATCATATAAAAATAAATTCGGCCCAAAAATAACTTCCTTCGTTTCCTTCGTGCACACTAAATAGTTCATGCAATTCATGTCATAGTTTGCTTCTTGTTGTCTCTGATTTCTATTTGGAACTTATTTAGGACTTCTTATAGAAAACTAAATTATACACTCCAGAATAGTAGACTGTACATTGTGATAATGTCACAATCACGCCCTTACACGTGCCTCCCACTTACATTCCTGTAGAAATCTATAATTTATTCAGTCATTAGTTGGAGATGTGTTCCATTCACGAAGCGAACGCTGTATGTCATGTATTATTATATCCATTTCTACCATAATTTTATTTACCATGCGCTATACGTGTTTACGTGTATCTGAATGCTAAAGGCAATACCAATTTAAGGGCGTGTCGTGCTGTTCTGTGCCTTTTGGAAGGTCCGCTCAGATGGATTTATTAGGTTTTAGAGTAGGTTAGATTATATTTTCTAGTTGAGAAAATATAAAACAATTTTACTTTGTATTTAAGACCATTAATCGGATATTTAAATGTAACATTTTAAACCCAGTCCAGTACATAACAGTGATTTAGTTAATACCAATTAAAGGTTAATAGATTTTTGACTATAACTCCCTTCTCAATGTCAGCTTTACAAGGTAGACTTCTTATAAACTTGGTTACGATACAAAAGCAACTACACTCAATTTTCTTACTGGATTAATCAATTAAGATTGGTATTGAATGCATGTATGTATGTATGTATGTATGTATGTGTGCACGTGTGCTTGTGCATGTGTTATCACGGTTTACCATTATATCCAACTACTAAACAACCAATATTCTAACCGCAGTGTGTACGATTATGGTTTTCACACAACTGAAACATCAAATCATGCCTTGTTGCCGCTGATGTTGTTATTGTTGTGGTTTTTGATGAAGCTCCTAACAAGTTCACGATGATCCCGAGGCGCTTTCCGAGCAACTTAAAAAGTCGACAGTTGAAAAACTAGATTTTCGCTCAAAACTATGAGATGAGATAGAGAGATAGGAAGATAGAGATAGAGAGAGAGAAAAAGAGGACGAGAGTGAGGCAGAATATGGTGTGTCCATTTTGGGTGGGAGTGTAGTGGGATGAAATGTTATGACGAAAAGGATAAGCAGGTGTAAGTATTCTCTATTTAATTGTCGCTTGTAAAAATGGCTGAAAACTCGGATCTCGACATGAGTTTTCCTCGAGCAGCAACTGAATTTTTTTGTTGAATTATTTCCTAAATTGTGTAATTTTCAAAGTCTTTTCCAGATAAATAATTTACTGCTTACTTCACTTTCTTCCAACTTTATTTAAAAGTTTTATGATCTAAATAATTTAAAATGTTTCTAAGAAGTACACAAAACATTTTGCATACTTCTTAAAAATAATTTCAGCATTTTTTAAGCAATTTAAATTGATGAATGTAAAATCACACAAAAACCATTACAAAAACTTCTTCGAAAAAGGACAATTTGCATTCAGGAAATTGTTGAGGTTATTTAAAGAACCGCAGATTTTTTTAAAATACCACAAACAAAAACAAGCTAATCAATAAAAAAATATGTGTGTCAAACGTTTATGTTTAAATGATTCGATTTTATGAGTGAGGTATAGAGTTTTAACTAAAGCCTAAATCCTCTTTTTAATTCCTTGATACGTTTTTAAGTCAAATATATTTGATTTTTCATTTAAGTTATTAATATTTCCTATATATTCATCCATCCATCCAACCGTCAATTCGTCTATCCATGCAAGCTAACCCAAACCATCTGCCCTTATTACACGGGCGTGAATTCAGCTGTAAAGGCAGAAACTTTTCTGATGAAGGTCACCAAAACGGAGGAGTAAAAGGATTATAAAAGTTACTGTTAGTCCAGCTCAAAGTTCGTTTCAGTTGAAAAGTTAAAGTTTGTGTTTTACAACACCCGCGGGTATATAATTCATATGTAGTCCAACGCGGCATACATCATGCACCATACAACAAGTTTCACACCATCCAATATAAAGAGGGTGTTGTATATAATTTTCATGAAAGTTTTCAAAACTTTCTCTGCCTGTGTTTTAGTTATTACTGATTATAATCTCTTTTTAATTTGGCTTCCTTCCGCTTTAACTGTTTCCTACCTTTATCTGCCCTTCTTCTTCCCAAATAATAACAGAAATAATCGCATTTGACGACCGCAATGTTTCGAACAAAATAAAAATATTATTGACACGTTGTCTATATGAAATAAAGTTACTGCTTTCTCTCTCTCTCTCTGTCTCTCTACCGACGTTATAACGTATGGAATATAATTATAACAGCGTAATGAACTAATGATTGCTTTATAATGTAATCCATAAAGTTCTCTGTTCGATTTCAACTAAAAATGAGAATTGAAAATTGTTTGTAAATTAATCGTGTTACGATTTTTTTGATGTAGTCTATTTTAATAATGGTTCAATATATTTTGCTATAAACAGTTCTATTCACCGTGGTCCTTTGCTTTTGACTTCCTTTCCTGCTATTTTCATTAAACAGATTTAAGCTTGGTTCGCAAATTCTTGTTAGCCAAATGAATTACACGATTAACAAAATTCACTAATACAAACAAATGAATAGAGAATACGTCAATTTTAATGTATTCGTTTCTTGTCCCAAAGGATTTTCACGCGGACTGTTTAAATCATTGCATGTCATTTTATTCCTCTGCTAGCCAAAATGTTTCTCTCGAGGTGTTCCGTAGTAGTGTTCCTTGTGTTTGCTTATTCGTTGTTTATTTTCCTTTGTTGCATCACAGCAAATATTGTTTACACGCAATCCCAATTGCTTGTTATTTTTACTGGATCGTCTGCTGCTTCAACGCTTTTGTTGTTAGTGTCCCCTTGGGCTAAATCTTAAAACTTGTCAACGTGTACGTGCACAGGCTGCTTGGTATGTGTATGATTGTGAACGGGAGTGCGAGTGGTGGTAGAGACATAACATCTTTTCTCACTAAATAAATAATCAAGTTATTTGTTTTTCTTATTCTTATACAATCCTACACTTCCATTTGACGACATTAAAAATGCATTCTTTTCCTTCTTCACCCTTGTCTTGCTTTTGTCTTCTTAGCACAATTTTCTTCATCTTTAATTCCGTTACTTCGCTCAGCTTAAGACGTTGCAGGATTTTGTCCCTTGAGGCGGCATGTACTTCCTGTTTTGCGTGTCTTGCATGATGAAGTGGCTTTAACGATAAAAAATTCGTGTTTTTATTTGTCGTCTATAGTTTATTGTTTTAACTATGTCACGCTTTCTCACTTCCAATCCAAATCTTTTCTTTTCAAGAAAATTGCTAAGAAAATGCCCTTCGGCAATGAATTGCAAAATATATTCTCGACAACCTGATGGGGAAGCAAAAGCGTGCAAATCAAGGAGAAGACTATTCACTTTTCCCCTTTTTTTTTTCTTCCTGATTGTCTTTCTTCCGTTCTCTCAACAAGTCAATACACTAACTCAAATTATCTCACGCGCTGGCGGGTCTTTATTCAAAAGTCTGTTCTACTAGTAAGCATCCTATGCTTTATATTTTTTCCGCGAGTTTAATGAAATTACGTTTCATGGCAAACAAAAGATTCCCAAGTGTTCCCTCCCATACGCTCACCGCAAACAAAGGCTGATGAAAACTGAAATTACAAAAGAAAACTAACTCAAACAACTTTTTAATTTCACCTTTTTTTCTAAGGTTTTTTAATCACTTAAATGAAATGATTGTCATTAATAAAATTATGATTTTATTTAATTATTATTAAAAAAAGGTAATTTTTTAATTATCACTTAAAAATCAATCAAAAGGATAATTGTTCCTTCCCTAAAAATATATCCCTTAAAAAAGAATAAAAGGATAATTAGAATTTATTATTTAAATTTATTATTAAAATTTAAATTTATTTACTTATTATTAGAATTTATAGAATTTAACTCGAGTAAGAATTCTAATTAGATGAACTGATATATTCTAAATAGAAAAACTTGGTACATATAAAAACTTACTTAGAGAATTGATACAGAATTATATTAATAATAAAAATTTAGCAATAATAATTGCCTCACATTGGTAAAGAAAAGGCATGAAGGTAATGAAAAAGGCACAAATTATTGCATGAAAATATTTCAGAACAAAAACCAAAGAAATATATCGGTAATATTGAAAACGTTTTTCCTTTAATTGTCATAAGTTTAATTGCCATAAGGCGCGAAATTTGAAAAATAATATTCACCAGAACGATAATAATACTCACCAGAAGTAAATCTATGCCAATGTGGTGAGATTCTAAAAGAAGTGGTAGACAGATTTGTGAGATATCGAGTGGGAAAGATAGAAATGGGGGAGGGAACAAAAAGAGGACAAAGTGAAACAAGTAATACGCTAACTCGATAAGCGGCAAACTTATATATCCCACACATATTTGTCATATGACAAATTCATAGTTTAGTCCTGACACGTTCAATTCTAGCGCATGCTAATATTTGAGACGTTTATCCCGGTTATTAAATTTTATCTTCAAAATTGCTCTAAAAAGGAAATTGCTGATAAACGCCCCCCCCCCACTTTCGAGTTTTCTTCTAAAAGTATGCGTGGCACCGAGTCGATTTTTTGTCATCAAGAAACCGCTGATGTGATGGAATAGCCCCCCCCCCAAATTTCAACACGACTACCTCTTCGATTCTTCTGCAATCACGATTTCTGTTCCTGTTCGTTGAAAATTTCTGTTTATAGAAAATCCATAAAGAAGTAAAGAAATCGCTCGAAATTTAAAGCAGTTACTATCCTCAATATCGTTGTCGTTATAGCAAATTAATCACAGTCATCAATGTAATCATTTAAAATAGGAAAGATTAATTCTCACTTTTTGTGTGTGGTATCTCTAAATAAGATATGATTAACTAATACGATAGATTTATAATGATAATCAAGAATCATTTAAGCCCATTTTTTATTATTTAACTGATTATTAACCACCAGCATCAATTTGGCAATTACGAATGAATGACCATGTTTACAGTCGTTAAACCCATTATCAATCATCGTCATCATCAATTATTCCCCACAGTAAAGCAATTCTAAAATCTCAATCATTCACAGACTAGAATCTTCGCATCATTACCAGTAGTAGCGGCAAAAATGGCAAAGCACGACACAAGGAAAAATAACAAAAAACATAAAAGGACATCATCATGCGCCATAGCAAAAAAAGGCAATTACAAAAGAAGAAAATAATTCTTTATAGTTTTGTTATTTTCTTATTTTCGTTATTGTAGTCTGTTATTTTCTCTAATATGTTTGCCTAGTCTGCCAATGGTTGTTGTTTTTATGACGTTGGGACTAACGCACACGCAAACACACACATGCACACACACACGTACAAATGCATACGTCAACTGACTAACCGGCTCAATTGTGCGTATACTTGCCTTTTCTGCGAGCCTATTTGTAATTGTAAAGATCATAAAGTTGTGACACGTTTTTTTTTGCAGTTCAAACACTACGTTTCGCAGGCACATACAGATATATTACTACGTATATAAATACTATAAGTTTTATGAATACTAAAAGAATGTACTATTTGCCTATATATCTCTTTATTATCTGAGGAAACGAATTGCTTGATGGAAAGTTCTTCAGTCTGGAAAGAAATAACAAAAACAAAAAGAAATAAAATAAATAAAAGGATAATACTAATGATAATAAAAACGTAATTAATGCAAGTAATACATAATTTCAAACAAAATTTCTTAAGTGCGGTTTCATGAATAAAGGATACAGGCCGATATCACTCACGGAAATATCACCAAATTTAGGGAATAAACTATAAAATCTTGCGGAAAGGCATAACTAGAAATATAAGCTAATGATCATAATTAAAGCCAACAAGAGCTCTATAATGAAAATCCAAAGGATGGTTCTCAAATAGCAATGTGTTATCATTCCACGAATTGCGAAATTAAAAGTCTTTCGAAGGCAAAATCTGAATAGAATGTTCATTACACAAGACAGCCTTTGTATTTCTTTTTATTTGAGGCAAGAACCATTACACTGCATTAACGAATGCCCAAATTATATAAATTCCAAGCAATAATCGCTTAATTATCAAGTTATTGCCTTTAACTTCTCTGGGATATGACGAAGCTATTAAAATTTAATAAATAAAGTAGATGCTTTTAGATTGATTACATTAAGACAGTGTTCCTTTAAATCCGCATATGTAGCACTATTCGTTTGCTTTGAACTGCATTTGCTTTTCTCTTTTACTACAAACCCATTTAATATAAATGGTTAATAAAGAATCATTCAATTTCTCGACGCATTGAGTAAGTATTTTTGAGAGCATAATGATATTCCTTCAATCTAATTATAGTCATCGTCCTTACCACATTTCGGAGACATCCCTTATAATTCTACCTCAACAAATTTTATTCTTCAACAAAGACGGTTAGTACTAATTCCCTCCAAGACTTATATTCATAACAGCGAGAAAGGGAGAGATGGAGAGAGGGACAAAGTGAAAGAGAATAGTGAACAAAATGAATTCCTTTTCTGCGCAAGGAAAAATAAGAAATAGAACTCCTTTTTGCAAAACAAACGACTTCAAAATTACTGAAAATTAAAGGCTGACGGTTTTCTCCTTTCAGGGAATTTCTTTCCATTATCGGCGAATGTCTTTCACTTGAAAATTGCCACATGTTTGAAATAATTCCGTCAGTTTATTGCATAACTTCTTATTGAGTTACGCAAGTGGCTCCTTATGAGAGAAGTGTGAGATTTGGTGGAATAGGGAGAGCAGCGGAATACAAAACCGAAAACGAAGTGTCAAGTATCGAACAAAAGACTGGCACGAAACTTGTGAGTTTCATGCTCCGTATCTCTATTTGAGTGTGAGTTGTGTGTGGTCTTGAGGGCTTTTGAATGGCAGGCATTTATTTCAAAAGTTTTAATTATTATTCGATCGTATGAAAAGCACTAAGAAATGGCCAAAGTTATGAAATGCATCAAAAAAATGTGAGTAAACATCACGCGATCATAAATCGAAGAATAAAATTTTTTGAAATAGCCCCTTGTCCCTTAATATTGGTTAAATTTATATGAGTGAGCAATATTCCATATTGCCATATGGGCATAATCTCTGGAAAATTGCAAATTGCGAAATTTTATATATATTATCAAAATAATTTTGGTCGCCAAATAATCTCTAATCTTTTTTAATCTTTAATCTTTTACATTTTTATAATATTTAAACAATTATCGTTGGAAGTATTCGATTTGCTGCCAATCTTGAATTATATTCGCATCCTGTACAAAATATCCGGAGTAAATAATAAAAACTACAAACTACACAAGGGAGCAATAAACTCCCTTTTTTCGGAATGATTAATTATTTGCAGCATTTATAACACCCTTATTCCTAAACATGCTTTAATACGATAAAGCAATTGTGTGACACAAAAAAAAAGGCAGAGGTGTGCATGCGCACGTGTATGTGTATGTGGGTCTTTGTGTTTGTAGAATAAGCGCATCACCAAAAACGTAAAAAAAATTTAGAGAATTTGATCTTGTCAAGTCCGTAATTAAATCTGCTTATCCGCAATTACTCTCGTAGGTTGTTAATTAGAAAGGGATGTGAACGTTCACGTACGCTCAGACATGCACACATATTCCAGCCACATACACAAACTTAATGAATTCGTTGTAATTAATGTGTTAATACACTCGTTTGAAGGCTTTGCAATTCGTTTTTTGTTACGTTTAATTAGCAACGCGTTGTGGTGAAATATATACTTCTTTAAAAAAGATAGAACATATGTAAACATATGCATGCGTGTGTTTGTGTATGTGTGTGCGTGAGTGTGCGTATAAATTCATTTTTAAATTTTTCATAGAGACGGCCATAATAAAATTAACCAGCGTCCGAATAAGTAATGACTATAATTACATTTTCATTAGCAGCAATCAGTAATGCTAACTGTAATACTGTCATCCTTATAATTAAAAATACTTGTGTTCTATTACATTGATTATTCTTAAACGCATGTCGAAATAACTCTGAAATTAAGGTGAATGGTAATGAATTGTTGAAGCTTAATTCTTGTGGCATCGAAGTACATTAATTTGCCGGTAAGACCTTCATACGTTTTAAACAGAATTTTGGTAAAACCCAATTTAATCATTATACAACTGAAGGCAACACATTTTTTCCGCACCATTCCTGGCTCCTTCTCGAAGTCTTTCAAAAGGAAAATTCAAACAATTATTTGTGTGTTTATTATTGAAATAACGCTCGTTATTAAGCCATCTTGTATCATACTTAATAAAAGCATTATTCCAGAGACGCTGACCAAGAAATTGCTGATGAATAGTTTGCTGAAGAAGCAAATAAACGCATTCACGAACCGACAGACAAACATTCTGCGTTCAAGGTCATTAGCGGTTTAGATGAATTTTACCAATGACTGGAATAGCATTTGCAATAAAGTAATTCCCATTAAAATTTGTAAGATATCGTTTTTTCAAGTTTTCTGTTCTTACTATGATCTATTTGGGCTGGTAGTAAATTTTTTAAAATCAGCTCGTTGCAACGATTCGCTTTCATTTCAGCAATAATTACGATTATCAGTTGGTTTTGGTAGAACACCGTACACTTGAGAGAGTAAACGGCCTAACAATTGGGTAAATTGGGTAAACAAAGATATAATTATCGGATATAATTACTGGATATATTATGTATAAGCGTCCATTTCAGAGCTGCAAAAGACGTCTTGTAAAATTCTTCAATGCTTTAGCGTCGAAATATTTTAAATTCTTCATTCGCTTTCAAATTAAACTGCGACGGCCAAGAACACCGAAAAACACAGACAAAAATTTCACTGTCAATGGTATGCTGTCTTCCCTTCGGTATCCCCAGTGGTTTCTTTATAACAAAATACGCTAAAACTTTTCAATAATCCACAGGTTTATTAAATGTTTTCACATTAATACAAGAAAAACTATCATTTTGCTAAGTTTGTGCAAGAAACTGCCACGTAGTAGTGCATAAAAGCCAATAAAATTTTAAATATATTGTAATATGTGTTCAATAGATAATGTATCATTTCCCTTATGATCCTTTAGTATATAATGCATACATTAAGATCATCCCTTCTTTAAGAAATTCTTATATTTATTTCTCTACCTTTTGCCTTCTTTACCCTTTACTTCTCTTATACCTTTAATAAATTCATATTTTTCTTATTTAATTTTTCAAATATTTCAATATGATTTTTTGTGAGTAAAATATTAAATTTTCTAAGCAAAAGATGACTAAAGATATTGAATAACCGATTGCCAGTATTATAATCATAACATAAAAATCTTCCATTCTCAATGGTTTAACGTCGTCTTCAATATCGCGATGTAACTTCAGCACACCCCATTTTATCTCCTTATGAGAGAAGTGTGAGATTTGGTGGAATAGGGAGAGCAGCGGAATACAAAACCGAAAACGAAGTGTCAAGTATCGAACAAAAGACTGGCACGAAACTTGTGAGTTTCATGCTCCGTATCTCTATTTGAGTGTGAGTTGTGTGTGGTCTTGAGGGCTTTTGAATGGCAGGCATTTATTTCAAAAGTTTTAATTATTATTCGATCGTATGAAAAGCACTAAGAAATGGCCAAAGTTATGAAATGCATCAAAAAAATGTGAGTAAACATCACGCGATCATAAATCGAAGAATAAAATTTTTTGAAATAGCCCCTTGTCCCTTAATATTGGTTAAATTTATATGAGTGAGCAATATTCCATATTGCCATATGGGCATAATCTCTGGAAAATTGCAAATTGCGAAATTTTATATATATTATCAAAATAATTTTGGTCGCCAAATAATCTCTAATCTTTTTTAATCTTTAATCTTTTACATTTTTATAATATTTAAACAATTATCGTTGGAAGTATTCGATTTGCTGCCAATCTTGAATTATATTCGCATCCTGTACAAAATATCCGGAGTAAATAATAAAAACTACAAACTACACAAGGGAGCAATAAACTCCCTTTTTTCGGAATGATTAATTATTTGCAGCATTTATAACACCCTTATTCCTAAACATGCTTTAATACGATAAAGCAATTGTGTGACACAAAAAAAAAGGCAGAGGTGTGCATGCGCACGTGTATGTGTATGTGGGTCTTTGTGTTTGTAGAATAAGCGCATCACCAAAAACGTAAAAAAAATTTAGAGAATTTGATCTTGTCAAGTCCGTAATTAAATCTGCTTATCCGCAATTACTCTCGTAGGTTGTTAATTAGAAAGGGATGTGAACGTTCACGTACGCTCAGACATGCACACATATTCCAGCCACATACACAAACTTAATGAATTCGTTGTAATTAATGTGTTAATACACTCGTTTGAAGGCTTTGCAATTCGTTTTTTGTTACGTTTAATTAGCAACGCGTTGTGGTGAAATATATACTTCTTTAAAAAAGATAGAACATATGTAAACATATGCATGCGTGTGTTTGTGTATGTGTGTGCGTGAGTGTGCGTATAAATTCATTTTTAAATTTTTCATAGAGACGGCCATAATAAAATTAACCAGCGTCCGAATAAGTAATGACTATAATTACATTTTCATTAGCAGCAATCAGTAATGCTAACTGTAATACTGTCATCCTTATAATTAAAAATACTTGTGTTCTATTACATTGATTATTCTTAAACGCATGTCGAAATAACTCTGAAATTAAGGTGAATGGTAATGAATTGTTGAAGCTTAATTCTTGTGGCATCGAAGTACATTAATTTGCCGGTAAGACCTTCATACGTTTTAAACAGAATTTTGGTAAAACCCAATTTAATCATTATACAACTGAAGGCAACACATTTTTTCCGCACCATTCCTGGCTCCTTCTCGAAGTCTTTCAAAAGGAAAATTCAAACAATTATTTGTGTGTTTATTATTGAAATAACGCTCGTTATTAAGCCATCTTGTATCATACTTAATAAAAGCATTATTCCAGAGACGCTGACCAAGAAATTGCTGATGAATAGTTTGCTGAAGAAGCAAATAAACGCATTCACGAACCGACAGACAAACATTCTGCGTTCAAGGTCATTAGCGGTTTAGATGAATTTTACCAATGACTGGAATAGCATTTGCAATAAAGTAATTCCCATTAAAATTTGTAAGATATCGTTTTTTCAAGTTTTCTGTTCTTACTATGATCTATTTGGGCTGGTAGTAAATTTTTTAAAATCAGCTCGTTGCAACGATTCGCTTTCATTTCAGCAATAATTACGATTATCAGTTGGTTTTGGTAGAACACCGTACACTTGAGAGAGTAAACGGCCTAACAATTGGGTAAATTGGGTAAACAAAGATATAATTATCGGATATAATTACTGGATATATTATGTATAAGCGTCCATTTCAGAGCTGCAAAAGACGTCTTGTAAAATTCTTCAATGCTTTAGCGTCGAAATATTTTAAATTCTTCATTCGCTTTCAAATTAAACTGCGACGGCCAAGAACACCGAAAAACACAGACAAAAATTTCACTGTCAATGGTATGCTGTCTTCCCTTCGGTATCCCCAGTGGTTTCTTTATAACAAAATACGCTAAAACTTTTCAATAATCCACAGGTTTATTAAATGTTTTCACATTAATACAAGAAAAACTATCATTTTGCTAAGTTTGTGCAAGAAACTGCCACGTAGTAGTGCATAAAAGCCAATAAAATTTTAAATATATTGTAATATGTGTTCAATAGATAATGTATCATTTCCCTTATGATCCTTTAGTATATAATGCATACATTAAGATCATCCCTTCTTTAAGAAATTCTTATATTTATTTCTCTACCTTTTGCCTTCTTTACCCTTTACTTCTCTTATACCTTTAATAAATTCATATTTTTCTTATTTAATTTTTCAAATATTTCAATATGATTTTTTGTGAGTAAAATATTAAATTTTCTAAGCAAAAGATGACTAAAGATATTGAATAACCGATTGCCAGTATTATAATCATAACATAAAAATCTTCCATTCTCAATGGTTTAACGTCGTCTTCAATATCGCGATGTAACTTCAGCACACCCCATTTTACGGCCTCGCGTATATTATACCGTTCAATATATTCAGAAATACCAGATGAGTACAAATTTAAAATAAATCGTTTGAACAATTCCTTAAAGGGCCAATCAAATCGCACTGGATAACCGTTGGTTACCGCAATAATGGGTTCAGTTATTAATCGTACTCGTGGCACCGACATTAAAAATTGCTGGTGGAGAAAAAAGCTGCACGTTTCCAATTTGCAGATGTACGCATACCGAGAATCTAAATTGAGCACACTTTTCATATAAAAGTCAGTATCGACAGCTCTCATTTGCCGATATAACTCTGTCGAAATCCCGCGTGCATTCAAATTTTTCCAAAGAGATGAATAAATCACGGTAATATTGTGAGTCGATAGATCTTCAATGGTTTCAATTTGTTTCTCGTAAGCGATGGTAGAGAGAAAACTTGACAAGTAAGCCAAATACAAATTGGTGATGATGAATCCGGTAAGAATTGCGATCACGAATATGAAAAATCGTCGCTTACCACATCCCGGAATACGAACGCCGGAATAGAGTATAATCTCGAACGTTTCTAGTAAGGAGGCACCCAAATCCATAATACCGGAATAACGTAAACGAATTAAAGATATGGCCACGGATAGGAAACCAAGTGTCAACAATATAGCGAACCATGTTGCTTTATCGAAAGGCAGAAGAAAATACTTGTATTTCTCTAACGGTTGAGCGTGTGGCACCAAAAGATAGACCGGGCTCAAATCCGAGATATCAACAATAAAATATAGTTCTCCGCTTTTATATCCTACCGGTAATAGAGAAATATCAATTTCGGCCGTGTTCAACATTTGAAAGGTTTCATCGATGGATTTGAAGAGAACAGTTAGAAGCAAGCTTGCATTGTATCGTTCAGTAAACATTTTTATGGTGTGATAACCGATGCCGCCTACGACGAATTTCTGATCTACAGATTGATTGTTGTATTCATAAAGTATAGCTCTCGGCGGTAAGTGGTAAAATCCTGCACGTATTGGATATCCCTCGAAATTTCCCCATTTATTGCGATACAACGTAATGTACTCCTGGGGAGTGATGTTTATAGTTATGAATTCTGGGAACTTGTTAAACAAAATCAATGATTTAGTACTCGGATCGGAAGAAACTAATAGCACGTTATAGAATCCTTTTGACCAACACCACGTAAAAAGCCATTTCCACTCTAATTCCTTGCCTTCCGCTAATGATGCGACGAAAATTATATCAGATTCTTGCCAACGGCGTAAAGTTTTTCCCAAACTGTCCATTAAAGAAATGTTGTAATAGTTCTCAATAAAAACTATTGAAAGTATTTTAGAGTTTAATCCATCTGCAAGTTCACTTCCATTCCCCGCTCGCATCACTAGATTAGGTAGCGTACTTTGTTGCAATAGCTGTTCCAGCAATGAATTCTCTTTGAGATCATAATAGACCACCGTATTCGGATTAACGCCGGATTCTAAAATTTGCACAGTTCGAAAGAGATCGTTCGCGACTACTCTGGAACAAAGTAAATACAATGCACAGGTTATGACTAGCATATCCAAAAGTTAGGATAACAAACAATTGATTAGGCTGCCAAAAGTAGACTGACCAAGTATGACTTGGTGATTTAGTAAATCACGGTAATAGAGAATTTGCACTTTTAGACTAATAAATCGATCATATCATTTTTAATTTTAATTTAATAAATTTTTAATATCACGACTATCTATTTCCCTCTCTCTCTCTCTCTGTCTACTCAACAACTTAATTAATTCCCAGGACAGCAATAATTTTGTAATCAATCGCCTTCAACAATTCACTAGTTCCACAACAAAACCAACCAACGCGAATAAATTATTATTATGAATTTACTCTAAAATGGGCGGGATACGCCCACTATTTTATTATGCCATGTATGTGAACAAAAACTTGGGGCCACTAAAGCAATAAACGTGCACACCACAACGAAATGAAACACGACAGGACTCTTTTCGACTCAGCAATTCCCGAGAATTCTTTCTTATTATATCACATTATGGTAAGTACATTTCGAATTAATTCGCACTTCGATGATTTTACTCATTTGAATTTCTACAATTAAATGAAGACTTCAGAATTTCCATTAAAAGGATATTACGAATCGAATAAATAATAATGCTAATAAAACATAAGATAATGTTTATTTTACATTTAAATTAAATTTCGTGAAAAACTTCGTCCCGGATGAATTTAAATAAAATCGCAAACATTCGCGAATGGAACGAATGACGGAAAACAATGAAGGAATCTGAGAGTTAAACTCTAATTCATTCAGAGCAACAATATCAATAATGATAACGCGTAGCAAGACTTGAAAAGTGAAGGGGGGTGGGGGTGAAGAGAAACTAAATGTAATTAAAAATAATTTTTTCTTCTCTCATGGGGAAAAAATGAAACTGAAAAATATTCTTTAAAAAAATCCCAAACTCAACAGAGTTTTTAACAATAAGAAGGAAAGCATCTCAATAAATAGATGCCTTTCACTTCACTTCACTTTCGTTGTCTTTGCTGAATTGGCTGCGTGATAAATTGCTGACAACCGCTACGAGTTTACATTAGGGTCAATGTTCTTGCTCCAGCATGGAAATATCCAACCCTTTGTCAGAACGAAGACAAATAAAGAGGAAGAAAACGATAAAAAAATAGGAAAAGAATAAAAAAAAACTCACTTATTTTGACGCTTCTAGTACTTCATTCTTCATTCCCCCTCCTTCCCATATTCCTATATTATACCCTCATTCCTCTGTCATCGAATGCTGAAGCCAATCTGCTTTTCTGTTACTTTCTTCAAAGCGTTCACTTCATTTTCCATTCATTGTCTTGAGATTTCTTTTAACGCATCTTGAAACTTGTTTCTTCATGAAGAATGCGAAGAATGCAAAAACTTCGGGGAATCATTTTGGAGTATTGCAAGAAGTAAGTTAATCACATTGTAATTTCTATCGATCATGTTGACAGAATCCTATCATTCATATTTTAATTCAATGTTTAGTCATTGGTTCTCATCATCTTCATCATGTATATCATTATCGTTACAATTATCAGAATGATTACATTATTAGTCATTGTTGCAAATGATCTATAATAATGTTGTAATTCATTCAACGGCATCGCCTTCAAAAGTCTTTCGTTATCATCATCATCATCATCAAGATGATGATATCCATCAATTAATTTAAATTTAGGAACAGAAAAGGAATTTTCAAAAACCGACAGATCGAATTTGTCACCCTACAATGGTCATGTTACTTCGAAGGCGTTTATATAAACTAATATATATTATTCAGTCAAGAGTATGGGCTAAGAGTGGTTACTCAATAACCACTACATTTATAACAATATGATATAACAATATGAATTTATTACTTATTAAATGAAGCGTTAATAACCACTACATTTAAATAATATGAACTTATTACTAAGCGTTAATGTGGCGAGGTAAAACCATATTTAAGGACTAGGTAAATTATTAGATGATTGGTGTTTATAATATTTCACGAACCCACACGAGATTTTCGGCTACGAATTTATCCAAAAAAATTCATCGCCATCATTTTGTTTAATTTCATTGATAATCACGTCAGTGATAAACATTCTACATGATTGTGCTAAGAAGAAGCTTATCAGAGCGGACGTTATTTGGCCACCGAAACCATACAATCTGAACATTGAAACACCTTAAGTAATTTTATCGCATACATATTCGCAGTAAATAGTACTACTTCTCAATTAAAGAGAAGAAAAAGAAGAAGTTTTTTCTCTCTTCAACTTCGCGCAAATGTAATTCTACTTTTACTTGGTGCACCGAACGTTACACCTAAAATGCATTGCAACGATTAAAGACAAACTTTCTTTGTTAGTGTTAGATGAGTATCGTGTCGTATACACGAATGTGATTCCGCAACTTTTAAGTGTGGAAATTAAGAGATCAATCGATAAACCGATTTTACAACGAACCGTGACAACACAACAACAACAACAACAACAACACAAAACTTAGCAGTGACCGCACCGAATAACCAAAACTAAGAATGTACGTTTTTTGCTGTCTCATGTGGTCACACATTCATTGTCCTATGCACGAATGGGTTAAGATTCTACTGCAGATACCGAAGAGTGCTTTTTACATATACTGATGATTATATATTTCTTGGTTACCACGTAAAACCGTTAAGGTTAACTGATGCTGGATTCATGTATTACTTGAAGCTACAGAATGACGGCAGGAAAGATAATTGCATTGAAGAAAGGAAACTTTAAAGCGTGAAAGTGAATTAAATTCGATTAATTAAAATTTAGTAAAATTTAATGTCGTTGGGTTTGTAAGAATTCAATTCTTGTAGAACGAAACAAAAAAAATTGATTTTTAGGTATTATAAATTAATTTGACTTTAACGAAATTATTTCACATGTAAGACTTTAATTTTAAAAGGGAGTGAAGCGTACCCCTTGATGAAGTCTCTAAACTAGAAGTTTCGAAGCCTTGATGTTAAAATGCAATCAAATTGAAGGATTAATTTAAAATTAGAGATTCGTAATCTTTGTCATCCTATCTTTTTGATATTTCTTGTAATTTAGTTTAACCGCCAGCAACAGGCGTACGGTCTATAGACGTTTCTATCTATTATTAAAATAACCTTTGCAAATCAAATATGATCATATATCATAATGTAACCTTTATACCTCCTTCACGTTAACACACATTTTCGAACTCTATCGGATAAATTTAAAAAGAGCTATCATAAGTAAATCCTATAATTTCATTTATTGTTCTATTTGCCTTCAGTTTATTATTATCAACCTCAATCGACCCCGACTTTCACATCCTGTTTGCAGCCTTGACTGAATTGCTCTTTTGTAATAAACTTCATTTAAAATACAATTATTTTTAAACCTACTCTCTCTCTCTGGCTCTTTTTACTTCAATTATCGCTACCGCAACCATGCCTCAATCGAATTTCATAAAGCAAACGCTTTTTGTTTGAAATTAACTGTAATTAATTTACAGTCTCAATATGTAAGCGGCTTTATTTTTGTTAGTGTTGCTCTGTTGAAATTTTATTTTTCGCTGTTTGTGTAGTTGTAGACGTTACGCCATTGGTTTAAAACCTTCAGCAAGTCAATTTAATCTGCGAAAATGCTTTTGCTTTCACCAAAACAAAACAAAAATTATTGAATGAAATAACAAGCGAAATTTAATAAAATAACCTGCAAAGAAACCTGCCGGAATAAATTAATAAAATTCCAATTTTATTTTACGGAAAACCTTTAATAGATCCAGATATTCTAGGCCATTTTCAATCGAGTGTGCTTTGTGACAAAACGGGTTTGTTTAATTATGATCATAGTATTTGTTCGTTAGAACCTTAATTTCCGTTTTTGTCTGTTTTTGCTTTCTTCCCTATTTGTTTTTTCTCTGTTTTGATATGTATTTAGAATTCATATTTAATTGCGTTTTCATATTTATTTTTACTTTATAAATTTGCTCAAAATTCAATTCAAGTACTTGCCATTATTAAATGTTACAATATCGCCATCGTATGAATTCTAGTTAAAACAAAATTATCTTCATCGTTAAGTTTACGCTACGAAACCATTGATTTCAAATATAATAAAACTATTAACTTATTAATTAATATCGTGTTATGAACGAAATCACAAAACAATGTGCAAAAATTCCACTGAAAACATCTCAAATCGACGTACAATGGTCAGGAAATTCAGCAAATATTTCCGAAAAAATTCATTGCGTATTAAAAGCAAATAAACAGACTGTTCAAAAGCTACATAGGTTTGACCGCTGGATTCCATTTTTATACCACTGTACGCCGTTATCATCATTATTATAAAGTTCTTTTAGTTCTTTTACAAATTGCTTCTTTGTTTAAAAACAAGATAAGAATAAATTCGGGAAATGTTTGCAAAACTATTTCAGTTTCATTGATTTTTCATCCGTTTTTCATTTCTTTCTCTTTTTGTTTGCGAAAGTTTTTCTTCTGAAGTATCGAACTTTTATATTTTTAGGTCATTAGGTCGAGTAGTTTTTGAGAACATTTAAACCAAATTAGAATTATATATTATATATTATATATAATTATATAGGTTTTCCTTAACTTCGTTCATCCCTTCTATGAATAATTCTATGAAAAGCCTAACATTTTGGAAACGAAACCATTCGGTGGTCTAACTCTAACATCGGATAAACTGATATAAAAGTTACCGAAATTTTTGACGGGATACAAATCGAACTTTTGAGAATATTTTTTTCGACACATGTAATAAAACACATATATAAAAATACGAGTGTGTAAAATTAAATATCAAATTATCTATTTCAATTTAAGAAAATATTAAATAAGTCTTTAGATCGCCCATTTTTGTTTACACGAACTTTTATTTTCTTTGCCCTCTTACACAATTCAAAGTTTAGAAGAAGTCTTTTTAACTAGAATTAGTTTTTATTCTTATTTCAAATCAACAAGTTCACAGCTATCTCTGCTAGTTTCACTTCTACTAAAAAAGTTTTTGTTTTTGCGCATATATTCACACCCTTTTATCTCTTTCCTTCAGCCTCGATTCTGCCAGATCAAATCAGTTCAAACCATTGAATACAATGCCGTAAATTATACGCATACGCACATGCATTCACATACATTCACACGCACACGCATACGACAAAAATCAGATTAACTTTAAAAGACACAAGCAAAAGGAACAATTGAAGAGTTGCTAAACTTTTCGAAATTTTACTTCCCTGAAATAAACGTTACAATCTTTAAAGTAAAATTTGGAAAATGAAACATTTGGAAAGATTTGTGTTTTAAAATTGAACAGTTACATATTTTTAAAATTTTTATTAATAATTTTTAACATTAATTTGGATATTATAGTAAAATATTAATTAATTACCTTTACCTTTAAAATTTAACATAGAAAGTAGCATATTTATTTTATCACTTTTTTCTGCCAGGGTAAAACAGCTTTATTACAATTAAAATTTTTCGTGTGGCAATTTAATCGTTCGTGTAATTTATTATGTTATATATGTATTTCTATATAATTATGTTGTCATTTAATTCTTCCAGTGTATGTTGACTCTTCTACATTAAGGAAAGCGTGAGGCTGCCGTCTCAATTGCTAACGCTCTTAAAAATGCGTGAAGGTATGCACGTCTATTTTAAGCCTGCAAAGAAAGAGCAAAATTTTTGCAGTTGTACTTGTTGTTGTTTCTTAAGCAGTGTCATATTTTAAGCTATGCATGTATTTATTAGACCGTCTTTATGTTTCTGTGTATATCTTTTGAAACTGTCAAGGATAAAGCTCGGTTTCCTTAGGTACTTTAATCTGAAACGACCGCGATAAAAGCACAAAAACAATACTCACGAAAAATAGTTCGTTTAATTAATTAAGTTTCTCCTCTTAAATTTTTAATTTTACTAATATGGAATAATGTTCTTTGTCAACGCTTAAGTTTTAATAATAATGTTCTTAAGAATAATGTATAATATATATATAGAATATATTTCTTAAGAATAATGTTCTTTGTCAACGCTGTGTGAACAAACACAACTAAAAAAACAGACGATAACTCAGAAATATTACTCAAAAGTCGGGACACAAATCTGCGCAATTAAATTTAGTACACTGTTAGCTGAGATTTAAGCGATGATTGTATTATAATTTATAAATTATAAATATTTCAACGTTATTAGTTGAACATTTATTACATCCGGAGCCTTTGATAATTTAGAATCTCTGAAGCGGATATTTTGAGTTTTTTTCCATTGTTGGAATTAATTTTTTTTATTAGTTTCGATGATCAACAATATTCTTAATTAATATTTCACAAATGAATATTCAATAAGAGCTCTAAAAATTACAAAAAAAAGTAAATTATCGAATATATTTTATATAAAATTGAATTCGAATTGAATTCCGGCAGCATGGCGCTCTCTATCATACGTCGAATGCCATAATGGAATTTCTTCATGAACATTTTTTAGGATATGGCAATCTTGCAATTCACCAAAACATTTGATGGCTTTTCTTAATTTTACCAACAGTTTTAATTATTCTCTTACGATTTCTCGGAAAATAGGGTACAATCCCTTTTGTTTTTGATTAAATAACGACTTCAAATTTCCTTAGAAAAACGGTGAAGAAGGCAATTTTTTTACTTACTTCCAATAAAAGCCAACTTTTTACTTAAATCCAATTTTCACCATCTTCTTTCGTTTCACCACAGTCATCATGATTTGATGTGTTGGATTTTTGCTTTCTCTTTTTGTATATGTAATTAGAAATTTGAAGTTCACAAGGAAGTGGTCAAGGCAGAGAGTCTTGCGAAGAGCCTGACTTTGATTAATCGTAAATTCGATACATTTCACAAATAAACCCTTAGGCTTCTATTGAAAATAATAAATATTTCAATAATAGTAGGTATAAGAACGAACCATGACGACTACTTGTGGCGTCTAATATATATTTACTATCTCGCAAAAACAATTAAATTAATTGAAAACATTAAGACAAAAATAAAATTTTGTCATTTCTTTTCATAATTGATTTCGTTGTTCTGAATTTTTGTTAAGCTCCATGGCGACAATATTGATACAAAAACAGTAAAAACAACAACAGCAAACTGCATCAGCCATTTCACCATCTCACCATGTTATATCCTTTACGATCCAATTTCGAAAATGACAACGTGAAAATTTATAATAATTGAAAAGGAATCACAAACAAAAAAAATTTTTAATTTTTTGGATTAAGATTTTAATCAGACATTTTCTACCGAGGAGAAAACAAAGAACTTACTAAGGAAATGATGGTAAGCAACAAAAAATATAACATCTATTTTCAAAATATACGTCTCTTACTACATAATTTGTTTACCTATGAGAATTTATTTATAAAAGTATTTATTTGCTTAAAAAATTAAAACAGAAGCGAGGCTAATTTTTACCTTCCAGGCTAAATTTTATTAGATTTGGAAAACTATATTTTCGCGTTTCAGGTGTCACAAACAGGAACTATTACAAACTGAAGCTAAGACAACATGACTTTTTCGCGAGCAGTAACCGACTTTTTTCCTATTTTTTTTTCATTTTTTCATTTGTGCTATTTTCAAAATCATTTTTAAATAAGAAATAGATTGCCTCTCTCTCTAATTTTTGTCTCCTGTTCTTGTTCGCAAGTTAATGTTTAAAAAATTCAAAGTGTTTTTAAGAATTATATAAAATGTTGTGTAAACATTTAAAACTAAATTTGACAGCTTTTTTCAATTATTGAGCCCAATCAATCCAAAAGCAAACAGATACCTTTGGAGAAAGCTAACGGGGAAATATTATTTCCACTCAAGAAGATCTTAAAGATGACATTCTTAAGAAACCGTAAGTATATTTTTCAAAATCCGGAACAAGAATTAAAGTTTCTGGAAGAACTTAATTGTCCAAATAAAAATGTTTGTGACATAGTTGAAAAAAGACAATGAATAAAGAGATGAGGAGCAAGGTTTCTCGTTTTACAGCGATGGCTGCAATGCTCTGGATTCTATAGATTTTAAAAGACACCCATACCATCATAATCATACTGGACGGATTCGAAACGAACAAAAAATGAAAAAATAAAATAAGAGTGAATTGATGACAGTGTGATGAGAGAGAACGATAGAGGGAGAGGGAGAGTGAGAGAGAGTGAAAGAAATAAGGAATGCAAACATAAAAAATAAGAATAGATGGTAGAAAAGTTTAGAGATTTTTATTTATACCAAATAAAATTCATATAAAAAATAGCAAAATGTTTAACTTCTTATGAGTTTATTTTGAAAGCAACAATTATATTGCTTCGTGCTTCCACCATTGGCAAATTCGACGACGTTTTAAAAATTAAATGCAATTCAATGACGAGGAGAATCCAATTAAGCTGAACCGGCTCGAGTTTGGAATGATCTGAATCCAAGATGTTCGTGAAGAAAATGACAGGGAAGGAACGAACGTTAAATATACGGTCCATAAAACGACGGTGCACACCGAAGCACGTCGAAATCAAACGGAAGAGCAGTCTGCTCACGTAAAATACTGGCGGCTGGTTGGTCAATAATGGCTCAGTTCACCGCAGTAATCTTTATGGACGTCGTTGCCGTTGGAACAGCTGTCTCTTGACTCGCTTGCGGGACGATTTCCGCCTAGAGACAAATCATGGCTAATTTAGTTAACCGCATCCGTGGCCATAAAACACAAAGCGACTCAGATGATAAGCCGTTAACCAAACCAAACATCTACTTTGCTCCTTCTTCTTCTTTTATTTTTATTCGTATTTATCTTACTTGATGAATCCATCTTCTTTATTTATTTGTCCTATTGCGTCGCTTGAATCAAGGCTTGTTTTGGCCTGGCAGGGGCTTCAGCGGAAACAAGCGGATATCTTTGCGTCTTTATGAGAAATAATAAAGAGCCAGCCGAGACTGACTCTTCATTTTGTTATTGCGAAATGCAATATCATTCCATTTTAAAATAGTTTTTAAGTTTTATTTTTTTCAAAAACATCAAAAAAAGATTGCATTAAGAAACGGAAAAATAGTAAAATATTAAACGAAGTTTTTCCGTTTACAGCTTAAGACTCAATTTTTTTATTTACGGTAATCTTTGAGTGTCATACGAGCCCAATCAATAAATAAGAACAAGAAAATAGGAAGGGCAATCAGAGAAAATGTCAGAAAAACAAGGTCTTGTCTAAAAATTAGGAAGAAAAAAAATCACCGTTTTGGGAGCTAATTTACTTCCGTTTGTTCAATTATTTTGCAATAACCGGAAATAAAATTATTTCGAAAAAAGTAAATAAATACAAAAACAAAAGCGATTCCACTGAATTGAATATTTTGGAAACAAATTAAACAAATATTCGCTTTGTAGTTTATTTTCTTTTTCTTCTTCTTCCAATTCTTTTCCTTATTTATTTATTCTTTTTCATAATTTTTTGAGGAAATGAAGAAGTCAGTTGTCAAATTCTTAATATTCTTTTCTTTGTTTTCAATTTCAACTTTCGACTTTTACGATGGAGTGAATTGTAGTTTGGGCCCTGTTTCCGTCTTCTTCCGTCTTTTGTGCTGTTGTCACAACATCCGCCCCAGCAATTTCGATATTTTTCTGTTTTTACTTTTCTTGAACGAAGAACATCGAATGTGAAAAAAGACAAGAGACAATATCAACGAGATTATCAAGCAATAGGAAATTCCAACAGTTTGCTGTCTTCATTTTCTTCTGCTTACAATGATTTTTTTTTCATTCGAAAAGAGGACGAGTCGAGTCGAGGAGAGAACGACTACCATGGTGGCAATCGCTATGGCGACGACGATGGGGGTAGCGAGGATGAGGATAACATCAACGATAACGACAATCTGCTTTTTCACTTCACTTTTTTTCCGTTTATTGTTGTCTCAAACGAAGAGGAGTCGTCTCTTTTTAAAGAAGTTAACTGAAAGTTGTCGATTTAAAAGGTTTTTAATGACGGGCAATCAGTATAGATGTATTAGTTATAGAGATATTAGTTGAGGAACATCTTGTAGCATCACAAGAAATACAAAAACAGTAGTAATCATGTTTTCCCAAACTAATAAAGAGGCAACAAATTATTTTTTTAACTTTTATTTTTTATTTGAGCAAAAATTTGGTAGAGATCACTGAATTGATAATAAAAGTGCATTCAAATATATTTCAATTTCAAAAAAATCTGAGCTGTCGAACAAAAAATAACACAAGAATCATAAAACTAAAAATAAAATATAATTTAAAATAGAATAAAATCTACAAGAAATGCAAATAAAATATTTGTTTCCAAATATTTTTTGCCAAGAAATTGTTCGAAAAATCTTCATTCACTTAAAAACTATGAAAAAATATTACAAAACGAAAATCTAGATAAAATCATAAAGCAAATATAAATAAAAACCTAAAAGTAAAATATCTTCGGTCAGAAGTAAATACAAAAAACGAAGCAAAGTAAGTCCAGGGTATCCTTTCAAACTGATGCTAAATTTAAAATATTCAGTCAATACTAAAACGATAAAATAAAAAGTTAAAAATAAAAGCAAATTGAAAGTAAGAAGGCGAATAGAATTTTAATGGCACTTAAAGAAATTGCTTCTTCTCGATAAGTAAGCAGTGAAATTTATTCCAATTTTATAAAAGTAGTAAAAGTTAGCCTGCATTCAAACTATATTTGGCAAAGCACGTACGTCAGAATACTCTTTGAAGAACTTTACATTTAATTAATGAAATATCATTCTATCTAATTATTGATAATTTAATTTTTTATACCTTTTTTATATTTTTTTCAATCCTTAATGATTCATTAAAGCAGACATTAAAGGCAAAACACATACAAGCTATGAATAAATAGAAAATTTTCCGCGATATTTGTACCTAATAATTTGGCACTACAATATGTGCAGTACAATCGATAAGTCCCAGGCGTAGGGAGTAAAATTCCTCTGTGAGGTGTCGAGTATGATGACGCCGACAGAGGCTTGATCCTTGATTTGCATAAAAGGCTGCGTTATTTTGACACGTCGCTGAAACCAATTCCACGGGACATTTTATATCTGTTTAAAGCTATTGAATAATTTTCACTCTTTCATTCCGTATTTCTTCTTTCCTTAACGCGATCCTAAATAATTGAATTCTTCCCCCTCGTAAAATGTTGTCTATACTCGTTGCTCAGTGGCAGTTTCTTGTGTGTACTCGGTACACACACAAATGCATAGGCTCACATAAATACCGGCTACTAAATCCATTAGGTATCATAAACGAATACGTGCTCAAACTTGTTGCTCTTTACGGGTTTTTTTATAAGGCAGAGGGAGATAGAAAAATAAATTAATTTAAATTAATTTTATCCTTTTTTTAATAACACGAATATAACGTTTAGAATCCACGCAAGCATAAACATATGCACATAAAAGGTCATATCGCTCGCCTAAGCATAGTTGTTTTCCTTGTTTTTCCTAATATTGCTGCGACGGGTTTTTGGGGTAGTGATTGACGCTTTTGTGTTAGAGTTTTTTGAGCTTTTACGTTGCCATCGTTTTCAATATTTCTATCACTTTCGTGCTCTTAATTTTGTTTTCCTTTTATTGTTATTAATTATCTTTGATAATAATTAATATTTTAATTTAATTATTGTGGGATTTCTTACATCATTAAATTTTGGGTGAAGCCTTTTCAGAGGCTTTTTTTCTTTTTTTTTCAAATAATATTGAAAATTAAAGGAGACTAATAATGTTTCATCTCTAGCTTGTTCAATCCTCCCAACAATAACCTAATATTTAAACTAAATTGTTTAAGAAAATAAAAATAATCAACCCACGCATACATTTTCAACACGATCTAATAGTATTGGAGATAGACCGATAAAAGCAATTTCTAGGAGACACACACAGAAGGAGAATGAGGACGAATTTGTTTCTATAATAATTTCCCTCTATCAGTTTCTAAAAGTACTCCCTTCGAAAGTCTGTGATTATTTATAAATTAAATGGAAAAGATACAGCAAACAACATCAAGAACAACACACAATACAATAATTTCGCACACTGTGAAAGTGTGTGATTTCATTAGTATCGGCTAAGTTCCTCAAATGAAAATATAATTAAGGGCACTTTTTAAACCAACAAGAAGAATATCATTGAAGCGCTTTTGTACATATCTATAAAATTGTTGATTTCAGTCTTACGTGAAAAAGAATAACAACAAATTACAAACACTTGCAATCGACTTAACTTCATAATAGTATAAAAATATATTGTACGGTTTGCGATTGAAATCTGAACACGATTTATCATGAATTAAACATAATTAAAAAATCAATTATACATCATATAAATGATGACGTGGCATTAATTCGTGCATATGGAACAATACTGGCAAAACATTTTTATATGTTGTTGTCAATAACATATTCACGTATTCAATATGTTATTGTCAGTATTGTGCATATGGAACAATACTGACAATAACATATTCACGGTATCAAGACAATTTGTTAACAAGTTGACCAATAACCGCCTGAGGACATTGATGTAAAGGATGTCGATATAATTATTTATTTATTCATTATTAAACTAGAAATTTTTTCTTTATGATAATAATTTAAAGTAATAATTTTTCTTATATTTTTGCACACATTTTCTGCCCTTACCGACAATTGTTTCGGCAACTCATTAGTACAAACGTGTACCCATATGTACGTGTACGTGTGTATACACGTATTTAGTCATCAATATTAGGGCGTTTGCATTTGCGATGTTTCCCTCAAAGGGCTCTCAGTCTCAGATAAGCGAAATCCCAAAAAAAAGGAATTGATTGTACTCTTGTTGTGAATACAGTTGATTGCTTAGTTACTTCATGGTATCCCAAATGAAGTAAACGAATGGTTACTTCATGCTCCAAAACTCATTTCACAAAATCCTCGTTCAACCTGTCAGTAATTTTATACCAGCATTTTTTGTGAAAATCAATTTGATTTGAGTGGTTTTCAATTGATTGGTGGAGCATCATTCAGATCTAGTCTATCAAACGCTTAATCTGTTTTAGAATTCTTGGGATTATTCCTTGCTTTGAGGCTTTCATTGGTTTTATTTCAACTTGCACGCCAGTGTTGGTGGTAAATGTGACCGTGGTGACCCGCGTGGGTGTGAGGACTTTGGGGGAAGGCATGCGGTCGAGGCAGTATATACTCCTTACTACAAGCTATTAATTAGTAGCAAGTAGTAGTTCATTGCTTTGATTCACCTTTATCTTCATTGTAGTCATTATCTTCTGCTTTCTTCGCACTGACAACCAAAGTCATTAATGCCAACTAGTGTTGGCGACCTTACGTAGAATATTAATGATGGAGAGACTCTTTTGCAAATTTCCTCAAATTGATTTTTCGATTTCTGCTAATGTTTCCTTTCCTCCGGATACATTTTGGAACATTTAATTACATGTGGGGTAATTTTCTTTGACTTTAGGTTCATTTTATGAATTTTCTGAAAGTTTTCACACGGTTGTCAAACCACAAGTTTAGCATTAGTTGTCAAGTTTGCAAAGAAGTTTTCTTTTTCAGTGAATTAGTTAGACTTATGAGCATTTTTAGTTAAAATAAGTGAAGGTTTTGGCGGAATCTTATGCTTATTAAATTCTTCATTTAATTGCACCACCAAAGTTTGTTTGATTGTTCGATCAAATTCTATTTGATATTACTAAAAATTTTATTGTGAACCGAAAATCAGCCTCGTATTTCTGAGCAAATTAAATTTATATAATTTTCTATTCCCTTTCATAACGAAAATTTTGCGTAATATCTAATGGAATGTCATTATCGTCATCATCGCATTATAAACTGACTTTCAATTTTAAAATAATTCCGTACGTCCTATTGCTCACAAAAACCTTTCAACATCTTTATAAAGAAGCATCTATCGGTAAATATTTATTTCTATTTTTGTGTTCTGCGAAATAATTGTGCGGACACCCGAAATGTCGTTAACGTGCTTCTATTATCTTCTTTCTTCTTTTCGGCAGTTTCAAAATTCGCAAAACGTTTTTTGAAATGTACGTACACACACATACACATATGTACACACACACCCTTTGCATCACTAACATTATTAGTAAAAACCCAAAAATTCTCTTGATATTGTTCGTTAGGAATGTGATTCAATGGTGAAAAACATGGCCGACAAAAGAAAAATATGTACACTTCGTATGATAAGGAGTCATCGAGAAAGATTCTCCATTCATGTTCAGTCCAGATAAAGGTGTTCACGACTAAACTGGCTGCAGCTTTTGAGTGTAATGGATCGTTTAAAAATAAACTGAATATTGACGGAGTCCATTAACAAAAATTACATAAAAGAAGGGAAGAAAAAAGGAGAATAAAAAAAAGAAGAAGTGGGGAAAAGAAAATTTTAGGGTTCATAAAAGTAATTGAAGCTCTAGGAAGGAAGTAGAGGAGGTAGCTATAAAGAAAGGAGAACATCCGTTTAATACGAATGAGATAAAATCAGTGTTGTCGCTTTTTGTCGACAGCGATGATGATGATGATATCATCAAAAAAATTTTATTGTGAACCGAAAATCAGCCTCGTATTTCTGAGCAAATTAAATTTATATAATTTTCTATTCCCTTTCATAACGAAAATTTTGCGTAATATCTAATGGAATGTCATTATCGTCATCATCGCATTATAAACTGACTTTCAATTTTAAAATAATTCCGTACGTCCTATTGCTCACAAAAACCTTTCAACATCTTTATAAAGAAGCATCTATCGGTAAATATTTATTTCTATTTTTGTGTTCTGCGAAATAATTGTGCGGACACCCGAAATGTCGTTAACGTGCTTCTATTATCTTCTTTCTTCTTTTCGGCAGTTTCAAAATTCGCAAAACGTTTTTTGAAATGTACGTACACACACATACACATATGTACACACACACCCTTTGCATCACTAACATTATTAGTAAAAACCCAAAAATTCTCTTGATATTGTTCGTTAGGAATGTGATTCAATGGTGAAAAACATGGCCGACAAAAGAAAAATATGTACACTTCGTATGATAAGGAGTCATCGAGAAAGATTCTCCATTCATGTTCAGTCCAGATAAAGGTGTTCACGACTAAACTGGCTGCAGCTTTTGAGTGTAATGGATCGTTTAAAAATAAACTGAATATTGACGGAGTCCATTAACAAAAATTACATAAAAGAAGGGAAGAAAAAAGGAGAATAAAAAAAAGAAGAAGTGGGGAAAAGAAAATTTTAGGGTTCATAAAAGTAATTGAAGCTCTAGGAAGGAAGTAGAGGAGGTAGCTATAAAGAAAGGAGAACATCCGTTTAATACGAATGAGATAAAATCAGTGTTGTCGCTTTTTGTCGACAGCGATGATGATGATGATATCGATGGAAGCAGCAACATCACCAGCAACAATGAATGTTACAATAACAATAATAGCACTAACCGCTATGATGTCAATACCAATTTTTCTCTTGTTCTTGATTTTTTACTTAATTTTGCTTTGAATGGCTTTATTTAGGGACTCTTTAATTTGCAATTTTCTTTCCAATTTCTTTTCGAATTTATAAAAGTGTGAAGAAAGTGTGTGGGAAATTTTTGGGGGCGCTAAAATTGTCAAATCGTATTGCCAAAATGACTGTCTCTTCTGGGGATACACGAAAACTCTACAACTCTTTGCAATTTACATACAATCATCATTTATATTGTTGTCAATACTGCAGTTAATCATGAACACAATTCGTACATCTTTTGACAATTTGTTAAAACTTGTTTTCTAAATTCTTTCTTTCCAGAAGCAATAAATTACAAAATTGGTGACAAATCAAAAGGAACTCAATGAATGGTACTTGATTGTAATGATGTATCAGAAGCAATTTCAAGTAAATTCAAGTCAATGTTTCAAAGTAGAAAATTCATGATTTTCTGCACCTAAAAAAACTCCTTCATATTTTCTAAAATTTTTCAAAAAGAGTAAAATATTTGACAGTTTGACCGCACTAAATGATCATTAATAACTATGTAACATGACATTTATGCATTTCAATATTTTTTTAGAAGAGATATGAATTCATAGTTTTCGAAATATAACACTCTTAAGCACGGTTGCTCGCTTTAGTTGGAAGTCCTCTTTTACATAAGCCACTACTTGCTTTCGACTTCGAATTCGAAGTTTTAGTTCGGTGGGAGAGTGGGTGAATTTTCATAGAGAGACTTATGCAGGTAGCTATGTAACGGCAACTTCTCAACTTATCGCTATTCTTGCACGTTGCTTCACATTATTTTCTTCATGCCAGCGTCAAAATCAATCGATATTGTTAGTGTTTGTTGGTGAGAGATTGAATACTTGGAGGAGTAATATAATGTTAACTCTAGCAATTAAGAATACACCCTACACCCGCAACATAAAAACATGCTATTTAAAATCATTAATCAGTGGGCGGTCCAAACGATCTAATAATTCAACGTCAATACAGCTTTTCTAAAAAATGTCCATGCGTAGAATGCCGGTCATAAGATTGCAGATTGTTAGATTGCAGATTGGATGTTACGCCTGCTGATTATTGAGTTTAATTATTGATGTAGGGTGCATGAGCTTCGGACGAAGTTATCGTTTCTCCTTTTTTGTCAGTTTGTTTTCATTAAATTTATTGATTATTATTATAACAAAATTATCAGAAGTCGGTGTCGAATAACTGAAAAGTCACAAAATGCTCTCCGATAACCGAAGATAAGAAAAGAATATGTTTACAGTCTTCAAGCAAAAACAATTCTTAGAGATATGAAGGAGAGAAAAAATCAAAAGAAACCAAATAATAATATTAATTCTATTTATGCTCTGCTTACTCTACCTTATGCTTATCAACTACTAGTACTTCTTCTGTTTGTTCTTCCTCTTCTTCTTGTTCTGGCTCTTTTGCTGCGAAGAATTTTATTATCAAGCTGAAAATTGGTTCAGTGTCTCAATCGTAATCGTAGCTCTGGCAATGATGATCATCACATCGAGAGTGATTGACTTCGAAAAATATAATAAAAAATAATAACAATGAAGGAAAAAATTAAACAAATTTGTGTGTCTAAAATTTTGTATCGCGTGGTGTTTGATTCGTTTATATTAATCTTACTTTTGGCTCTATCGCATAATGTTTCGTTATTTTTAAAAGGAACAAACAACATAAATAGACCACGAATTGGTTTCCTCTGCGGTGACCAGTCTTTAAGCTATCCCTATCGACCGAATACAGTGTCACGTAGTGCTCTTTATCATATCGCTGAACATATACCGCTACTCACCATTTTTGTGGTAGAAATCATAAATGTTTGCAACAAAATCACAGGAATCTTCAATACTAATACCACTACCCTCCGTAGTGGTCATGATCGTCATGATTACAATTGCCATGACATCAGCACTACCAGTCCATCATCATCATCTCGTCATCGTCAAGTGAAGAGGCAGCACTATATTCTGCGCTGCCTATCTTTCTTTGCCTTCTCTTTCTTACAAACGATTTATCAGCCTCTTTCCTGTTTCCTTTTCGGTTACGCCGCTGAACGTCTCTTCCGTAGCATCAGTAAACATTGTTTTCCTCGTTTGCGTCCGCATTTTTTTGCTGTGTGTGAGCCACAATTATTTGGCGGTGGTAATGCTTGCGATGGCAATCTTACGCTTCAACAGCACTACGTCACCGAATACGAATGCCCGACTAACAGCACGCACAGTGGTGGCAACGAAGGAATGATGGTGATGGTGAAAACAAGGGAAATGCTTAGAGGTCTTGACAGCTCTTTCCCAAGCGGCCACTCCAGTTTCACGTGCTACAGCATGATATTCTTGATATTGTATTTGCAGCAGCGTCTGGTGTGGCCAAGGACACGTCTGTTGCGACCAACATTGCAACTATGTTGTTTTCTGGTTGTTTGGTATGTGCCCCTAAGCCGTATCTGGGATAACATGCATCATGGTTGGGACGTGGCGATCGGAATGGCATTAGGGACATCAATTGCAGTAATGGTTGTTCAGTTTGTGGGATTGAGTGATTGGAGTGCTCCATCTGCATTTTCTTCTTCTTCTCATGGAATAAAGCAAGAGGAAGAGCTACCCAGGGTTATGCAAATGACGACGTGATACATAGAGCTTCGATGTCGGATGTTAGAAATATTCATCTCATCAAATGATGAAACAGACAACAGGACTTAAGAAGAATTGACTAAGTACTCAGATTTTACAAATTTTTTAGCGTTTTATTAGGAAAAAAAATATTGTAATGGGTGTTTTTAAAGCATTTTCGGGATAATGAGAAAGAAAGAAAGCGAAAGTAATGACGGAGATGTTGTTTCAAGTATGTATTATTAAAACAAAAGAACAAAACGCTGTCTACGAAATAGACGACTGAATAAAAAATGATTGCATCGCTTAGACATATCCCGAGATTTCTGAAAATGTCCCAAAATTTTTAAAATATGTTTCATGTTTATTCATATGATGTTTATATTATGTATATTTAAAAATGTTGACATTATTGGTTAAAAGCCATTAAATAAATCTACACTTAAATGACCTTCATTCCATTCCTTCCCATATCGAACACATTTCTGCGACAAACCTTAAGCACAGACCGAGCAGCAGATTGAAACGTAGTTTTTTCAACTGCCAAAATTACATAGTTTCTTATGGAGATCGGGAAAAAAATTTCATTTCAATTTTACCGCCCTGACTTGATACCTAAAGTGGGGGGGCGTTGCTAAGCTAATTATAATTTTGACAGCACCAAACCTGTCTTTGTTCCTTTTTGTTGTATTTGATTATATACTTATTTTTATTTTTACATTTCTTTTTGAAATTCTGCTGGAATTTTCTGCTTTGACTATTAATTTAAAGGCAAACTATTTCTTCTTTTCTAACCCAAGGTTGATTCCGCTGCTCAGTCGGTGTTTATAGCGTCATGATTAAAAACGTGGATTTTATAGCTCTAACACTTCAAATTTACTCAAATTTATTAAACCCAAATGCTATATTCTTGATACGCCGCCAGCCGGTCATTATCATTATTGCCACTCGTAGCGCGAGCTCCCCTTGATGGATTTTATAATTAAACCACAACTATAATTAAAAGCCACTCGGAGTTTCATATCAATGCTTCAAGTTTAAAGCCCTGAAATTAAAATCGCCTTCATAATTTTCATTAAACTCAATTTCATTTATTGCGGCCAATTCTTTTTCACTAGCACCCAACTAATGCGTTACTGTTCGTATTATTTACCTCTCATTCCGTTTCTTAAGTATGTTGAAATTGTTTTTAACTTTCCATTTCAATTTTTTGTAGATATGATTGGTTCGCTCTTATTGAGCAAAGACCCGTAAGGAACACACGAAACAATTTTATCCAACCGTTTGTTAAATTCGTTGTGTTTAAAATCAGAAAATTTTAAAATGAAGAGAAAAAGAAAAGGTGGAATTATTTCAATTTGACATAGTTTTCGTTTGTAGATTTCACTTTTCTCTTTTCCTGTACTATTTTATACAAAACGACAGTCATGAAAACGTCATTCAGGCGATTTCTCACTGGGAACATTTTGGGCAGTGACGTAAGAAAATGCCTGACACGCAATAACATTAGAAATACTAATAAAACTCAGAAAGAACGCATAGTTTGTGATTGAAATACATGAGTTCTAATCCAGTCTCCGTTTTAAAACAAAAACTGTTTGATTTTTGAGGATTTACACACTACAAAATTGTCCAACGTAATTTTAATTTTCTCAGTACTTTGTGAGATGTTTCGTTTTCAGTGCTGGGTCACTTGTACGTAAATCAAAACACAAACACCAACACCCGCGAGCACACGCATATTTAAACACATTTCCCATAGTATGAGTAACAAAAATATGAATTTGCACCGCTCTAATTCGATTGTAAATGCACACATGCCAAGACACACACATCCAAACCCGACCCTGTCATCATCAAAATTTCATTAATACAAAAATGAGCTGAAGGACGGCCTCCAGTTTTCTCCCTACTAGCAAATATTTGATAAAGCCAGCACTGTTTCATTTTCACCATCTTGTTGTCGAATCGGTGACATTTATTTGTTTCAAATTGGATTATAAAACTTTTTTGCCGACAACAATATTGCTACGAAGGAAATCAGCATTTGCTGCAAAGTTCTTTATGCGCGCAAGGGCGCGGATGAGTGCTTGATTGTGTTTGCTTTTGCATTAATAATTAAAACACACATACAGTATAATCATAAGCGGTTAATTTAATTGCAGAATTTAATTAATTAAACCGTGAGTGGATTATGAGACAACTTCAGTTCAATTTGTTCGCTAGATGTCCGCTGCTTGCGGCCGTTCGGGTGACACACGGAGTAGTGTTGAGGAATATTTGAGTATGAAACAGTTTTCAGAGAGTGCAATTAAGATCCTTTAATTTTTAAACGATTTTTAAACGATATATTGCTTTAACTAAAAGTCTCTTCAAAGTGAAAGCTTTTCGTACTTTTCTCTCCAACACTCCATCCTTCTTAATTCCTTCCACAGTCGTTAAATTCTTGTGGACCAAATGAATCACACGATTTTCGGAAGTTTTAAAGCATGAAGTACGCGTTCATCACGATACATGCGTTGCTAGCCTCAAGAAAATTTACCACGAACTTTTCAAACTACTGCAAGTAATCGCATTCCTCTGATAACCAAAACGTCTCTAATGATATTTTCTTTGGTAAAGTTTTTGCGCTTGCTTTTTTATTTGGTGTTTATTTGCCTTTCTTGCATCAACTTAATATTATTTACACGCAATTTCAGCCGTGTTTTGGCTTGGTGGGTCGTCCGTTGCTTCATCGTATTTATGGTAAATGTTTGTCGGTTTTCGCCTCAGGTTAAATTTGAAAATACGTAAATGATGGCTTAGTTATGCGAGTAAGTGAATAATTTCGCTTCAAGTGATGTGAAGTGAGTACGAGTTGGTGTGGAAGCGTAATATTTTTCCTCACAAAATACACAATGAAGTCATGTTCGTTTTACGAATTCTCCTTCACTTCCTCCATCCCACTTTAAAAATACACTGAGGCTATCCATATTTCTTCTACATCCTTCTCCTTCTTCTTTTTCTTTATTGTCGTTCTTTTGTGTCTTTAATAGAATATTTATCATTATAATTACTTTGACTACTTTGCTCGAGTTCGAACGTTTTGGTTGCTTAAAGTATGTACTTGCTTTTGAAGATGTCTTGTATGATAAAGTAGCATAAACGGTAAAAAACCCACCTCAATCTTTTTTATTCTTTTGTATGCGCCGCTTTTTCATCCCTTTAACACATATGTATTTGCCTGAAAGAAAGAACTCTTAGAAAAATATCCAATGCTTAAATCCCATTTAGCATTGTCATGAAACCCCGATGTTAAAATTATATTATAAGACTATCATGATCTTCCTCGATCGAGATTATCATCAACGTCAATTATTTCGGATTATTTTATCAGAGCAAATCAAATCAAATCTAAACCATCATTCTCGAACCAATAACTTCATTAATTGTCAGCAGTAATTACCGTAAAAGCAGCAGTAGCACCACCACCACCAGAGGCAGAAGTATCAACAGCGCTAACGACGACAATGAAATATGACAAAAAGAAGCATAAAAAGAAATTGAATTAGAAAAATAAACAAATCCCTCCATATTCTTTATGACTTTGTTTTCGTATCTACTATTCCTCCAATTTGTTTGTTTACTGTGCCAATGCTTGTTGCTTTTACGACATCTGCAATAACGCACCCGAAAAAAGCGCGCAAATATTTTCACAAATATTCACTTAAATACTTCCGTGTACTTCCGACCAACCCACCAAGCCACCAAACGACCAACCGCTCCACCGACCAACCAACCACCCAACTATCTGACATACCCGCGAACATATTTCGCTTTACTCTTACATTGTTTGTAATTGTAAAACTCGCAAAACTGTAATACCTTAGCGGATGTTCATCAGATTTTCTGATAAGGATGATTGTAACACACTCACTATGTTTCCGTTACGCTCGCATACATCCGCGAAACCATATTCCGTTCCACAGACACTTACAAATACATTATTACGCATAAAAGCACTATGTATCTAAATATATTTTAATTATATGAGGGAAAATTTTTTTCCATACGAAATTTTTCAATTTGGTTGGGAAGAAAGGAAAAAATAAATAAAGTAAATAATAAGACAATGATAATGATAATAAAAATGTAATGGATGCAAGTAATAGACAATCTTAAACAATTGTTATAGAGCGTATATTCATTTTTTAACTGCTTTCGGTGAATTTGTCTTTATTCACTCCCGTCTCTTGAATGAAAGGAAAAACAGATGGAACGCTAGACGAAAAATCTCCATTAAATAAAAATTAAAATTAAAATTAATCTAAACGAATGACCGAGAAAATAATTAAAGGTTATTAAAACGATATTACATAAATTCAAAAGTGGTTTCTTACGCAGCAGCCTATAACCAATCCAAAGACTGCGATCTTCAACCAACAAAAGTCTTTCGGCAATTTAAACTTTCTTTGTATACAGAGACTTACATTAAAGGCTGCGACCTTGATTAAAGCCTTTCATAAGCAAAATATGAATAGAATGTTCTTCACGTAACGTAGCCCGCATTCTACCTGTCATTGTGTAAGGTAAGAACCATTTAACTGTGTTATCAAATGTCCTAATTATCACATTGACAACATTTTTTTTGGAGATTTGTCGAGATTTCTCATCTCACACATCTCTGGATGCTTTGCCGAAATGGTTTTTTTACAAAATTGTTCTAAAGATAGTTGAGACTGCTTCATTCTTCGTGGAGATTTCGTAGCTCTTTCTTAAAGAGAGACAAAAGACTTGATTTTATCGCATACAAATAATATAATTCAGCAAAAAAAAAACCGCGATTCAATATCCTAAGAAGTCATACCAAAGCACAAGGCATTGTAAGGGCGCCTGATATTATTATGAAATTAAAGCAGAAGGTTGTTATTTGTTTAAAAGATCCCGACAATAAGTCATACTCATTACGCACAATCATTTACTCAATATTTCCCACCATCATCATTATCATCAACGTCATTAAGATGTTTTGAAAACATCCCCGTGATTTGTCTAGATTTTAGCCTTTACCAAGTGCTTGGGTGATTAGTACAAATTCCTTCGGAAACATATGCATAAGAACGGAAAAGAGACAGATGGAAATAAATAAAGACCCTTTTGCAAAACAGACACTTAAAAAATTGTGGAAAATTAAAGACGGTTGATGGTTTTCTCTCCCTAGAGGATTCTCTTTCACTCTCCACAAAGTTCTTTCACTTCAAGTTTGCTACAAGTTTGCAATAATTCTGGCAGTTTATTGCAAAACTTCGTATTGAATTATGCAAGTGCTTTGTCAGTAAAGTCACGATACGAATAGAAGGATGAGATTTGGTGTAGAAGAAGAAGCAGCATATCAAGAAAAGAACATATGGGAGATTCCGGGGCACAAAAGGAAGAAAAGGGTGAAACAAAATTGCAAATGGAGAACGATGTGTCAAGTATCGGGCAACTGACTTGCGCTAAATTATGAGTTTCCGGGCTTCGTATCTTCAATTGAATGTGAGTGTGTGCGTGTACGTCTCGATAGCTTTTAAGTGGCAGGCATTTATTACAAAAGTTTTAATTATTATTCGATCGTAGGAAAAGCACTAAGAACTGAATAAAAACAAGAATTGCACCAAAAAATATGGAAAATCATCACGCGATTATAAAACACAATTTAAAGAGCTTTTTCTTCATGTAAAATTTAATAGAATGAGCTTGGCCTCAGTGCAGACGTTCAAGCCACATATTAGTCGCGATCTTAATTTAATAGAGATGAAAATAGTAGAAATATTTCTAAAAATATTTAGAAGGTTCGCGGTTTGATTTAAAAAGTTAGACTAAAGCGAAGTCAGTTGAAAGAAGATTTGAATAAAAAACCATTTAAATAAAGTTTTTTTGTAAAAAACAAAAAATCTTATATTTGTAATATACTTTTGTAATTACTTTTGTAATATAGTGAAGAAGTGATATTTTACTTACTTATTTATTAAATTTAGGTTGAAGGATTTTATAGGTCTTCAAAAAATTGAAGTTACCGCGAGAGGGAGGGAAAAAGGATACTAATTTGCCGTGCGTAAATAATTTGGTCGTTAAGTACCAAAGGAAAGGATAAAATCGGAGGAAGCCATAAATATGTAGCATCATTAAAATCATGCATAATAATAATAAAAAATTATGAAACATGCACACAGTTTTGTTATTGTTATTCCTGTTGTTGTTTTTATAACATAATCAACGAAAATATCAGTCAGCCATACCAACCGCGAGATCCACAACGCCAACATAAAAAAGCACTTGCAACAACAATAATAACAGCACCAATACAGGCACCAAATTTAAATAAGCTCTTAAAATTATTTCGCATACGAGGCAGACTGGGTTAACACTATTTCGCAAAAACCACAACAATAAGGATCAACAACAACATTAATAACGAGGAAACAACACAAAGAGGAACAACAAAACAACGAAAAGCAACAGGAAGCATTTGCGAATATAAATTGCTTTAATTTATCCGAAGAATTCCCTAAAGCAGAAAACGACAGACACTTACGCACAGTCTTATCCCTCTCACATTCCCCTTTTAACGTTTTTCAGTTCAAAACAGGAACTGCTACTCCTCATTTCATCTAGATTCTCTCTTGTTGTGAAAACTTCTCCGATCAAAAATAAAAGACAAAGAACTGAGTGTACGAATGAATACTGTGTAAATAAAATGGTTTTAACTGTACGCGCGTGAATCTTTGAGCTCGCTCCTACAAAAGGCTTTTAAAACGTACTATACTCTACATGTTTTTGTGTGTTTAAGATCAGACAACAGCTCAGAATCGATACTTTGGTGGACAAGATAGAGGATAAAAGTCCTCTGGATGGAGGTCTTAAAAAGCAATGCGAATTAGTGAAATTGTTCTGCTCAATGAAAAATTTTCTTATCAATTTTGGATAAAACGATGAAAATTCACTGATAGTCCCGTCACGTTTTTTTAGTCAGATTTTTCAACGAAATGCAAATTCTGAAATACATCAAAACTGTTTGAAGGCCAAATAATTCCAAACCATTTATTTTAATAATAATTCAGGAATTAGAGTTGAAAATGTTGCTCGTCGGGCGCAGCCCATCCTGTCAATCCAATTTTATGCAATATTTTCAATGACCTTTCTTTACAGATTTGACACAATATTGTTTTGAAATGCATAATTTATTCATAAATTACTCTTAGTTTCTTATCATTTCAAAAAAGTGGACAAAATTCTAATGAAATTGGAATTGTATCAATAATGTGCAATAAATTTTCAAAAATTCGTATATATTATCGCACATTTTTTTACAGACAATAGACAAACTTCAAAAATTCGTCCTTTCTAAATTAAATGACAAACTAAAAGAGGTTTTAGTTAAAACAATAAAATTACAGAAAATCATGGTATCAGGGGATCAATATGCTTTCGACATAAAATCAAGCATATTGTTGATTTCTTGTTGAGGTTTCTATAAAAAAAGAACCCTCAGCCAGCATCCTCACAAAATAAAATGTAATTTCAAAGTGGAAAGTGTTGATTTTATCTGAAGACAAATAGATAGAGAGAGAGAAAACAAAAGACAGAGACTGACATGGAAACAGAGTGAGAAAGAGGAAAACAGAATAATTTGCACATTTCCCATGAGTCGGAACGAACTTTAACCAACCAACACTTGACAAATCCTTTAGAATCTTTTAATGATGAATATAGTTTGTACGAGTATACTTGATAAACCACTATTGCTGTTGTTGTTGTCGCTGTTGCTATTGCTGTTTTTTTGTTGGTGTCGTTGCAATTATTGTTATATGGGTTGTTGTTTCTGGTGAGTTTGACGTTCATGTGGCCACACTCATACCCAGGGGGAACTTTTTAATCCTATTCACGATTAAGTATTTTTAGGATTAAGTTTCCGTGCAGAACATCTAGGGACTACAAAGTGCTTTGCACTCAACGTAAGTGAATAAATTTTACAAAATGAATTATATGTAACTGCCTGGATTTATTTGTATCCATTAGTAGTTTGTTCATTGACTGTGTTTTCATCTTGCATGTATTACCATTTTCTCCACAGCGTTTTTATTCAGCAATCCCTTTATATATTCGAGCAACTTAAAGACTCTATAAAAAGCCTTTAATAGACTCTATAAAAGACTCTATATAATTTCAAAGAAAATCCTCAGAAGGATAACGTTAGAACTCTCAAAGCGAGTCTGGAGAAAGCCCGGCTTCTGATCGAAATATACGAACGTTTCCACCAAAGAAAATTTTAAGTTTTCATAAATTTAAATTTAATTTAAAATGGACCTTAAGAGGTCTTTAATGTAAAATAATCTACAAAATTAATCAGTTTTCCTCAGGTTTTCTTTCTGTTTCTCTTTCTCTCTCTATTAGAAATATAGAAGATGTGTCACGATCAAAAATCGATAACTCGCCTTGAGACGTAATTATCAAATATGACTAAAATGACTAAAAATAAACTAAATAAAATAAACTAAATAAAATAAAATAAACTAAAATGACTTTTAAAAATTGCTCTTAATAAAACTTGTCGAGTAGTTTTATAATTTCTTTATTAAATTACAAACATTTATGCAGTCAAACCATTTATTGAAAAATATTAACCATTTAATCGTCAAGAGTTAAATATCTGACTATTTATTATGATCAATAAAAGCCTTAGAGAATTTCCTCGTTTTGGATAATTCATTAAATGATATAAATATTATCTTATTTAAATTTATAATATCAATTCGATACTCTAAAAGCAAAAAATAAACATCAAAAAATTAATGGAATAAAATACTCTCACAAAAAATTCGAGCCATCTGGGTTTCATTCGGGTTAAGATCTAGATGTTCATTCATTCATTTTCCAAAATGGAGTATATTCACCATTTCAACATCCAACGATATTATTTCTGTTCTCGATATGGTTGTAACGGTTCGTACTGCTCCTTGTGTCAGCGGTGCTGTTGCTGCTGATGCCATTGCTGCTGGTTCCCTCGATCTTATTGCAATTTCCTGCAGCAAAAAAATCCTGAAAAGGAACCTTTGACATTTGTTGCTTCCTAGCGTTGGACGCTTTGAAAATGTTTCTCTCTGTATGCTTGGCTCGCCCTTCAAACACCAAATGAGGAGCTTAAAAAATTATTAGTTACGGACAAACCATTAAAAAAATTTAGAAAGCTTTGTGAGAGTATTTAGGAAATTATGACATAAAAAAGATAAAAACTTAAAGGCTAAAACGCCGGAAAATGTTGAGATTTTTTTATTAATACCTAAAATGTGAGAACGTCAATCCATTCCAATCAAACACTGATTCACTGAAGCCAATCAAATAAAAATGCATCACGTAATACTATGTAATATGTAATACAATTTCTCTGAAGTAAAACAAAAGCTTATCAGCATTGAGTTGCTTACAAAAATGAATCGCTTTGAGGGTTTCCTTCAATGCAATTGTAAAAATTATCTATAAATAAAAAGAGTCAGTATGACATCTGAATTTTCGAACAGATTTTTTTCGTTTTCCCTTTCAATTTTCAACAAGCTATCCTTTACTCTAGAGTCACCTGTTTGAATATTAATTGAAACCTTCGCTTGGGGAAACGTGCTTGCTTTTGAAATCGAGCAACATTGGTTTTTTTTTTTTGTTCTAGTATATTTTTCTATCTGCTTTTTATTTTTCTTCTGGATTTATTCAATTCTACGCTTTAGTGTGTTTTGTTCATTCCACGCTATGTCCTTGGAGAGTCATTGAATTCTTAATTTACAACAGCGAACATTGCCATTTTCATAAGATGCGCAACAAACAGCATTTCCTCATTGCCATGGGGTACGATCGTTTCGCTCAATTCTGAGAAGAATCCTTGATATTTGGCTCAATAAAAGCAAAACAAGCAAAGGAATAATTGAACGAAATAAACATGTTTAAAAGGAAAGGGAAAGGTTTTCCATATTCGTTTGAATTCGTGTGAAACGAGATTCAAACGGAAAGGTTACTTTGAAAAAATAATATAGGCTTAGTACATCAACGCAATGACCTGTTTTAAAGGTTTTCCTTTACATCTCATTTTCATGGATGCAAGAGCAAACCTACTTCATTGCTGTCACGTAATAAAATTCTCCTAAACTGTTCTGCCTCCTATCATTTCATCTATATTTCTGTATCCTATGTGAGCTTTATTCTCAATCATTCTAAATTTTTAAAATATCATTTCACCACTTCTCATAAATGACGGAAAAGACTTTAAAAGAAACTAAAGAAAGAATCCAATATTCGAGGTGTCAAGTTTGTCAATAAGTTTGAAAGACTGAAATCGAAAAAAAACAGACATCAGTGTCTAAATGTAAGTAGATTTCATATACTACATATGAAGTACTTCCACACGTCATTATGACAAGATAAATATATTTCATGACAGCGATTGTATGTCAGGTAAAAATGGAGTTCTATGTGAGGGAAAAGGGAAGCAAGTCTGTGACAACAACACATAAATCGTTACAAAGTAAATTTCAAAACTTCTTCAAGAAAGTTAAGATTTAGTAAAAATTAGTATGTATTGACGGAATCAGGCGGAAATTTAAACAAGTATGAACACAAACTTTGGGCGTAATATTAATTGATAATTTTAATCTACTAGTCATTTGACGTCATGCATGCATTTTTTAGATTTAATATTTTCATAGACATGAAACCAGAAACAGACAGAAAATTCGATAAGCAAACAAACAGCCGGGCATAGATAAATAGACTCAGAAGATTATTCTGAGTCGAAATATATATACATTCCACACCTATTCCTTCACCGTGGACTTTTAATTTTGACAAATGTCATGGCTAGGCCGCGTAATCCATTTTAGATTCCTTAAAAAAATTTAAATTCCTTTAAGTATAATTCAAAATTATTTTCCTCGAAAATGATAAAGTTTGTTTTGTCACAAAATTGTTACAAAAAACTCTGGCAAAGGGACAACATGTGAATCAGGATGATTATACATTGATCTAAAAACAGGATATTAACTTTTCCTCAAGAATATTAAATTTTTCTTCAGTTTAATTTTAATCTAACATAAATATGAAGAAGACATTGATTACTTCTAATTTTCAGAAAGTTTTGTCAATTAAGTAGGATTCAAATAAGAAACCAGAAGCAAATTATCAGAATAAATGAATGCAAATGAGGTACGATTTTATTACTAATATTCTTCTTCTTTTGATTATTTTCTTTAACTTCGAGTGGAAACTTTTTACGAAGTTAAAATCTTATCCATAAATTTTGCTGTTACAAATGGTTTCCGCTTCCTGCAGATGTTGTCAATTTAATGGTCTCCGCGGATCGAACAAATGATGCCTTTTAATGTTTGCTCTCATTTGAGAGGACTTAATTGGTGCGACGAGAGTCAGAAACCGTGAATTATACAAGCAATCATTAATAATAGTTCGGGTTGCCAGCGAAGCGCATTAGCAATTTCTCAAGCAGGCTGAGAATCTTAAGGGATCAAATTCTGTAAAGTTATCTTACTTTCCAAAACCATAAAATTTCTCTTCATATTTTCATAATTTGCTACTCTTGCTACTCGTCTTTCTCTAAGAAATATCGCAGTCTTGCCATAAAGGTATTTCCAGTTGAAAGTTTTATTAATTTTTCGGTAGAATGCGAGTCTCCCAAATGATCTTGAAGCTAACACTGCTGTCTGTGTCGAAGCACGTAAGACGGGAAACGGATGATATAGTTTTCTATTGTCCCTGATGTGAAATTTATATACTCGTACATTGTTGCGACCATACCACCCACACTGGCAGTTGCTACACTTTGCCACCTCTCAAACACACATGTACACGTTAATACAGTAATCACTCGATTATGTTCGCTTAAGACGCAAAGTTTTAAGAAAAGTACAATTTCAGCATTCTTTCTCTCTTCCCTTCTTCGTAAAAAGACTGATGCCGCTGCCCTACGATGTGTTCTTGCCATCAAATTTTCCAACTGGTAAACGTGGACATTGATAAAAATTACAGAAATGTAGAATGTGTCACGCTACGAGCATGGACATGCATCATATCATACAAGCGTCGTATGAGGATATTAAGCATAACGCAATCAACATGCTGGTAGCAATCAAAGCTATGGCGGAAATATTCTTGAAGCAGGAGAAGAAGGAGAAGACAAATGTTGAGTCTATCGAAGAAGAAGACGTCAGAAAAAACTGATTAAATGCGATGCGAAAATGAACGTTAATTTTTCATGGAGGAGTCTTTATTTATTTTTTCTCCTCTCCAGCGGATTTTATATTTTATGTATAACAAATGCTTAATGACCTTATTTAACCCTCATGTTTCCCTCTCCATCTACCTATCTCCGCGTTCCTCTCTCCCTCTCCATCACCGCCTAAACTAACCGGAAAATGACTAATGTAGCAATAACGACACCCACTGTAGTATGATTGCAAAAATATGAGGAGAGGGGTAAAAAACGGTAAGTGTAAAGCAGAATTTATTTCCATCTTTTATTATCATATTTGTGTTGGTTTTTTATCAATTTCTAGACCTTGTAGCCTTTCTAGTCAGTTTTTATAAACGTCTTATGCATTTCGAATTTTTAATGGCGATGTTAAAAAGTTTAGTAATAATTTTCATTTAGCATTTTTCGTGAGAAAACTGAAAATATTCTCAACCCACCACCTCCTCCAACTATTCCGTTGAACCGAAATGTTTTAGACTTTTAAAATCCGTTTGCAAACAGTCTGGAAATTTTGTCGCGTGACAAAATTTATGAATTTCAGTGCGATAGTTGTTTCGAGGAGAGTTGGGCGAATACCCCCACCCCATTTTCGTAAAGGTGAATCCGATGATTAAGACGTTTTGCGTTGACCGGCAGAATCACAGTTCCGACAGAATCTCCGAGAGTTTTCTTCAATTTTCAGAAAGTTTTCAAAAGAGACAATGTCAATCAGAAAATAATAACATTTTATTTCAAGATAGTCGCACCTTGAAAGCAATGTCTTTAATGATGTTTTAATAACTTTTTCAATCTTGCATTTTTTAGAAAATTCTGCAATGTCTTCGGACATAACAAGCCATCAGAACATTGCTTCTATTTCTCTTTTGAATAATTCAAACTTAATTAGAATTGTATAAAGGAAACCTTGTCGTAGAAAAATAATTTTAATACTAATAAGTTTTGCAAATTCTTACAAATCCTTGAACTGCTTCTGCTCGTCCTCATTCATCGTTGCAATGCTTTGATTTAGCCCCAAGCAGTCAACTTTCATTTCATTTCATTTCATTTGCAACAATCGAATTAACACTTGCAACAACAACGATTGAAGCATAAGTAACACCGACTCCTTTGCTTCTTTACTTGGTTTTAGCTGTTGCTGTTACGACTAATTCTTTCGATGGATTTAGTGTGATGTCCTGCTAAAAATGATAGCAATGAGGGCGATGTTTTGCTGGAACTTCTTTTTGAAGATTAAGAACGACGTACTGCCTTATGAAGAAGACAAATATGGACAAAAGGACCGATAGTAAAAGACAGAAAAGAGAGTAAAATTATAGAAACTTTTGAAAGAAATACTAAGAGCGGTAAATAATTTATTGCTAATTTGTTATCCAGCTTCTTCGGACAATTAACGATAACGCTTCAATGACGTTATAGACGAGGTAATAGATATTTCGACCGTCCGAATGTGACGACATTTTAATCAATTAACTTATGAGGTTCTTAACTTAAGCTAACATTTCGAAATTACCAAGAAATCTAATAAAATGATTGCTTCAAGGTATTGTCTCTACAGATATTTCTACGGTTATTATTCTTGGTGACGTCAGAGCGAAATACTCGGTAGTAGAACATTTCAGATTCGTTTGAGTAAACGAAAAAGGAAACAATTAACTAAATAAATGAAAAGGAAGGAAGAAAGAAGAAGATAATAAAATATTGGAGCTGAATGTGATGACAAACTCGAGACCGGCAATGAAAGTGAAATATTTTTATAATTTCTTTCCTTCGTCGAATTTTCTACACACATCACTTTACTCCTAAGAGAAACGGTAACTGACAATTATTCTAATAGTGAAATCGTGACTGAAAAAATTATATACTTCTCTCACAGGATTAATCCTTGTCATCAACTTTTTCATCACTTCATATATTTACAAGATTGTTTACCCGATTGTTATAATTAAAAGGAAATCTCGGTTGCAACCAACAATTTTAAAACCGGTCCCTCCCACCCAAAAGAAAACAAACAATTTTCGCTTTTTTACAAATGAAACACGTAAGAACGCTAATTTCGGCCGGGTTATATTTAATATACCCTATAGTTTGGCGGTACAGTGGCGGAACACGCGATTTCGCCTATATTCGCCTAATACCACACATAATGTAATGAAAGAGAACACTTGTGCCATCATGAAATTATCTATTTTCTGTGTCTTGAAACTGCGATACATCCCATTACTATATTATACCGCATTATACCGTATGTGGAGATTTCAGAGAAGAGTTGAAAATTAGTTAGCAGCTCTAAACCAAGAAAAACCAAGAACAAGATAATGTAATCTTAAAAGGGTGGGTGCAACCTATTTTTGTCTCACATATTTCGACCTTTTTCGCCAACATCATCCAATATTATCCACTGTTCCTTTGATTATATTGCTTTTATTCCCCTTCATCATTCTTTCGACATCTTTCACTCTCTCTCTCACACACACACACTATCTGTATCTCTTTCTCTCCCTATTTTCCTCTGTATATGCGCGTGACAAATTTATCCGAAAATTTTAATAATATTGTACTTTCTTTTCCTTTTCTTTTGAATTTATTTTAATTATATTATTTTATTTAATAACATACTTTCAATTTTTTATGCACTATTAAAAATTTTGATTAAACATGCCAATCCTTACACATATTATATATGTGTGTGCGTAAGTGTGTATGTATGTGTGGGTTTTTGAGTGTATGTGTATCAAGCCGTACAAGCATGGATTATGTGCACACGTTTATTACAGTGACCTAGATTTGAACATTTAAAAACTGTGAAAGATGTATGAGAAAATCGGGGATAAATACAATCAAAGTTTTGACGGATATCCGGTCGTATTAAATGCACGAAAAATGCTTATGATCAAAATGATTTTAAAAATTCATTTCATTTAATTTCGTAAATATTCTATGAAAGACATTGTGACTGTTGTAGGTCTTGTTGTTGTTGTTATTTTATTTAATGTTGTACTTTTACAAACTGATGTTTAACAAAATAATATAACAAATTCCTTATAACTCTGTGATGGCTTTAGTTATATTCACAAGAGTCATCAATGAAAATGACAAAAGCGCTAATGTCGAAAAAAGGAAAAATTGACAAAAAAGTTTTTTTACACACGTGCGTGGATAAAATTCATTGACGTAGCTCTACAGTTTATTAACAATTCATTATAATATAAAACAAATATAATTTTAAAATGAATTCAGCTCTTTTAGAAAGAATTAAGCTTACCTTAAAAATTAATTTTTTATAGTTGGTTTTCATTTTGTTGCTTTTATTTTTGATGTTCAAAATTGTTCACATACATATTCATTAAATTGAAAGATACTCAACACCCACACTGAACACTTAAATGCTTACCGCACTTCCTCTTCGACATTTTTCAATTCAGTTATAACTGCTTTCAATCTGTTCACTTCAAAAGTTTTGAGACTTCATTTAATTAATTTCACAATAAAGTCATTTATTAACACTTTAATGAAATTTTCTTCATCATCATCATCATTATTTTCACCGAATTATTTACTGACACAATTCTATTAAGAGACATTTAATTTAAAGAGATAATAACGAATGAACGAACACTTGAAAATAACGAGATATTAAAGAGATAATAACGAATGAGCGAACACTTGAAAATATTCTGCTTAAATGATTCATCGATTTTTAAGCAATTTAATTAAAATATTGAAGTTTTTCCATCTTTTTCATCAAGTATTTCCATCACGTTTTTATTAAAATTCACTCATTTGAATTTAATTCACATAATTAAAAAGAAAAATACAGTGTTTTTCATCATCTGTTTCGAATTTATTTAAAGAGGCTTTTTTCGCGCATAAGGTTTGCATTGTAGACGATTATTATTTTTACTATTTATTATTATTATTATTTATTATTTTCTAATAATTTTTTTCTCTTTATCATCTTTATGAGAAAATTAGTTAATTGTAATTTTACTTAGAAATGCTTGAGGGATAACAGTTTTATTTGTGCTTGTATTCTGTTTAAACTTTACAGCAAAATCATTTCTTATCTTCACATAAAAATATTCACTAAAGAAGCCTTTTTACTTCGATTGCATTTTTTACGTAGAATGTTTATTATTTCTGCAATGTATTGCGGTTACTCCGGTTACTCTCGATGGATGTTTACACAAAAGTCTTGCTCTACAAACAAAAACGTTACCTCCTGCAAACCGCATACACAAATGCAATACCATCCCCTCTTCTCACCTTTACCTCTCTCTGTATCTATCTCTGTCCATACCTCTCTCTCTTTCTCTCCCCCTCTTTGCAACAAACGACGCCGAACGAACAAAAGAGGTAAGGGCGGCATTCTAATTAGACGGTGGTACGGAAACTGCTACTACTACTACACTACTACTACTATTAATTGTACTTGCTCGTGTTTGACCTGCTCCGGTAACGAGACCGATATTACATGCAAACTATAAACACATGCATTAGGATTGTGCGGTGCATAGCGCGCAAGCTTTGAAACAAAAGCATGTTAATTAAATTACGACAAAAATATGGTTCATGTCGTTTCTGAACTTTCTCATTCAAAAATTTTTGAACTTTTGGAAGAGTTTATAATTTCCGTTTACTGATACCACAATTGGTGGTAACATTCTTATTTAGATTGCTGTAAAACAATGTGTCACACATAATAAATAATTTTAACGATTTTATCAATGTTTTACAAGTAATTAATTTATTTAACAATAAACAATCCGTTCCAATAAATTTAATATCGATTACTTTGATCAAATAAAAGCTAAAAAATATACAACGAATTTTAGCAGTAAGATTGGAGAAAATATTAATTCAAACATTAATGAATTTGAGAGTTTGGTTACAGTTTTTACTCTTTAGCCGCTTAAGAAGAGAGCTCAACGGACTAAGATGGCTACCACCCGAACCTACCCGAACCCGAACCGTTTATTAGGAAAATAAATGATATAGTTTATAGTTTTTGCCTTCTTTTTCCATCGTCGATCGAAGCTTCGCGAAATTCAAACAAGATCCAATTAATTCAACCTAAATAAAACAGGTCAGGCAAATACTACTAACGTCTCTAGAACGAACTAACATCATCCAAAGTTTGGTTTGGACTGACTGCAGATGCTGCTGCAAACGGTTCTTCCCTCCCCTCCCCACCTTCCAATACCTTTGTTAGCTAACAAACTTTACCAGTAGATAAGTATCAATACTAGGAGGCCATTGATTACGTATAGTTGTAATGTTTGTAAAAGAAAAAAAGGATATGATTTTTAAAAAAAGAGAAGGAAAGGAAAAGGTAAATAAAAGAATCAAGAAAACTATAATAGTTTTGCAAACACTTTCCAAATTGATTCTTATCTTCTTCTCAAACAAAGAAGCAATTTGTAAAAGGATTATAATAATGATGGTTACGTCGCACAGTGATACAAAAATGCAATCTATCGGTTAAAAATTCGTATATTTGAAAGATTTGGATTTGACTCTGATTTGGAGTGAAATTTTTTCTCTGAGTAAAATTTTTATAAATTTTATTTCTCTTTTTTTTCTTTACTGAATTAATTTATTATACGAAATTTATTTATTTGAATCGTATTATGATAACTGTAATCAAAATTTTTGTAGAGAAAATTTAATAGTTCCTTAAAATTTTACAAATATTTCCGAAATTTTATTCAAATTTGTCATCACTTAATTCCATTGGATGATGCAGTGATAGTGTTCCATAATGAAATATATTTAAAGTATATTATATATTCAGAGTGTGAAAAGAATGCCAGAAAGTAGAATTTATGGATTAAGAATTGAAAACATATATCTCCATTATATCTCCATTGAAGATATCCTTTCAGCTTCAGGTTTTGAAATTTTCCAATTATTTCTCATCTATTTTATTTGCAAAAAATAGTATTGAAATGGTTCAAGATAGATCGTCAAACCTATATTAAATTCTGAAACAACAAAAAAATTACATAAAAATTTTCCATTATAATTAAACAAAAGCCCTTTGTAATTAAAAAAATACAATCAAAAACTATTTAAAATAAATGAAAATTACTGACTTTTTCCACAAAATACAATTAAAAATTAATTGACTTACTGCGCAAGCTTGTTATTAAATTTCGTTTGTTATTTCGCGGAATTATTTTTGGTTTTTTTTAAAAGGCGTAAAAAAGGTTTACACAGATTGAGTCGGCTTGCTGAGGATTTCAAACCACTTTGTATAATAACAAAAGTTACAAAAACGACGCCGACAATAAAAATAAAACCGCAGGAGTCAACATTGGCAAACATAAGCCCTTTACATTTTAAGGCTGTAAATTAATTGCAGTTAATTTTAACGAACTTTTTTGAAATACCGGCAATGGCACCGGTAGTGCCAAGCAAAAGAGAGCGCACGTAAAATGAATTAGTTTTTTAATTAAGTTTATAGCACAAAAGCAATTCTGTCAGCAGTGTAAGCAGAATTTAAAGGATGGAAAAGAGGATGTGGACAGAGGTCTATAACAACAAATTGAAAGAAAATTTAACAATGAATGGAATTATTTTATTTTTGATAGAAGTTTATAAGTTTGCCTAACAGTTATAGACGAGAGCGCCTCTAGTTCGAACGTCTAATACTGCGTTCTCAACAAAGGTTCAAGGAATTTCGGATTTCAGAAGCATTGCCAGTCCAATAGTAAATTAAATTTATTAAAGTAGTGAAGTAAAGTTGTCGTAAATAGTGTCAAATTAAATACAACGAACACTCTACTTGATTGTGCCAAAATTCATTCTATTTGATTGATTAATCGGATTTTCGAGAGATCGGATTTTTCTTTTATTTTCCTATAAAAGCCAAGCCATGTTAAAGCACCAAAATCATGACCAAAATGTTGATGATGATTATTTTGAAAACACAATTTTATCAAACATTCTCCAATAGAAGCAATCATTATTGAAATGAACTCAAAGCGCTTCCTATAAGTGATAAGAGAAAGGATAAAGAAACGGAAAAGAAAAAGATGAAAAACAGAAATAAGAAGAAGAATAAAGCACGCGAAATATATCCGCTGATGTAAAAACTTTAGTATCCATTGCGGCGGATATTACTGCCGTTAACGGAAATATGTGCACCGGTTATCCTTCTTATCCTATCAGGGGAAATCATAAACCACTATCACGATAACGAACATAATGATCATAGCAAGTGATGGCGATGATGATGATGTTTTTAAAGTACATCCACGGATTGAATGAAACACAACAGCTTAATACGTTAACTCTTTGCAACAACGATGACTATAACAACGATGTTGACGCTATCTTGACGAAAATAATAATGTGTTTGATGTGAACACAAGGATCAAATAAAGGGCCAACTTTGAGAAAAATAACAGAAATTCAATTCGCCTTGGCATTCGAAAACAGACAAGATTAAGAGATAGTTACTCGGCGCATCAAAGTACACTCGAGTATCAATATTTTAACCTTACTCGGCTGCATAAGCTGAAAGTGAATATTATTCCATTCTTATGTTAATTTCTTCTAGTCTTTTCGTTATTTTTTAACTACTTTTTTTATTTGTCTATCGTTCCGAAAACAGACTTGGATGTTTTCCTGCGGGAACAAAAACATCGACGCTAACGTAAAGTCGCAGCGATCGTCAGAAGTTTACCATGTGGCCAATTCAAGAAAAACAACAAGTGTAAAGTGATGAAAATGAAAGCGAGAAAAAGATATATGGAGAGTGAGATAGTGATAGGTTGAGAATAAATAACCATCTTATTATTTAATGGATTGAATTGTTGAATGTGGGAATTTTTCTGTTTTCCTTTCCAACTGTTTTCCTTTTGTTGTAATTAGAAGGAATAAAAAAATAATTTTAATAATTTAATTTTAAAATAATTTGAATTGAAATCTTTAAAACTGAGTTATCATTATTAACTTTTTTTCTTTCATTGAATTGAAGTTTTTCTCTCAGCCTTTTCCATTGATTTCCGCCATTCATTCCACTCGCGAATGTTTAAGAATTTATATAAATTCATCCGTGATTACGCTTTTTATAAAAGTTTATTTAAATCCAAAATAAACGTTTTCCAAGGTTTTATTATCTTTATTCATTTATTCCACCCAATGCATTTAATTTTAACTTGTTTTGAAATTTTTCGTATTCCTTTAATATAAGTTTGAAATTCTTCGTTTAACTGTAGGATGAAAATATTTTTTGTAATTTACAAAATTTGCCGAAATGAGAGACAATTCGAAATGTAATTATGAAAAATAAAACGTATGAAAAGACTACTAAAGATGATAGAAGAAACAATTTTGTGGAAATGAAGCATGTTAGCGAGACGCGATCAGTATATTCTCGGTATCGGGGTGATCTACCTACTAATTAGATATTAAATATTATATAATTGTATCCATTAGTTCGCGATTTTCCCCTTTCTAACAAACCTTTAGAATGTAAATGACATTCGTGTCTCTATAAAAACCGACACAAATGTGAAAAATTCCTAATTTAGAGCAATTTGATATATTATTTGAATTCGCTTTATTTCAATATATTTCCAATAATTTAACTACATAATCTTAAAAAATGAAATGATAATTCCTTTTGTTAATTTCTTCTTGTGCCAACAATACTTATATTAAGAAATTGCTATGATTCTTCACCTGACACATATAATCACAAAATCCTATATAAGGAATAAAACAATTTGACAGCACTTCATACCTGAAACAATTGTCAGATTAAATCTACAAAAAGCCCATCACTAAGGAAAAATGAAAAGTAAGTCGAGACGTGGGTAGCACCGTCTGTCGGATGGCATAACAAATGATTCGCTAATCCATGAACCCTTCAAATTGAAGGATTTCATTCCATTTCGACTTCAGTTTATCGATTGTATGCACCAGTTGTTTGAATCGATTACCGGCATGCCCACAGTGATGTGATTTATATTCGTCACTGTCACGGTCAGTGACAGAAAGCAACGATGGTCCAAGCAATCAATAGCCATGATATATGACTTTATGTGATAGGTCACTGCAGGCAGTAAAAACGGCATAAAAAGCTACTTCGGAAAATTACTCGATACAGCCCGGAGGAAAGAACATTTCTAAAAAACATCTAATGAAAACGAAATCATGAGGAAAATTAAAGATGAGTGAATGAATTAAGGGAATAAAAAAATGTGTGGCTTTAAAGGCGAATTTTGATCCTTTTGTCCATAAGTAGTTTGCCCAATTATTTTCAAACATGTTAGGCTTTTAAGGTCGACAGTATTGAGTGTTGTTAGATTTCCTTTTCTTCGTTACTAAAGATATTATTACGTAATAAGCTTAACCGTTTTTTTCTTTCTTCAAGCATATTTCCCAAATTTGCTTAAATGAAGTAATACCCAATATTATATTGTTGTGGCGCTCTATTTCATTTTTATGCCGTTCCTTTTGCCACTAAAATCTCAAAAGTTTTTAATGCAAAATAAGAAAAAATTTTTTCTTATTTTTCTTATTTCTTATTTTGAGAAAGGAAGGCGAAGAAAATCTACTAAAGAAGGATATATTGATTAATTGAAGAAGTTAAGGCTTAATTCTTACTCATACTGATTATTACGATCCCTAAATGTTTTCACAGGTTTTATGTATTTCGTATTAGATTTACGTTTCAATAATTTTTGAAATATTTTATGTATTTCAAGGACAATCACAATCATTAAATATTCATATCAATTTTATGAAATTTAATAAATATTTTCTCTTATTTATAAATTAATTTTTTAGTAAATATATATTTACATATACACATATATTCATTAAATATATATCCTATATTTATGTTTGTTTTCTCTTCACAACCTTTCATAAATCAAATTTTCATTTCTTTTGTCTCGTAAAGAAAACAAATATTGCCTCCATTTATTTGAAACTTTGGAAGATTTGAATAAAATATAAAGTCGATAAAAAAATAAGTAGATAAAATGACAATGTATAAGTAGATAAATAAGTAGATTAATATCTTTTTCATTTTAAATTACAGTCCATTCAGATTTTCGTATTGTTAAAACGAAATCTAAGATTCAATTCAAATATTTTAAGCATTGATCCTAACGCTTCTGTTATCGCCTTGACAACAAAGGAGCGGCTTATGTCAACATAATCAAATCCTTTTCAGACATGTCTATGGAAAATCGAAGATAAAAACTTTTCGGATTCAAATTGTTCTTGAACTATCGAGTGTACTCGAAATACTCTCCAACCATGCTCCATTTAATCCAACCACACTTTTCATGCCACAAGTATGACAACTCGCTCCTAACTCCTTCACTTTTCTAAGCACATACACTCACACACACACCCAAGCAATAACTCTCACGAGTGTCACAATACAGTATAAACACATGCACATACATTTCCTGGAGTGTGACCAGGATTTATCTCAATTGTTGGCAAACGCATCAAGTATTTTGTGTTATTGGTAAGAATGTCCGTTCGGTCTCCTTCGTTATTTCCAGTCTATTTTTTTTTTCTTCTATTGGTTGATTTTTATTTTCATCGGTTTAGGTCTTGCGGTTATAGAAACGATCCCGATTAAAGTGAAGTGTTTTCAGCTTTGAAAAAATGAGGAATAAACAAAAATCTATCGCAAACATTTCATTCTATCTTTCGGCAATTGCTGTTTTCCCGGCTTTTTGTTAGTTTTTCATAAAGTGTCCTATGCTAGCGTACAGCAAATCCGATTTGGGCATTTATTTGAACTTCAATGCATGTCTATATGTCGGTGTTTGCAATGACGTGCAAAGATATACAATTCTAGTTTATTGTTATGCGTGTGTCTATATGCGTGTTTGTGTGTAATATTTCGTGACGCTGCATTTGGTGCCATGCTCCAAAATTTTACGCAGCGTCCCCGCTGGGTGTACCGGCGCCACCACCCAGTCACCGCCTTCCACCACTTATCTTCATTCACCCGTGGCTTCATGGAGCCGCCTACTGACTAAAGAAGAAAAAAGAAAATGCAAATAGACTTCCGCTTCTGTTTTGGCAATACTACACTCTACGAACATTATTCAAGCCTATATTCCCTGACCGATTTCGTTCCCTTCGTTACCGTTCTTCCTCGTTTTTCTTCGATAACTCAAGGATTTTATAACGCTTGATGCGTTGCCGCACTGTCTTGCATCGCTTTGTATTTCGAGCATTTTTGATAAGGATGGCATTATAGGGTGGAAGTAGGAGAATTTAGGAAAGTAAATTTGATACGACGGCGGCGCCGGATCAGTCACTCAAACCAATGCAGTGGCGTAAACTTTTATCATCATTTGTGTTTCTCAAATGTTGGCAAGCATTAATCTACGAAACCTAAGCAAATAATGTAGACTTCGAAATAAAACCTTCCTAGCGACAATTTTTACTAAATATTTCATGGATACGAAGAGGATGAATAATTTGAAAGATACAAAAGAAGCTAGCAAACGAGCTGGTAGAAAAATGCATAACATGAATTCACTTTATTCCAGACATAAAAATCAGAATCTGCGAGAACTGCTCGCAAAATCTGCAGAAAACTTGGAAATGATAAAAAGTGAGTGTAGAGTTCATCGAAGTTCATAGAATATTGTCGTAGTCCATCAGAGCTAATCAAAGTGACAGGCAATACTTTTAAATAGCAAAATATTCGTGACTCTTGTGTTCCTTTTTCTGAGAATAAGGTTATTATATATAAGGTTATTGTTAGAATAAATTAGATAAGAAACCCTTCGATGACTATGATTTTTACATTCATAACTCATGCTCCTAAGTTTAACATGGTCAGAGGTCACAAGAGGTTTATTGGAAGCTTAAAATAATAAATTCATCTATTTTAGAAGAATATGAACAATAGATTTTAAAATTATATCGATGTCACGATTCAGAACTACGTGAAAATGCCAAATCATCTTTCAACCAATTTTCTAAATGAACCTCGCGACCTTTAGTAATCCATCGCACAAAACGAGGAATGCTTCTCTATCGTTCTTTAAATTGAAAGTATATTTTCAATTTCTCTCTAATGTCATGATTTTAATTCTTTTTTAACGCACACATTTTCGGGAATCAATACAATCGAAGCAATTATTTTCCTATTCATGCAATCGTACAAAAATATACTACCAAAACATGTTCACAAGTTGTTCCTCTAGAGACTCCATATCATCATTAATTTACACTTAAAAAGTGTTTTGAGAGCGCTTAACGATGGATGGACGGATGGATATGGAAACGCATATAGTACTAGGGAAACCTACGTAAAGTGCTTCGAAAGAGAATTTTGTATGAAGTAGCAAAGGAGAACAGATCGGAAAGATATATTGGTGCCGAGCTATGAAGAGTCAGGAAGACATAGAGTGCATAAAAAAAGAAAAAAAGAAAGAAAAGAGGGGAGAAAGGGAGGTAGTTTGAACGCGAGTTTTCCACTTAGTTCGACCTACGTTTTCACAAATGTCAATTACCAGCATCGCAACGCCACTCAGAGAACTCTGGTTAAATAAAAATACCCTAATGTGGTAATACCGTATGTAGTCTTCGCAAAAGGAAATTTTGATTTATTAAAATTTCAGATGGCATTAAAACCCGTAACAAGTAAACGCATTTAACAATTTACACAAAGGTGGAGCAATTTACACATTTACGTATTTCCTGTCGTTACGCGCCGACGATGAATTGTATAAGAGTTAGGAGAAAGAAGGAGAGAGAGAGAATACTGTTGCCTTAAGAGAAATGGGAGGCTAATGGATCCGATATATTATTAAGTCCTCCCTCTCTTTTGCTCCCTCTCTCTCTCTCACTCTCTCTCCCTCTCTTTCCAGTTTTGTGAGCACATGCTCTACAAATATATTTTCCCTATTCACCTTCCTTCCCTGACAAAACTACGACAATCTGATCTTAATACAAAGCAGCAAGGCAACTTGCAACGCAACATAATATCACGCACTACAAATTTACGTAAAGAATGCATTACAAACTCAGCTGTTGCAACACGAATGCACAGTCAAACCACCAACAGGTACTGCTTAATGCTTCTGACTTTGATGTTGTTGTTACTCATTGTAGTTGTTTTTTCTTTAGTAATTCAAAATGGTATTCGTGTTTATAATCATAAAGATAATAAATGCTAAAAATAATATCCACATACGTGTGGCATTCAATGTATTCTCCGAATTGGTATAAATAATCGCATTCATGTAATTAATATTATTTTTCTACCCAACATCCAGACGAATAGGATCAATTTCGTTTTTCCTCAGGATTAGCTTAATCAAAAAGAAAAGTTATATCGGGATTCAGAAAGGGAAGGAAAAAAGGGATGAACATAAAAAAGAAGAAATAGTACAGACATTTTTATAAAATCCCTCAAAGTGGCGCTCCCCAAAAAGTTTCTCTGTAGATTTTCAGATTTCCAAAACAATATTTTTAGGAAGAATAACAAAATTCCAAATATTATTTTTAAATAAATCTCAAATAAACCTCGAGAAAATCGCTTCTCTATCTTGGTTCACTTTGCTAAAAATTAAATCAGCAATTTTTACAATGTTTCATGATCTTCTTGATTTATCTTCGCCACATTCCGATTATTATTATTAAGAACGAAATTGTTTGAGGCTTAACATCACACTCACACCTCTCTTCACTATCCGCTATTACTCCCTTCCTCGTTATTACTTTCTCTTTCTGAAAGTTTTTCAGAATCACACAAGCAAACGTATAAAAGTCGGCAAAACAAACATCACAACAATAACGACAGGTCAAGAAATCATGCTTAACCGTCCATGCGAACCAAGTCCACCTCAGTCTCATTATCAAATCTTCCCCAGGACAGCAGAAACTACAAAAACAACAACAACATATTATATATCGTTATCTAAGGCAAAGGAAAAGTGTTTATTGCAAATCCCACCAAATGCGTTTACATATCTTTTTCAATCAAATTAATATTTTTTCTTACACTTCATTAAATCTAATTAGTATTATAATTAATATAATGATTCACATTTCATTAAACCAAATATTATTCAATAAATCAAAATAATTCTGATTATTGATAAATAATTATGGAATCAGCCTTCAATGGATCTATGAAGCAACAGGGTGTTTATTTCGAAAATATTCTGCAAACAGACCACTAAATTTCATTAATTGAGTTTTATTTGAACTAAAATAAACCTTTCTATTGTTAGTGAAAATCAAATCAAACTGCTACAGATAATGTTACTCTTTCCAAAAATAGTTCCAATATTTCCTGGTGTTACAGATTTTTCATGTTTTTAATCTCATGGGATTATTCCTCAAAAGCATACTATTTTTCTGGTAGCAAAAAATTTGTGAATTAAATGAATGAAACTGAATAAAAGTGGATTAAATGAATTAAAATGGAAAGATAGGAAATATCAAATAGCACTTCAGCACCGTTTTTGTATTCGCCTATATAAATCTTTTTTCAAAATAACGACGTTATTAAAACAAATAAACAAAGGAAGAACAAAACAAAATAAATATAATTAGAAATGTAATTAGAAATGTATAAATGTAAAAATATATTCTTATTACACCGAATTTATTTAATTCGACAGCTCTGACACCTTTTTTATGAATGAGCAATATTGATTAAATTTGGGAAATATCTTTGATTTGTACATTTATAGTTTTAAAAAATATATAACAGAAATTTTAATAACAGATAATTAAGATACAGAATTATTTTAAACCATAAAGGAAAAGAATTAAATTTAAAGACTAAAAGTACAATCATTTTAAACATTCAATATTATCGAAACCACAGCGTTTTAAAATGTTTGAAAAAATTAAATATAATATTAAAGCTAAAAGTATTTAAAAAATATAGAAAATTATATCTCATTCGCAATTAAAAATTTCTGATTTTAAACTAAAAGAAGAGCAAAATATTTCAGGTAGGCATAGAAATGTCGTTCGGCATGCCGAAATAGGAAATAAAAGTAGTAGAATATGATTGTTCTTCTTGTTCTTATTCCTCTACTCCATAATTTAAAAAAAATTTCAAGTGCAAATATTTCTCTTTAGGTTCAATTTTCAAAAGAAAAATTAACAAATTATAAAATTCGCAGAAGTTATTACAATAAGATTTTCTCTTCTGCTTAAGTTTTTAAAACAATTTAATGAAGAATTCCAAAAGCCAAATTCCAAAAGAATCCCTTCAAGGAAAAATTCCAAAAGCACCTCAAATATTCAACGAATTTTATCAAACGGAAAATTCGGAAATAAGCCACACTGCACACAAAATACCCAACAAAAATCCATTGCGAATGAGTGCAAGATTGATTGAATGAATCGCTGAAATGGAATGAAATGAAAAGAACGAATTCATGACAAAGTCTGTATGTAATTATCGAAGGAATTAGTACGGATTCTTTCACAAATCGACTGATACAGACAGACAGGAATTCAATGGCTCTAATGTCGTCACCATCATTGCCGCTGCCCCAGCCGCAGCCACTCACTACCGCCGCCACCATCATTGTCATCACTAAGCGAATGACAACATCGAATGACAACAGACCACGATTAGACCACGTTAGATAAATGGGGAACAGAAAACAAATGAATTCAAGGACAACAAATAGTTGAAAAGTGTCTACAATCCTGATACAGATGAGGAAGAATAGATAAAAAACAGAAAATGACTGAATGAAAGGGATTTGATGGATTTTGATAAAATTTACATTGCCCTAGACATAGTTCTGAATACCTCCAGACAGTTGGTTAAAGTGATGAGATGATGATGATGATGATGATTTACTTTGGTGAAGATACCATCACATAAACTTCTGCCTACGAAAATTCTACTAAAGTTTTGCTCACAAACAAAAAACAGAAACTTTGGAATGAGTATTTGTTCTAGTTTTAGTTGTTGTTATTATTGTAGTTGTTAATATTGTTGTTGTTATAGTAGATATTGTTATTCCTCTTTGCGCTTTAAAAAAACTACTGCGCTTTGCAAAGTATCCTTTTGCATGTATCCTCTACAGCGCACTCAAAAGAAATTTCTTTATTAGATTTTCTTAAAATAAAAAGCATATGAAAAATAAAAGCTTCAAACAATTTCGCCTTTTACCTGTGGCTCCATCAACATATTCAGTTCTTATACTTAGCTCCTCCTTTTTTTCCTTCCTTGAAAGTCATGCAAATTTTCCGCTATTGAATAAAACGCCGTTCCTCCGTTTATCGTGATAAAGGGAATAATTTATTCAATACCATTGTATCCTGTATCCATAAATCCATCCAATCGAAGTATAGATTGATTCTATTTCTCGATGCCATATTTTACATATTTTCTTTTATTATACATTTAATCCGATTTTTGTTTGCAATACTTGGAACTTTATTTCTCTCTCTCTCTCTTTCTCCCTCAGCCCGTTCTTGCTATTCCTCCTTCTATCCTACTTTTTTCTTTATTATCCTTTCTTCATACGCACATGCAGATACGGCCATGAAATGATATGAAAAAAGTTTCGTTTATTTTAGCTCATATAGTACAAAGTGTACAAAGAACACTGAAGACTGATTCCACGGCTAAAGGTATAGAGATAATTTTCATCAATCTGTTGACTGAAACGCTAAGTGAAATAAACATTTTACACAGACTGTTTTATCAGGCAAAAAGGATATCATGCAAGAATTGAATAATATTATTTTTAAGAATTTTAAGGAACTTTTGCAAAATCTTATAAAAGATCTTAAATAATTTGGTCCTCCCTCTTTTTTCAATAGCAATTTATTTTAGGTTTGTTGGTAATTATTTTGAAAATAAAACGCGGAAAATATGTATACGAGCAAAGATTAGGATGTAAATTCAGTGAAAGGCAAAATATTGCAAGAGAACATCTTTCTCACCGTTAGCGTACATCTTTTATGCGATGGGTAATGATTTCTTGATAGATGGGGAATATATAATGAATATGGATTCATAGTGGGATTTCTCTATTCTTCCTCCTCCTGTATTACTGCACATTTCCTCGTAACAACTATGATATGCCACGATTTCATCTCCAAATGGACTGCAGTTCTCCTCGCTTTTTGGGGTGAAATTTCGGTTGCTTCCTTTTTTTCATTTTTATTTGTTCTCCTCCGTGTTTGATGGTCTTAAAGGAAAATTATTTATTTAACGAATGATTAAATGAACGAGAAGAATATGAAAATAATTTCGAAAAATTGGAGAGAATAAAATTCGCAGCAGGACGAAGATAATTTGAAAGACGTTAGGTAGAAATGCGCGAAAAAAGTTTTAAAAAATTTAAAAATAATAAAAAGACTAAAATTAAGTTCAAAATGTTATAGAATTATTTCAAAACTGTTATAGTATGTACGGTATCTACTAAAATAATATATTCTTTAATCTTCTATTATCCATCTATTGAAACCGTTTCTAGTCTACTCTATAACCCAATGTAGTACACTATATAATAAATAAACGAGGTTTTAATACCCGGCAGAAGTAGCTTTCCTTCCCAGTCAGAAAAAACCGGCACATGATTGAAGGTATGATTTATTTATTGATTTCTTACCTTCAAATTAAAAACGATGAGCACAGTTCTCAGAACCAGCAACAATTCGATTGAATATATTTCGTTGATCCTCATGACAGGATATCATGAGGATCAGATATCAGAGACACCCGACTTTTTTCCAACATTGACTTATTAGCCATACCAAATGTCTCTAATAAGTAATAACTCGCAAACCAGTAATAATGCTTTGATTCAAACTACCTAAGTTACCGGTTCTCCACTTTGGTACCGGGAATATATTGAAAACCTCTCATAAATAGAGAAACCCCTGCAACCGTTACAAAGATTTCTCTTGCATAATTTCTCCTTCCTAAAAATTATTGAATATATTGCATCTGCAATTGTTTCCTGTAGAATTTAATGATTTGGAATTTGTTACACATTTCCTAATTAATTTCACAACTATTTGGAAAATTTTACACACTGTTTTCAAATTTAAACACAATGTCAGAAAACGATGAAGGAAGGGAAAAAAGAGCAGAGAAATTCTTTCTTGAAGCTATTTATGAATTGAATTTACATTTTTCTATTCATTCTGTATTTATTGTTTGTTCATCTTGCTGTCTGCTTATTCTACTTCTTCTTCTTTTTCTTCTGCCGTTTAAAATTTACACATTTTAATTATAATTAAAATATTCATTCAAGTGAATTTATTCAGTTGCAATCTGCTTCTGCTTCCAGTATTGAATCGAATAAAGTGAAATGGAATGAAGGAAGGATTGACCAAATATATGAGAAGGTCGAGAATGAAGAAGGCTTTTCCACTCTTCACATCTCTTCCGCGTCATTCATTTATTTTCTCCACTCATGCGAAAAAGGCAAAATTTTTAAAAATCCGACAACGAACGGATGAAAACTTGTATGCATTCCTTTTAAATTAATAAACAATTCATTGTCTATCTTTTGAAAAGGATTGCATAAAATAGCAATTTATTTTCAACAAACGAAGGTATTTATAAATGTATGAATAAATATTCATATTCTATAAAAATAATTAATATTTTCATTCTTTTGTTATCCCATTTTTTCAAAATTGTTTCATTTTTGTTTCATTTTTTCAAAAAAGAATAAAGCTCCGAGAAAAAATATTTTTTCAAAATATAAAGAAATGTCTTCGACTATCGTGAAAGTGGTCAGTGATTAGAATCAGAGTTTCAAAACGAAAAGGGGTGGGGGTGAAAAAATTTAATGTTAAAGAAGCAAAAAGAGACAATAGTGACCATGAAATAAAGAGATTGATGACGTGTAGTGCTCCAACGTGTATAATCCAACAAAGCAACGGTACGTTATAAAGCCATCACAAAAAATGTTAGTACGATCGAATTACAATCGAGTTAACTTTGAATGTATTGCATAAATCTTGAAAATGGAAATGAAATATATCATTAAAAAATTCGACAGACCACCCAAAATGTTGACCATGTAAACGCTTGCATAATACCCCTTAATTAAAAACACATTCCATGTAATTCCTAGAGGAACAAATCAGTCGATATTGATATTGGTATCAGTCATACAGAGTGCTATTGCCGGTTGCTTAGCGTATTTGGTTGCCGTAATGGCAATATGTGTATTGATATTGCCTAAACATTCTGGAAGAAAATATTGATTTCATAGAAAAGAATATTTCAAATTTTCCTTCATCACAATAGTATGCTATTTATTAACCATAGATATCACAGATCAATTGCTTTATCCTTAAAATATATCGTTAATTTATTCTCACCTAACACCATTTCAAGTCGCTTCAACATACGAATTGTACAAACGGAAGTGTACACCATATTTATCCTTTTTCGGATGGAATAAATGTCGGTCATCAGGAATACACTGTGCCCATAGCGACGTAAGCAATATTAGCAATTATAATTTTCGACGTATATCACAGACCTAACCAGAATTTATGGAACGAAAGTTACTCATACGTGGTGATGACCATGAAATAGATAAAATGATTTAGCGTTTGATATTCACGATACTGAAGTTCAGTGAAAATAAATATTCGAAAACTTGCAAAAGCAACAATTTTCTAATTTGTATCGGTATTACTTTATTAATGCGATTGATGAAAAAGAGAACCACCCATCTGTAGAAAAAATACCTATTCGTCCCTGTGCGTCCTTGTGTGTTTGACTTAATTGCAAAAAATTGGATTTTCAATATTTCGAAAAATATTCCGGCTTGTGCCCACATATCTCGGTGTACTTCGCTGGTTAAAGCTATTTCTACTTTGCTGTCCCTTCTTCTCCTCTCTCTCTCACTGTTTTCTCCAATCTCCCAAACCACCATTCTCATTACTTTTGCTTGGCACAGATATCATAATGCTAGACTGATAATTTTTTAAATTTCCTTACCCCAAAGGGAAACAATTATGATTGAAAATTATTTATGATGAAAGAGCATCAAAAATTAGTGACACTATACTTATTCTCTCTCCGTTTTTGCTGTTAAACGATGACGATGTTGATAATTCGGGCCATTCCTTATCCTATCATAAGTTCATACATTTAATCCTTAACTATATAAAACTTAATCCTGAAGAAATTAAGTGGTTTTTTCATTGGGAGTTCACTGTTTCCTTTGAATGGTCTCACTGATATTCAGACTTACATAAATACCTAAAATTCCATTTAACTAAAATCCCGTTGTATTATCTTGGATAATAACAAGCATTTTCATAGAAACAATAACAAAAGCAGCACCATTTACCTTCTGGCAAATCTTGAGATGTGCGAATCCGCGGGAAAGGGTATGTTCGTATTCACACTGATATACTCATGCTTCTTATACTTGGAGCTTCATGTAAATTATTTAATAATATCCTCAGGTCAGTGTCCATCCAGGTGTGGAATATTCTCACTTATACTTTGTCAACAGTATATTCACGCATTTTTAATGAAAAGCAGTTGTTTCATTTTCATTGTATTGCTTATTTCGGTATGGTCTCAGTTTTAATGAAAACTGGTACGGCATAGTGTCGGTGTGAGATGCGTGGATGTGTGTACGTATAAAGTATATCCCCGTAGCTACAGTATCTATTCTTTTCATGACTTGACTATTAAGTCTTGACTATTAAGTAACTTCTTACTTTTCAACTCGATTTTTTGTTTGCTTGTTTATTTGTTTATTTGCTTTCAATGTATTTCTTTCTTTTCGTTTTTGCAAATGCATTGTAAAATAAAATGGGCCACGTCATGGGAGACGTAGTCCTTTGAGTAATTCATTTTCTTCGTATAGTGTTATTGTACTAGTGTTACCTACTTGATGTATATCAAGTATATCAACAATTAGGACGACAACAAAAAGCAGCAATAGTGTCAACATCTAACAACTTGCAACTGGCAACATCATTTTAATTGCAATTTATTATTACAAGTCAGTTCTAAAACAATAAACAGAATCGTGTATAATTTCGGCTGTTGTCACTTGTCGCCTTCCAGAAATTATTTCGAACAATTCGCACATTGTAAACCCGTCGGCAAGTAATCATTTGTTCATTTCAAAAACTTACACGACAGGAAGAATACGAACAGAAACACTAACAATACGAGAACAACAAAAATAACTATAACAACTCTCATGAATGAATCAGAATAATTAATGCTCACGCGCTTACATGAAGTGTTCGCGTCCTTTAGCGTTTCCTAAATACTAACTGCTAAAGGATTGAATTCTTCTTCCTTATTTTCTGTTCATATTTTTTACTTATACCCAACTATGAAAATGTTAGTAAATTTTGTTAGAATAGTATACAAGTATCTTAAATGTATCACCATTTGCAATCCATTCAGCATGACTTTCATTTAAACATGGCGTTCAATATATTCTCAGTGCCGTAATGATTTAGTAATATTGCACGTAATTTGGATAATTACGTGTAATTACTAATCAATCGTATCATTTCTTCAATAAATTGTGAACTTGCTTTCGTGTTTGAGACATTGTTAGTATGAAGTTGTTTCGAGGAAACTAAACATTTGTTTGCAATCCTGAAAAACTCTCTTAGCAGAAAATGATTTCCCACGATGAGGATGCCAATCAAGAAAGAAATTACTCTTTATTATTCGAAGAATGCGGCAATCTATTTTCTGGTAGGTATAGAAGATTATATATCCAGATATAGCAAGCGTATTGAGATGTATTGAACATCTCTTTTTTCATACCAATATCTAGAATACATTAAACAAATCTGGTACAATTAATAACATGTTTGCTAATATTGATGCAAAAGGAACAGAAATCTTCAGAAATGCTTACAGAATGCTTATGTTCAAAAATTTTAACTTTTAAAAGAAATCAAAAGAAATTCAAAAGAAATCTTTTAAAAGATTTTTAAAGTTTTATGATCTCGAAAAGTAGTAAAATGAAAACGAAAAATATTTATAATTATTATATAAATCTGTTATAATTATCATATAAATCATATAAATCAATCAATCATATAAATCAATTATCATATAAATCTGTATTATTTTTTATACTTTGAGTAAATGGTAGAGGAGCATTTCGATCCTTTTCGTCAGTGACTGTCTTTGTTTGTTTGTTTGTTTTTCTGTGCTTGTAAACCCATGTTATCGCGCTATTTCCGTCAAAATGATTTCACAGAGAATTAAAACAATTACAACAAATGAAATGCAAGATAGCAGGAGAAAAATGCGATATTCTGGTGTCGTTCTCATTATCGAAATTGCTTTTAGTTTTAGTGAGTCCATTTAGTTTTTTTAGAAAATTGTAAATAATTGATATTTACCTTTTTCTGAATTTAAGAGAAGAAATTATATATAAAGAGAAAATACGTACCACCAAAGTTAAAATATTAATTGTTTAATAATGCTTTGAATTTAAACGCAATCCAAAATATTCAAAACAGCACAGTCCTCAAATCAAGAGAATAGCATCTTCTTCTCTCTCTCCTGAATTGAAAAAAATCTCTAAGAAGGGATAGAGAAAAAATACACAGTAATAGATAAAATTAAAAGCCAATTTTAATAATTCAACTTTTAAAAAGTTGGTACTTTTTGGAACCTTTTTCAGTCATCCCTCGTCGAGTTTGCTTTGGAAACAAACCGGTTTCGGTGATGTGTCATGCTCAGTATCCATCTTCGTTCTGCTCAAAGGGATCATAGAGCCATAAGTCAAGGAGGACCTTCAAGGTTATTTACATTGCTCTTGTTTTTTATAAGCATTTGACAGAATTGCAAGCTTTTCATGAGATTAAAGGTTGTGTCATTTTATAATAAAATAGAAAAAAACATAAAGAGATTCATCGAGAAAAAAACTGCAAACATTCCAATATTTCTTTGACATCCCATTCTGTTTTTTTCACTCTCACTATTTTTTTTAAACTTTTTATCCCGAGAATTCCAGATTAAAAATCTCAGTCGTATTCTAAAAGTATTCAATATGTTTTCTGTGTTGCTAAACTTATTTGTAATTCATATTTCCATTTCTCTATATATTTCCACATAACCTAAATACATAATACACTCCACGAAAAATAACTTTCATAAATAACGTCGCCTAACGTGAAGTGCTTTTCGAGTTATGAAAAAAATAATATACAAGCGACGAGATCCGAGGCGCTGGGTGGATGACCAATTTACACGAAACAGCCCTTAAAACCAGCTTTATGTAAACGGAAGCACTTTCATAAAATAATAAATTTAAATTAGTTACTGTCTTCTTAATTAATGACAATACAGGGAATACATTGAAAGACACTCGGAAAGTTAAAATAAAAAATTTAATGAAACGAATTCCGACGACACCTAAAACGAGAACCATTATTGAGAATGCCTAAATTCGTTACTTTGTTTAAGCCGAAAATTGAAATTGAGAGAGGAAGTCCTTTTTAAAATTTTTTTAAAAATTATCAACATTTTAACTTATTTATTATTATAAAAAAACAAAGTTAGGGATTTCAGATACTCTTACGTTAATTTTTTTCATGGAATTAATTAGATCAATTACACTCAGGAAATTGAATTGTAATTAAAAACTTGAAAGGTGGAAACGAGTGTTCATTATTACTCAATGTTTAAATGAAATTCTCTTAAAGTGCTAATAAACGTAATAAATCATTTAAGCAAAACAATTCAAATGTTTATTGATTAATTCGTTATTTGGTTTTTAAGTGAAATGCCTTTTAATTAAATTAAGTTAGTAAATCACTTAATGACGATGAAGATTATGGTGATGAAAAAATATTCACTCAAGTGATAATTAATGATTTTTTGGTGAAATTAATTAAATGAGGTCACAAAACCATTGAATTGAAAAGATTGGAAGGCAACAACGACAACAATAAAGACCATTTTTTTTACAAAGGTCAAACAATTAATCATTTAATTGACAAAAAATATCATAACATTCAGGTACCAAATATATCCTTAACCTCGTTGCCAACGATATCATTATTATTGTGCTAAAGGCAAAAACTGCAAAATAAATTAATATTAAATTGCTTGCCACTCAAAGAAATGTTCTTCCATCATTTTCGATCACGAAGTTATCCGGATTTCTTTATCAATTCTTACGAAATTATTTGTTCTTCTCCGTAATAATTGTACTCGCAATCTCCAGACAGCCTTAGGTCAATGAGTTCTTAAGAATTATTTACGAAAACCTTTACCAATTTAATTACCACAACCATTATTATTATCACCAATGAAATGACGATCGTCGCTCAAAAATATTTTCAATAAAACATCATTCTTGTTGTTATTACTTTTAGCAAAATATCGCAATAATTCTGCCAATGGTATTAAACGTACCCTCAAAAGCTACAACAAAATCAAGGAGCAAAAGAGTCATCAACTTTGATCCCATTTATGCAGCTGCTGGTGCTGATTCAGTTACCGCACGTCAAATATTGATTGTTGACTGCTTGCGGCTAAACTAAAGCGCTACAACGATGAATTAGAAAGACGAGCACTAACAGCATTAACGCTATCAGAAGAAGAAACTCAAACAGAAACGTGAATCGAATTCGTAAATATTCAGATGGTGCTTAAGGATTTGAAAGGATGAGCAAAATTTTATAGAACCAGATCTGTTTTTCTACGATAAGATTTCATTTAGAGAAGTTTAGTTAAGTTTTAATTATCCAAAAGGTTACTATGATGACGTTTTAATACATTTTTGGAATATGTTGACTTTAAAAAATTATTTAAGAAATATAAGTTTTTTTTTAATTCTGTCAAAGCTTTATCACAATTTTATACTAAATAAAATCGTATATTAATTCACCCCGGGGTAAAAATTTATTCCCCTTATTAATAATTTTTATGGAAGGTAAATATATTTAATTATAAATTTAATTATAAATTTCCTTTTCCTTCAAGAGCTATACCATCAGATGGTTTACTTATTTTACTTTCTTAGAAACATTCGTTAGAAAAAATATTCGTTAGAAAAAGTTTCAAAAATGTTTTTTTATCTAATGGGCCGTCTCTTTATTCAGAAATATTTCTGTTAGAAATCCTGTTAGAGCTATTAGTGGATCAACACAAAATGGTTTAAGCACAGAAATTACTTTTACAGAAGTGGACCATATTTTGCCAGCCCCACTACCCTTCGCCGCCACCACCTACCCCTGAAACCCATTATCACAAAATATTGAATTCAAACTTTAAGCAAGCTTTAAACTGCTTGTAAACTGATTTGAAAAGTTCAAAACATTTCGCGTAAGTGGAGTGTAAGAAGGCAGTGATAAAGAGATACGGTTTGACTTTTCTCATGAGATGCCCTAAATGAACATTATTGCTAAACTTTTTAACATTGCTATTTAAAACATAAAAATTGATTAGAAAACTGAATAATAGAAATGATGGGGAGCGGTAAGGTGGTAGGAACATCAACAGAAATCTTGCTCTACCTTTACCACTACATACCACACAGTAGTAGTTGTCGCTACATTAGTCACCTTACGGTTGAGTGCATTGGTAGTAGAGGTGCACGACGGTCTGAGGTCAATAAGCATATGCTGCGCATAAAATATAAAAACAAAATGAAGAGGAGGAGAAAAATGAAAAAAGGAAAGAAGAAGTAGAGGAAAAACCTACCACTGCAATGAGAAAATAAAGAAATTTAAGTGAAAAAATAACATCCATTTCCGCAGTCCATTGAAAATAGCTCTTTCCGAACGCCACCTTCTTTCCCTCTACCCTAGCATTTTTCTTATTTTCTGTTGCTCCTTCATGAATATGAGTCTGCATTAGATTCGATTATTGGCAACACGGCGAATGCATGATATTGAGTATCTGTTGAGTATGATGAGTATTATACGATGCCTGCGTAATGTGCTTCATTTGGTTGGTCCTTGCATAACACATTCTTCTTATCTAGGATTTTTATCAACGTTGACGTTTGTTAGCTGGCAATTTTGATGGTAGGCACTTTTTATAAAGCAACAGCACCAGGCATCATAGTAGGTAAAGAACAGCTATTTTACGTAGAAGAGAAGAGACAAAGAAAGCTGAGATTGTGCTTTTCTGAAAATTTTTTAAGCGAACATAAACGTACGGGGTCCTGCATATACGTCTGCGTGTGTGTGCGTGGGATGTGTCATAATGCGGGACTTGCTGTTTATCACTATGTACGAGTATATAAATTTCCCATCAGGGACATTATAAAAATTATATCACCCGTTTCTCTTCCTGTGTGCTTGCGATACAGGCAACAATGATGACTTCCATTTGGCATTTGGCAATCTACTGAGAAATTCATAAACATCTTTGACTTGCACCACCTTTATGACAAGACTGTGTTGCTTGATAGAAAAAGTCAAATGGCGGAAATGGCAAATTAAGGAGAAATTAAGAGAAATTTTGTATCTTTGAAGAGTTGGATAAACTTATAGAATTTGATCTTTTAAGATTCCTAACCTACTTGGGAGTCTACTAAGTGGCAGCGTTGGCAACGCAAGATAGTATTCATGGTTGCCCCTACTGCTTACCGTTTCTGACTCTTATCGAGTCAATTGAACATATTGCAAATGATGTAAGCCATTTTGAAGCCATTTCGCTCGATTCGCGAAAGCCATAAAATTGACAACAGCTGCAACAAGCGGAAACTATTCGTAGTCGCAAAAGTTACGGAGCAGACAAGTTTTTGACCTCGTAAAAAGTTTCCACTCGAAGTTTATGAAAAAAGGAATGATAAGGAATAATGTTACCTACGTGAAATGTTAAAGAAATAATAGGGCGTTAGAAATTATAGAATTTCTTAATTGCTGGCAATTTGTTTAAGTGCGTGTAATTTTTTGATTGAAAAAGAGAATTAAATAGAACATCAAAGGCAAAGGTAGAAGATAAGTTTACAATTTCTTAACAATTTCCTAACAATTTCTTTTATTTAACTCCTACGCAAATGACAAAACACACTGAAAATTTTTTTATTTGAAAAAAATTTGAGCTACAAAACTTTTTTACATTTTGCTAGATCGGTGATGTAATAACTTTTTAGAGTTTTCTGTGACAACATATCACATTATGCAACCCACACAAGTTCTGTCGGTTATCACGTAATTTCATAACTTCATTACATTACGTAACTTCATTAGGAATAAAATTAAATACCTAAATAATTGTTCGATAATTATTGTCTTCTTTAATTTATTTTTGTAAGATAAAAATTGTAAAAAAGGAAGGAAAGGAGTGTTAGGAGTGGGACTCATGTATATAATTTGTTTTTATTTCCTTCTAATTCTGTCAGTAAGAATTAATTTCAAATAGTGCATAACTTTTTTCAGAAAGCTACCTTTGTGACATTTTATATGTGGTTGTCACACTCGCGTACAATCACAATAATATGTCACGTGATTTTTTTTGTCATAGTGAAGTATTAAAGAACAGACTCGACAGTGATTTCTATTACTTTACGGTTTCAAACCGTCAACATTAATGACAATCTTGATGTCTCGAATATTGCGCACTTTCTTGGAGTTTATGAAAATACGACACACGTAGAATGCAGTGAACAAATTGAACAAATTGAGTGGTAGGTGGTAGAAGAGCTTGGGTTAAGAATATGATCTACTGCAGAATTTTATTTACGTGACAGCAATGAAGTTAATTTTCTCTTGAACATGTAAAAATAATATATGAAGGGAAGCTTTTGAAGGAATCCCTTGCATTCGTTTATTAAATTTTTATTAAACTTTCAAGGGACTTAAATAAAGCCGGAAGGGAAATAAAAAGCAAATGGAAATAAAATACAACAAAAAATGTATGCTTGCTTCAAAATCTCAAGCCTCAAGACTTTCCTGCATAGTCATAACTTAATATTCAAACACGTGACTGTTTAGAGTAAAGAGTAAAGGGTGAGATGTTGAAAATGGTAAGACATGACGCAGAAACAGAAGAACAAAGTAAATTAGTTAAAAAATTCAAATGTCATAAAGTTTATTCTGTTCAGAGATGAGGAAGAAAAGGGATAGATTTACGCAATACATTTTTACTTGATGAACTTCTATGAGTCGATGATAAAGAAAATTAAATTTTGCAGACATGAAACATTTATAATAAAGCATTAACCTCTTGGGAAACCCTTTTTACAATTCTTTTATTCCATCTTATTTTTAACACTCTCATAAAGCTTTCTAAACTTTTTTTATATCTATGTTTTCAACACGTTTTTTTACTTCCTCTTTTTGTGTTTATGAGACAAACAGAATATATAGGGAGCAATATTTTGCAACCAAACTTGCAAGACCACCAAGCAACAAATGTTAAACGTGTATGCTTAAAAATTTGCATTTTTATTATGGAAATTTTTTCTTAAACGAAAATTGCAAAAAAGAGCAACGATCCGTACGTCGACGAAAGCTGGAATAGCATAACCAGAAACAACACATCCTGCAACAACAATCGGCGACATTCATTGCCGAAGAAACATCATGAAAAGTAACCGCGGTAGCGCGATAACAGAAATAAAGACCGCCATCAAACGTACAAGTAATAAAAATATTTCACTCTGCAAAATGAATCGATGACAAAACGTTAATCCGAATGAAAGCCAGATGGCTCGATTTTCTTCTATCGAGATTATTTTATTATATTATTTTGAGATTATTTTATTATATTTTGTCTTTAATGTTTATTTTTGCTTTTAAAAGTTTCAAATTTATATTATATATTTAGTCAGAGATATTTGATACCCGACGTATTAAATTGCCTAAGAAATGGAAATTCTCTCTATCTCTCTCTCATTGATTTCTGTAAATCAGTCAAACCAGATAAATAACCCCGATAATTTTACTTTCCTTTGCAAAATGTCCTTCTTCTGAAAATACTCTAAATTTCATTAATTCCATGTTTTGTAATATATAGTTCGTCTACATGTTTCTGAACATAATTCAAATATTCCCATAATTTTTTATTTCGGAAATTTGAAAGAAGTAAATTGTTAATCCTTCCCAAATAAAAAATATGGCATTTCCTCCGTTTAAAAATAAACAACAATAATTTAACAGTTTAAATCTTCTAAGTAAAGAAAATGTTTTAAATTCTCTTCAAATGCTTAAATATTGACTAATTAAAATTTCCCAAGTGAAAGAATAATTTTATTATTATTGTAAACAAAATTCAGAAGGAAAATATTTTGTTAATAGAATTAATAATGTATTAAAAAATTATGATAAATGGAAACAACTTCTATTACTTCAAAAATATGTCTCCAAATCCGATTGTAGATATTCGTCACAGTTTTGTTTTTACAAAAGGACAAACATATTAAGAACAAGAAAAAGATAAATAAAAAAAATTAGCCTGACTGATATAACCTAATTGATGTTGATTGCCATTGAACATAATTCTAACTGCAATAGCCTTTCAAAAAAGGCTTCGGATGTTCAATGTTTGTTGCCTTATTTTAATTATTTGGTTTGATGTTGATGACAAAAATTTTGAGACATTTTTATTGTGTTTTTTAATAAATTTATAAATATATACAAGTCCAAATTCTTTCCCTTGGTTTTATTTTTCTCCTCGCTTGGGATTTGTTGTGTTTTGTGTTATTTTTTCGTCTTAGCGTTTTGTATTATTCTTTGTCTCGTAGTATGGGTTGTGTCATTAATTTCTGTCAGCTAGAATCCCATTATTTCAAGTCTTATAAGAACCATGAAAATATTCCACAGCTGCAGAGTTTGGTCATTAAATAGGATTTATTTTGTCATCGTTTATGAAGCTTTATTAATTAAATTTAATATTTCCACCCAATGAAAACAGAATGTAATTTATTATAATTTATTATATTATCAAAAATATACGAATAAACATTGTTGAAACGTAATATCATCGAATATTATGCGGCAAGATTATCATAATATCCGTCAAACTTTTTTGAAGTAATTTAGGGAGTGAGTTTATTAAAGTGTCTTAAGATCATCGGTTGGCTTCTCCTTCGTATCACCTCAAACCATGGAGTTTAATGATTTTTCTTTATTGGAAAGAGTAATTTATTCCATAATTTGTGCAATAGAGTTTAATTCAAACGACACCAGTTACCGGATCACCAGTATATTTTTTGTGATATATAATTCCAATACTTTTAGTTATCACTTAGTTGAAAATATTTTGATTTTCAAAGCAATTACCTAAATCCTTCAACCCTACCAAAATTCGGAAAAAATAAAGATTTTAATTGCTTAATAAATAACTATAAATTAATTAACATTTTTTAGATATCATGTACAAAATTATTAGATAAAATAAACAACTCATTTAAACATTTAAATTGCTAACTTCTTAAAGCCCAATGCCTCCAAGCTTCGAGACGTTATTCTCTTTAATTCATTTAAGAGTTATCAACATCGTAATCATCGAGTATTTACTCTTCATTGGGTTTACATTTTAAGACGGATCAAATTAAATTAAAATGTATCAGAGCATTAACAATGCTCAACGAGGGAAAGAGAAACAATAGCGTAATGACGTGATAAGTAATCAATGGAATGCGCTACACATGTTTTCAAGACAATGACGAGGCTAACAACAAAAACAACAATAGTAATAATAATGGGAATAATATTGATAGTAAATACATCAACAATTAATGATATGCATTGATAATCAATGAACTGTAACATCTTTGTCTTCATTCTTGTTACTAAATAATGCCAATGAAAATAAATCTATTGGAGATAGATAAACACTTGAGGGAGTAGAAGCAGAAGAAGTAGAAGCTGTATACTAAATTTAATTTCTTAGTCACTCAAATTTAATTTCTTGGTGACACATTATTTAGGATTTTAAATATATAAAATGAGTAAAAGAAGATTAAATTTTGCTAATTTATCGGTATGAAATGCTTACCCGAGAAACTTCTGAGTATTTAAATTCGCTAAGCCTGTAATTCTTGTAATTAACACATCTCATTTTATTTCGTCTTATTATTATTGTTGAAGCATCAACAGACGGATATAATGATGACCGGAATCCATAATTCCTTGAGACATACACGTGCTAACAAAAATTTCTGAATGACAAGGCTATAGAAATATCGTATGTGTGCGCGCGTTTGCGTGGGAGTGAGTTTGAGGGCGTGTTTCTCCTGGGATACTCAATTTGGAAATTATGTTTTATTTTACTTTGCAAAGACTGAAAGTAATTGTTGAGTGGATTTGTGTGCGTGAGTGTGCAAATTTCATGTAGTTGCGATGTGATATCCTGTAGCAGTTCTTGAACTTTTCCCAACAATACCGAAAAGCTAAAACCAAGCTAAACCATAGGATACTTAAACTTTTTGAGGAAAATAGTAACATGCTCACACTCAGTGAAAGAGCCATAAATAATTCCAACACGCCTACAGAATACTCTATTAATGAATAGGAATACGCACAAGTAGTCAGTCATGAAACATTTGTAAAATTTATCCGCTTATTTGTTTGTTGAGCACAAAGCTCCTTGAGGTCGTTACTGAAAAGTTACTAAATCCTAGATAGGATTAAATACGAGTAATTCCCCTTGGTTGACCGTGTCCACGTGCACAACATCTTACACCAACAACCATAACAACGACAACAACACTGATTTATCCATTTGAACTCAGCCATTCAAACTAATTTTTTTATTAGATTCTAAAGCTTTTGTTAAGTGTCTGAAGTTGGTACCCAGACCAACCAGTGGTTCATGACAGATTTGGAAATTGTTATCTCTGTTGTCCTCTTATTCTCCCTCTCCCTCTACATCTCTCTCATTTATCCCTTTCTATCTGTTAATCGTTTCTGAAGATGACGAAAAACTTCTTATCACGTTGAAATTACATTTTATTCGTGCGGAAGCTTATAAAGGACCCTTTTTTTGTAACAACCTCAAAACAGATTCAACAAATTTACATCGGTACCTAGATTCCATGGCTTTAAGCAATTTTATTATTTGTTAATAAAACTTTGTTAATATTTGTTTGATTTAGAAAGCAAAAAAGTTGAACTATATGTATAATATATAACGTATATGCGACAACATATATTAGGAAAGTTTTATTTCTGAAATATTATTGCAAATTTATAACACACAATTAGAAAATTATAAGAGTTTCATGAACGCATTGTGAAACGATAAGAAACTTTTAGTCACAAAAGGAAGGAAAAGTTTTAGTATTCAGTTTATATCTTTTGTCTATTATTTCATCATTTCTGCTCTTGTCCAAAATTTTTTCGAGACATGTCAAAAAACTAACCGGCCGGGGTAAGATTCGGTTCGAACTATAATGCTGTTTGCCTCTCATTTAATAACTGGCAGTATGTACATTTGATTTAGATTTTTGATTATGAACAGAACAGGCTCTAGAATGAGCTTGTTCACTTATATTTTCGAGTTTCTTTACTTACGTTCAATGACTGCACTGAAAAAGAATCATTTATTTAAACGCTTTTATAGACGCTTATTTCAAAACAAGACTCTGTTAAAACTGTAAATAATACAATCGAAAATGTGGTATAAATTTATGTTGAGAGAAGGAATTTCAGCTAAGGATAAAATAATTACAAGATGTTGGAACATTGCAATATAACTTAACATCCTACCCCGTAGGAAACCTCAACAAATATCGCTGGACGAGTCACACAATAAGATTATATTCTACAATTAATTGTAAGTTGTAATCGCTTCAGTAAAGCACAAATTCTTAGAATGCCCTTGAACATAATGTCAATACGTACACATGTGCGTATGCGCGTGTGCCTATTTTTATGCTAGTGTGAAAAAATATGGTAAAAAGCAGAACGTATTGCATGAACACAATATGACAAAAGAGTTCCAAGAGCTTTTTCTGTCATAAAACCAAAACTAGAAAGGAGAAGAATGAATTATCTCACACTGAAACGTAAAAACGCAGTGATGAATGAATAATGAAAAGCCCAAGCAATAAACACCAAACTGCGCTAACAACTTCACAACCAATTTCTTTAGACCATTTTCTTTTAGCTTTCATATTTTTCATTTTAAAACCACACACCGTGTGCCGTGTTTTTTTTTGGACTTGCGGGAAGATTTCGCTCTGTTTGCTATTATTCCGTTTGTTAACTCTGCCATTTGTGACATACCAATGACAAAGATGAATGATGAACGACTGATGAATATATTTCGAGATGCAATTGGATTATCGAGGATCTGACAATGCTTGGTAAGGAAGAAAAACGGGAGAAGGGCACGTTAGAGAGTGATGAAAAATAGAGTTTCTGTCGAAGAAAATAATGAAGGAAAAACCTACACATGAAAGATAGAAAGAACAGATTGGGAAAATCTAAGATTTTGTAAAGGAAGAAGAAGAATAAGAAAAGGAAGTAAAAGTTAATAATTGCCAGTGCAACACCTTTCCGTCTCACTTTTATCAGGCTTTCACTATTTTCCATGTCTATTACTGAAAGGAAAAGGTCTTTTAGCATTTCGTGTGACGATACAAAATATTCGCAGCACACTGCCTGTCCCCTGCTTTCTGTTCTTCTTCTTTCTGACATTTTGTGGTATCCTTGAAATCCTTTCAAATTGTTAAATATTTAAACCACAAACTCATTATTTGCCATTTGAATTGAGTTGTTGTAGTTTTTGTTGTAAATATGTGTTTACTGGTACAAAGACCTCAGAGAAACAATATTGTTCGAGAGCTTGACAAAAGAACACTTTTCCTTAGCCACGAAAACGAAGAAAACATATAAAAGCCTGTAGTTAAGAATGTGTACAAATCGTACAATACATTCCAAAAATGTGTTATACCGAAAAACAAAAGGGTATAAAGAAGGAAAAGGAGGAGAAAGAAAATTAGTGGCTAGTAAAAAGGATAAAGTTAATTTCCGCCTGGTCGAGGTTTGTACACACGCAGCGCACATATATAGCTGAACTTTAAGAAGAAGAAGATGGACCTGGCTTATTTTCGGCAGTACAATTTCTCTCATGTATTAAATTTAGGAACGCATTTTAACTTTATATCGGGTCAATGTGCCATAAAACTGAGCTATATCCGGTTTTTTCGTATGCAAAATTTTTGGAGGCACGTGAAATAATCCGTTCGCCAATACCACCAAGAAAGGCACATTCAGATGCCTGTTTGGCCTATTTTATCCTTTAAAGGAAACTCGAAATTGAAGCGACAGACATGCTTTTCAAATGAATCTTTCTTTAAAAAATACATATGTATTTTACCACAATGCACCGCTAATGAAATGTAACGAATAAAATCGTTTAAAAATAAAGAATTTGAATAAATATATTCAAACAATTAATTACAGAAAATTTTAAAAAATGTACAGATTCGTTTAAATCCTCAATGGTAGATGTACAATCACGTACGTATACTATATATGCTTTGGCACGTACATTTGTTTTAGGAATTATTGATGTATGTGGAGACGTGTGTGAGAGCATGGGCGTTCATTTCTTCTTGTAATTAGCGAGCTGTTCCTAAGAGAGTAATTACCAAAAGCCGCATTTAATTACTAACTTGTTACAAACAAATTATCACTGTCACGCCGTTTTTATATCCGTTCGTTCTTTTATCCTGTTTCGTCGTGTTTTGGAATAAAGCAATGCTATAAATGCTATGAATAATTTACTACCCTGTATTCTATGTTTTATTCATACAGGATGTGTTGTATAAGATGTAAAAATATCTCAGGAATGATAGCTTTATAAACGTTTCCAACACTAATATACGCAGTGTTATAAGAACTTGTTTTGGTCTCTGACATCTTTTGATAGCGATACATTTCAAAATTTTGTAGTTATCTCGAAAACCATATTCAGAAATTGCTTACGCATTTCACCGTTTTATCAAACATTTATAAGAGCATTTTTCAACTTTTATTTCAACTTTTTATTGTTTTTCCTAATAATTCCTTAAATTATTTTATTTGATTTTTTGAAATAATCCACCCAAGCTGCAAACCCAAAGATGTCGTGTCATAATATTTGGGAAACCCTGTATAATTTAGTACGCTTTTAAAACCTTTCAGATAACACATAAACACACACAAACATATGTACACGCTCAGTTGCGACCATTCCGTTTACACACAATATTCATACGTATATTTAATTCTTCTTCCCTTTATCGAAGAAACAGCTATAAACGATAAGGAGGATGAGGAGTTTCGGTTCGGTTCCAAAATTGAAGGAAGTTAAGGGAGGAGTGCGAAAGGGGATGGAACTGCATACAAGGGTTGTTGTTGTCGTTTCCTGATCCAACAAATGCTTCTGGCAAATTAAAACAATTTATTTTCGCAAATGCTTGTAGTCGCATCTCGTCCCGTTTTTGCCGTTTTTTTTTTTGCTATTTTCTCATTACCTTCCTTTTGTCGTTGTTGTTAAGTCAACGGTTATTGTTGTTGTCATTATTATTGTTGTTATTGTTTGTTTGCAAGCTAGCTAGCTGTATCGTAAGCGAGATGTTCCAGGATTAGTTTAAGTTGTTGCTGTTTTTACTGTTGTTATTCTTGTTGCTAGCAGTTTTTTTCTCTATAGTCGTTATGAATCATGCAGATGATATCATTGACTGCTCTGTTCGTTGATTACGCTATAACAAAAACAACAACAACAACAACAATGACGAAACTAACTAAATTACGTACGCATTTCACATTTTTTTTATAAATTGCCCGCCATGATTTAAATCGTGATAGTTTTTTCCCCCGTTTTTATCCTTTCCTTTGTTATTTAATGGTCAAATTATTTATGCGCAGAAAATTAGTTTCCGTTTTTCAACACGCCTCCAACCACCAACCGCATTAACTTTCAATTTTTCTATTTCGCGAAAATTCTATAAGATCCTTAAATATAAAAAATAAGTATATGGCAAATAGTTGATTTTATTTAAGTGCTGCAAAAGTTACTGAAATAGTATCGAAATTAAAAAATTAATTTTCACATATATGAGATAATATAATGTAAAGCTTTCTATTAATCACATAAATTGTATAATTTGATTCAAAATGTTCTCTCGTCAAAATCAACCTTCCGAACCTTATTTATAGGCTGATTCTGATTTTTCCCGTCAGTATTTAAGCAAAAGGCCAACCAGTATTAAGCTCGAAGGCACACATTTTTTCAAAATTTCATGGAGCTACTGAACACAGTTTTCAACACTTGAAGCTACTGAAGCGGCAAAATTTTAAAATAGAAAGCCTAGAAAAATTCAAATGACAGGCGAAGAAAAAACAAAAGCGGAAGCGAAAAATTAATTTATTCATTGTTTTATAAACGCGTGATGATTGCTTACATTTTTTGAAACAACTTCTTAGTGCATAATGCTTTTTTTACGATCGAATAACAATTAAAACTTTTGAAATGCCTGCCACTCAAGTGCCATTAAAATCTATAAACTTTGTGACAATCTTTTGCCCGATACTTTGCACTCCATATTCTTGCCCCCCCCTCTTCCGTTGATTCCCTTTCGCCACCATCAGAACTCAATTTGCGCCGCTGTTCACAACGTTCCTTTCATAACGAGGCACTTGTGCAACTCATTAAGAAGTTGTCCAACTAAACTACCGGAAATAAACTAACAGAACTATTGCAAACTGTAGAAAACTTCCAGTTAAAGAATTTGCGTCGAGAATGGGAAGAAATTCTTTAAGAAGCGAAGACCGCGTTTAATTGTCCATAATTACCAGCTCTGTTACAAAAGCTGATCAATTCTGATTTTCTTCTTCACGTAGAAGGAGACAATAAACTTCTTTTGTTTTTTGTCCCTCTCTCACTCTCTCTCGCCCTCGCTCTCTCTCTCTCTCTCTCCCTTCCTCTTCACATCCCACTTAACATTTAGAAAATTATAGCAAGCACTCGTGGGGAACCAAGGTTTTAAAAGGGGTCAGTGGATTGGGAAATTGGTGATGATTATGACGATGATGAAGGTGCATATTTAATGAACCATCATCGTATATAATTCGAGATTCATTTGTTGCTGACTTTCATGCTAAATTTAACAAAAAATTATGCATAATTTTGTTAGATTTGAAAATTAGTAATATTTATTGTGGGGTACTTTTGAACAGTTAACAATAAATTTTCTCAAGAGTGCCTCAATGAACGTTGCTGTCCAAATCCAGTCTTCTGGAAGACCTCGCATAAAAGAGAAATTTAGGTTATTGAAAAGGTTTCGTTTGTTAAGTGTTGTAATCTTTGAGAATGCCGAAAGAGTATAGTTTGTATTTCAGAATTTCAATTAGATTTGAACTTAATGGATTCTGAGAGATTTTATTATTAAACACTCCATCATGAGTTTGGAGCTTTTATCCATGAATTCTTTGGATTAAAAGTCCGAGTGCAGACAACTTTCCCTACAGGGCTATTTCCTAAAAACTACAGAGCCCCAAGAGTTAATCACGTCGTTATAAGAATTTTTAATCACGAAGGAATAGTTTATTTCGTGTACTGATTACACTTTCATTATTATTACTTTACTTTTATTTAATTTTTATTTAATTTTATTTAATTTTTTTTTTGACGAATTTTCCATAGACAAACTTTTTCTTACATATTTAAAATATATATTAAATTATACTTATATACGTGTTCATGTGTATGCATTCATCTATGAAACGGAATGTGTTCACGTAAATGAGTGCGTATGTGACGGAAACAGGATGTTCTTCCCAACGTACCAGCTAAAACTCATCGTAGGAACTTTAAAATTTTATAAACAAGCTCTAACGTGTCGAACTTTACAGTTACAGATAATATCGAACTAAATAGAAGTACGTACATCGTTTGGACGGGAATATTTTCTATGAATGTTTAAATACGTGCGTGCTTGTGTGTGTATATTTGTGTGGTGCGTGCGTAAGTGTCTGCTTGTGTGTGGTGTGTGTGATGTATGCGTGTGGTTTCGTATGTCATGGATGTCTACGAATGTCATAAAAACAACATCCTGTGGCGCAGCAAACGAAAATATTAGGAAATAATTGACATGGAAACAAAATCATCAACGACATGAAAATATTTGTCTGTGGGGATAATGCCTCTGTTGTTGCTTCCTCTTGTTCCTCTAACTTATTTTCATTGTTGTAATAGCTGATGGCTTGGTACTATTGTTTTTGAAGTTTCTTCTTAGTGATGCCGTTGTCGTCGTTAATGCTGTTGATAACGTTGCTTTCGATGGTGGGGCTTCTCTCAACGTCGCTATTGCTTATAGTAATGAGCAGTTGCCTATCAATGAATGGTTATGGCTTTAGAAATGTTCTACTTTGGGAAATAATTGAGAATGAGATGATATTTATAATAATGATAGTAATTATGATCCATCATCAGTTGTTACCAAACTGATGCTGGTAATTAATAACCAGTTATTGTAGTCAACGATAATTTACTGTAATGACGATCCATAGAGTATAATGACACTTACAATACTAACTACCAACAATCGAAATGATCATATTGTTAATAAGAATGACGAAAATTTCTATATTAGATTAGAACATTATTGTTTAGCTTATATTTGAAAGAAATCAAAATAAGCCCTAAGTTGTGCCATAGTAATAATCGAAATTCTTTTCAATTAACAATTTTCTCTGTTTACTTTTCTATTATTATTTTTTCATTCTTTTGCTCTCTCCTCATTGCTCTATTTCTCACTCTCTATATCCTTCCATATCCGTTTATCATTTCCTTTAAAATTTCACCATACTTGCATAGATTTCCCCTCTGGTGAATATCATTCTCCTTCAAAAAAAGCTTCTTAACATTGGCTCTGTTCCAACAAAATTGGACAAAATAGCAAAAAGAAGAAAAAAATGTGTCATTTTTATTATTAAATTATTATTATAAAAAACTCTATAACAATTGCTTGTACAATTTTTCATATTAAATTTTTTCAATTATTATGAATTTTTTAATTTTGTAAATTTTTGATCGACAAACTAGCTTTTAATATTAATTGTTTAATAATTCTTTATTAGCATATCAAAATTTATTTATGGTTTTTAATTTATCTAAGAATTTGCCTCCATGGATTCTTCATAAGTGTATAAATCAGTACACAGTCTCACTTTCAGTAGATTGCTGAAATTGGCAATTTTTTTGTACTCTAATATATTAAAATTTAATTGTATATTTTGAATGACCTCTCAATATTCTCGCCGTCTTTTTTACGTATAAATCTCTAACTCGATTTCATCAAGAATATTTTTTTAATTTCTTTTGGTCATCTTAATTTCTTCTTAATGAGTAATTACACGAAAAGACTTTTATATTAGTTTTCTTTAACAAATTCTAAGGTGAACGTCGCTCTTTTTGGTGAACGTCGCGCGTTTTGCACGGAATCCTTTAAATGCTTTTGCTTGCCAGAAAATGTAATTCCATTAAACTCGCAAAAAGTATAAAGCATAGAATGCATACTAATGGGCTAGTGAGAAGAGGAAGAAATGAAATTAGAAAGGTAAAAATGAAAGACTGAACAGTCTCTTCCTTGTTTTACTCGACTTTTTTACGTTTTTCTTATTACTTTTCTTCTTCTCCCACATAACGCTGCCTATGACATCCTTTTTGTGCAAGCTTTTGCTTATGGCCGTTTTCTTAACAATTTTCTAGAAAAACACTTGAAAGAGAGGTTGGATATCTTAGGTTGGACCCTTAGGTTGGATGCCTAAAGGTACAAAAACCAAAGGCGTCCGAAGTCGAGCGAAGTAACAAAATTAAGGATAAAGAAGATATAATTTTCTTTATCATTAATTTGGTTACTTCGCACGACTTCGCCGCCTATGACTTTTGTCCCTTAAGGCATGTGCTTCCTGTTGACTGATAAACCGTTAAAAGACAGGGAAGAAAGAAAAGGGAAGGAAGATAAATGTATAAAGTATGTGGATACAGTCTCAGTGTGTTTTTAATGAGAGAAAAAAGAATGTGGAGTAGAAGAAGTAAGTAAAACAAGTTCACGGTTTATTTAGTGACGAAAATGTTATTTTTTTCGCTCATGCACACAGTCGCGATTATACATTTATTCACACAATTAAACCTTCACGTACACATTCTAAAAGTTAACCTTTACCTTTACGTAAGAGTTATCTAACGATTCTCTTAACTAACAAGAATTCAACGGCTTAACCCAAATCCACTCAATGAAAGAGCGTGGAAGAGAGTAAGAAAGAAAGGGTAAGAGAGGGCGAAGGACATAGTTTATATTTACAGTCCATCAGCTGACAAAATTACGTAATAAACTTTGTCTTTATGATCATATAAAATCCAGCAGGAAAACCTCAGTGTGCCCACAACCACCCCGCCTCTTAAACTTAGACAATTCTTCGTGGGTGGTTGTTGTTTTTTTATTTTTTGGAAAATCGTTAAAATTTTGCTAAAAATTAAGGTTTTCACTTTGAACATATTCTCGATCATTCATCAAGACAAGGATGAAGCCGATGACGCTTACCACGCTGACTTGCTTGTTGGATAACTTTGGTAAAACTTTATAGTGTCGAGCAAAATATAAAAATTATATATAAAGAAATTTATAGGAATTGACAAAAAAAAACCCCTACAGATATAAAAACTTTTTAAAATTTTATTACACAATGGATTAATTTTCTTTCTCACTTTCTATTTATTTTCTTTCTCACTCATGTTTTTAAAATATTAGCAAATTTCTGTAAACCCTCTTGAGGATGAACTCTTTCTCTTTTAATCAGATATTGTTTAAATCTTCCGCAGAACAAAAAGAAAAAGTTCAATAATTAAAAACTTTTTGAATTTTGAAGTTTCAACCACATAAATACCACATAAATAGTATTTTAGGAATAAAGAAAAGATATATGTAGTGTCACTAAAATCACAAGGGCTCAATCACAGTATACTAATCTGAAAAAAATGTTTTTGTAATTGGTAATATTTTTATTTTTCAATACATCTCAAGATATCTAAGTTACATCTAAATTAATTTTTTCCTTCTATGAAAACTGAGTATTAATTGCTGCCTCTAAGTATTCTTCATATAAGAATTTTCTTAAATTCAGTCCTTAATTTTGTCAATGATGTTTTAGAATGTTTTAAAATCTGCTGCTCGTTGTTTGTTCTATTTATTCAGGCTTTAATCATGCGGACCACATTTTGAAAATGAATTAAAAAATGCAAATTAAACTAAATTTATCTTTATAAAACCTTAAGTAATTGGTATGTTTTTTAATTTGAAGGCATTTCTTCTTAAGTGCAATCAATTAATCAGACGACTTTTCCCAGCGTCCGATAACGAGTCTCTCTGTATCTCGCCGTCATATGTATGACGTTGTTCTTGCCTTAAGCTCGCTGCAAGAGTAAAAAGAGGAGATGCAAAACGAGCGGTCCAACTCAATCTCACAAACTGAACAGCCGTGACAACAATTGTTATCTGTAGCCACACCTAAGACAGAATGCACATTATCCCAAATATGACTCAGAGCCACATACCAATAAACCAACAAACAGCGTAACTGTAATGTTGGTTGCAATAGCCGAGTGATCTGCCAAACCAAGCGCTGCTGCGAATAGACTGTCAAGAAAGTCATGCTGTGGGCAGGTGAAGCTAGCGCGGTCACGTGAAAATGAGCAGTCAAGATCTCTATACATTTCCATTGTTACCAATATTCGTCCCATCGTTACCAACGCTGACCGGGTTTGAAGTGTGGCACTCATATTTGGTGATGTAAAACTGTTTAAGTGTAATACCGCCACTAGGCAATTGGCACCGACACGTGGCACAGAAATGTGAACGAAGACGGGAAAATCAATTTTCAATGATGCTACAGGAAAGGCCTCAGGGGTATAAACAAAAAGTAAACAGGAAAGAAGTTGGTAAACCGATTGTGGGAAAGACGGCACGAAAAAGAAGAAGTAATGGATAATGCGATGTTATCTCTTCCCTTGACGCTGGGGTGGTGACGATAATGATGGACTGATAATACTGTCGTCATGGCAATGGCAATTATAGCGAACATGACCACTATAAAAGGCATTCGTTTAGCATCGGTTCAATACTTCTTCGAATTTATTGCAAACATTTATGATTTCAACTAAAAAGTTCTGAGCAGCGTAATATGTGGAGCGACATGATTAAAGCACCCCGCAACATTTTATTCCGTCGATAGGGATGTTTTAGGGACTGATCCCCCTAAAAGAAACTGGTTGTGGCCTACTAGGCTCGTGGGCTTCCATAAAAAATAAACAAACATTAGGCGATAGAGCTAAAACTAGAATTTGTATAAACACATCGAATAACGGTAATACAAAGTTTCACACACACACGCTGTTTTAACTCGTGTCTTACATTACCTAAACTCTTAAAGGCTTAGGGTATATTCACTTTATTTCTCTGTTTGTAACACATTAAGGGCGGCATGGCAAGTATTGAAACGTATACATATTCTTGCTCAGAATCACCTAAGCCTATTTAGCCACATACGTTTGTCTGTCGGTCTATCAGACTGTCTTTCTGTCTAATTGTATATCTGTCTGGAGAAATCACGATTACAGGAGAACGAAAAGAGGCTCTCCCGAACGAATTTTCAGGCACAAATATTTTCTATTATTATAAGCTGTTCGACATTGAAAAGAGGCGATCTCGGTTGAGTACCGCATCCACTTCTGATACCTTGTATGAATATGTATGTATATGTACATAGATATGTATATGTATATGAATATGTATATGTACATACATGGTTGACATTCAACGTTTATAAACGGAAGTGGACGACAAAATTTAATATTCGTCACCAACAAATGTTGAATAATTCGGGAAAATGACTAGGGCTCATCTACCAAAACCGCTATTACAAACAAAACCGCATTGCAGGAGAATGAGCTGAGCTGCTGCCTTGAAATGTAGCACAAATATTCTTTGTTATTACAAACGATTTGGTGCTGAAAATAGCCGAAGTCGGTGCCACGCCTACTATGTTGATGAATGATGGTGGTAATGGATGAACATTTTTCCAGAGAAATTAGCCCAAAAAAATGAAAATGTAATACTAAAGTGTTCCGTCCACTGAGGATCAAACTGCATATTATGGGTGCAGGGTATATAACCTTCAGCAAGGCCGAAGGAGTCTTTTACCACTGTTTCTTTTAATTATTCGCCATCGTAATACGTTAGTAATGGACTACATCAGAATCTTCCTTTTTTTGTTGCGAACGGATTTTTTTTTTTTTTTTTTTTTTTTTTGTTGAGAACGTGAGTAGTTTAGCAAGTATCAAAAACATGTGCGTGCATGTGTGTATATGTGTGTGTGTGTTTGTCAGTTCTGAAACGAAAGAAATGAAGTAAAGGGATAATAGAGGCATATTAACGACGGTGCGCACGTGGTATTCCTCCCTTGCTCCGTTTGGTGATTTCACAGCATGTAAAAATAAAAAATCCAATAAATGAATCTTTGTAAAGGAATTCAAAGGTTTTTGCGGGCAAAAGTGTGGATGGAATCCAGTAAAATATGTAAGAAGGGAAGCATGGAATGTGATGATGTTGATAATCACATTTGATCAGGTGTGATGACGTTAGTCTTTTACGGTCACTCTTTCAACCTAATAGAGAAAAATGTATTAAATTATTAATAAAACGCTTGGCTTTGACATACTAAATTATTTTTTTTATATTAAAGTCATAAAAACATTGAGAATTTATAAATTTCACCTTCTATAAAATTCTTAGGTCATCACCATCGTAATATTATCGATTATCTGGTAGTATTATTAAGTCTAGCATGCCATTGCGAACACCGTGGCAGTAATGAAAGCACTCCTGACACTTCTTCCACACTACGTACAGTCATAGTGTGGAAGAAGTGTCAGAAGTTAATAATGGTAGATTTGATTCCGATGACGAACCAAACCGATACGGATAACACACACACATAGACAAATACACAGATTCATAAAACACGGACCGGTCTGGCGTTAATTAATTTTTGCCGACACCGCCGCCATGCCGCAGAATTAACAAAAGTCTCCAAAGAGACGCCCAACCACAGATAACCTCAAGAAATTCAACCCAAAGCAAGCATATTGTTGATTAGATCCAACCAATATTTTTTGAAATCCACTCAAATAAAATTGATTTTCGAAATACTAGAACGAAATAATTGACGAACTAAATGTAAGTTTTACAAAATGCTCGTAGGAGAGAAGTGACGTGGGGGAAATGAGAGTGTGACGACAGAAAACCACGAATAAATTCCTTTCGTTTGCGGTATCGTCATGGAAAAACATGAAGTAACTAAGCAATCAATCGCTCTAAAACAAGAGATAATTAACATAGTCTGAGTGCATCTGATGGATTTTTGAAAGAAAAACACAAGGCCACCACACCCTAACCTACACGACTAAATTTGTACGTAAACGTACAGGTGTACTCGTCGATATGTAAGTATGTGTGCGTGCACATTTTGTATTAATGAGTATTCCTTGCCAGTTATGCATGAGCAAGCGATGCTATTGCGTTACGGCCACTGACCACAAAATGAAACATTGTAACGAGCAATGAATGTAATAATGATGATATCAATGAACATCATCGATGCATTCCTAGTTACGATACGTGTCATTCAACAAAAATAATTCATAGAACAAGAGGAAGGATTACAAGCCTAAGGAATTCCTTAATCAAACGTAACAAAAGTGAATTCAAACGCTGATAACACCGGTCAATTACCGTTAAAAACAGGGATGTCAAGGATGAACAATAATGAATAGATTATTTACGCACATACACAAACAATCACACACAATATGCATTCATTAATGGCCAGATGTTTACGATTAGTTAGTTCGTACCACCGTTCGTTCTTGATTACTCTTGCTAAAATTAATGAGCCTCGAGTCGATCAACATTACTGTTGTTGATGCTGTTTTAACGTTGTTATTGTTATTTTTGTACCTTTTGTTGTTTTAGCTTGTTTCATGTCTCATGCGTATGTTTTGCCTATACATTATTTCATTTTACTTTATTTTTAACTGCTTTGAAGGTCTTTGTCTTTGCTTTTCTCTTTTATCAATTTTTAAAGGATTGGTGAATACCAATTTAGCATTATTGAATTCGGAGATTTAGAAAAAGTCTAATTTTGAAAATTGAGAGGAGATCCATATACTTTCGTTTCTCCCTCTCTGTCTCTCTCTACCATCGTTTTTCATACACTACAATTTATACACAAGAATATACTGCGGCCAAAGGAAACCGCATCTCCCATGATCTGATAGACACAAAATCATACGAATAGACGGGATTAAATTAGTTGACACAATTTTATTCATTTTATTTTTACTAATATTTTTATGCATAATTGTAATATGCATACATTCAGATATGCATCGATAGAAACATACGAAGGAATAACGAAGAGGTGATAGTAAATAAAGCCTCTTTACTATTAACCCTTCTAATTAAGGACTCAAAAAGATATAAAAATCAAGTGGAACACCTTCTTATCTTGATTTATTTCTTCATCACTTTGGACTGCTTCATTTGACACTGTTATATTTACTTTGAATATTTTGCACTTTTCTAAACTTTCACTCTATTTCCATCCCTCCCTGCCTCTGTCTCTCTCTATCGGTAGATACCTTTATCGACTTATCTTTAATATTTTTAGTTCGTATTAAAAAAATGTACGTGTGTTCAATCATTATTATCAGCGGCGATGCCGTATCCTCATAAAATATATGTCAAAGGTGACTTCATACGCGTTAACAATGGAAGCATTAATCGAAATAATGCCGATGGACTATCAGATGCTCTCAATTAACATCCGATATCTCTCAATGAATAGGCTTAACTTAAAGGTTAAAGATATGTGACACCGAACAGTATTTTAATACAAAATTCAAAAGAAAAAAACTGAATTGAAAAGCATGAAAACAGCAAAGAAGAAGAATGCTAAGCATGACAACAACTCCAACAAAAAGACCCTAATGGAAAAGTCTCAATCACAATGGCAAAAAAAACATCGCAGCAACAGCAAGGGTAGAAAAAAAGAGTTTTTGTTACTCTTGTTGTTTCCACAATTGTTGTTTCCTTGCCATAGTGACTTACATTGGGGTTTTTGTGTTGGGGTTTTTACAATATCTACCATTTTCCTTCTCTGCTATTTTCATGCATTTTAAATGAGTTCTTTTTTCATTTGAATTTTATATTAAAATACTGTGTCATGTCACACATCATTAATTTTTAGGTAAAGCTTATTCAGCAAAGAATATCAGAATTTAATTGAGAGCATCTGATAATCCGTTGGCATTATTTTGTTGAATGCTTCCATTGTTAACAACAGCTATTCCTACAAAGACGATATAGCCTTTTATGCATGTGTATGCATGTGTATGTGAGTGTGGTTTTGGAAACTAAATTAAACATTGCAATAAAAACTGTTCAAATTTATATTCGTGTCATTTTAAGAAGAATAAGCTTCCATTTCTCCGTTCATAAAAAATTATAATGATCAACAAGTTTGAGCACGTATCCATGTAAGCATTTTTGTATTTGGGTGAGTGTACTGTAAAGGCATTAGAAAGAGCAGTTCCCGAACGACGAGTACAGACAAAACTTTTTGATAAAACTTATGATAATCGTGCGAGAGTGAGGAAGAGGAAGTGAGAAAGAGAGGTAGATATGCTAAAAGTAGTTCAATCGAAAACTATAGAAAACGCATAAGTGTATTGGCAAAATTGAAAACTTATGCTAACTCACTTGAAAACCCATAAAATATTGAGTATTAAGGTTGCACAACATTAAAAAAGGAAGGAAAGTTGTGTGTGTGTGAGTGTAAAACTTTTTAGGACTATTAGGTGAATTTTAGGGCTCAGTCCTCTTCTTGCAATTTACAGTAATTTGCATACATATATAATGTAATTTATATGATTTATAAATTATATACTAAGAGTAATTTGTATAAAACTGGTTAAATTTCTCTAGGGCTAAACGTCTGCAAGAGATAAAATTGGTTTATGACGTCATGTGGGGTAATGTGATCGCCTTCAGTACAAATAATTCCAGGTTAAATTCTAAAAAGCCGTAATTGGTCCACACCCAATTGCGGGAGTACACATTTTCTCAGACGTCAAATTTGAAAATACAATTGTGGTATTAAATTTGCCTCACGAGCTGAAGAATTGAATTATAAGAAGAGGTAAACTCATATTAGATTTATACATTAGACATAATGCTAACCCTGGCAATAGTAATTCAATAACAAACAGCCTAGGAAGACATAAATTATGCGTGTCAAATTTCGTGACGAAATCCGTTCTCCTGTAATTGCGTTATCTTAACAGACAGGTAGATAAACAGGCGGACGAGACGGACGGGGCTAAATCGAATGAGAGTTGATCCTGAAACAGAAAATATACTTTTCCTTATCATTCATAGCTCCCTTACCGTAATTCTCCGTAGCAGTTCATATTTCCTTTAAGAGAAAACTCTTTGAAAAATAAGATAATTAATAGAAAGACAAACTAACTTGTTCCACTTTTATAAATTTATATTTTTTCATCAAGAAATTTCTATAAAAGGCATTAAAATTCTATTGGTCTTGTGATTTTTGTTTTGCTTTTATTTTTATTTTGTATTTTCTTGTTTTGATATTGATTACTTTTTAAAAAACAGCCTCGGTTTGAAAGGAATTCCTTGACTTACTTTGCATCGTTGTTTTTTATTTACTTCTGATCAAAGTCATTTCACTTTTTGATTTGTATTTATTTTCATTTTATGGCTTGGCCTAGGTTTTTCTTTGGAATATTTTTTTAATCGCCTTTAACTTAAAGAATAATTTTCAAGCCAATTTCTTTCCTCTTATAGTCGTCTTTCTTGACTGCTCACAGACGGTTACTTTTTCCAAACAGTTTTTGAGCAAATCAATCGTTGAACTATATTAAATTTTCTTCTTTTTTTCTTTAAACGCAGTTTAATTTCGCTCGCTATTCTAGCTTTAACACAGTTGATTAATTTTTGCTTCTCTTCTTTGAAACTTTTCAACCTTCGGCTTTTGATGCCAAATCTTCATAAAAGGAGATACTTTTTCAATGGTACACTTTTAAAATTCAATACCCAGGCAGAGCCAATGCATTTAGAATATAGAGGTCATGTAACGATAAATGACGATAATATAATTTACATAAACGTATTTTCCCATAACGATACCGAGAATATGTTGAATTCGCCTCATAAACGGTTTAATGCTAAATCAAATGGTGCGATTTTTTCCATTTGATGTTAAATTAACGGATTCGTGTTTTGTTAATTTTTTGTTGGCGTATTTCTGCTTTCCAATCGAAGTGTTGTTAATCTTATTATAATTAAAGTTAATTGATTAAATATTTTTTAATTGTTTAAATATTTTTGTTAAATATAATGCAAGTAATTTTTTAAGCTTCAATCAGTTACTGAGCACATTCTGCCTAATGAATAATTTATAAAATCAAAATGCAATTGACCGATGAATCTTCACAATGTATATGAAAAGAAAAGAATCCAGAGATTTTAACACTGATTATTGACTAAAACTAAGAAGCTTAAATTTTTTCCTAGAAGAAGAGGTCGAGTACCAAACGATGTGGTGGTGATATTGAGAACAAAGTAGATTTTCCATTATTAAAGAGATAATTAAGAAAGACGACCGCATGGTAGTACATTATGCACCGTGATTAAGAATAAGAATATATGGACAGTGAGAAAGCGAGGTAAGAGAGTGTGGCAATGATTGTCACTGATGAATGCCCTTCTCACTCCTGCTAAAACCTAATTAAGCTTATTTGTAACGATATTATATGGCAGTAAAGTTATTACATATGTGTTTCTGTAATTGTTGTTATCATCACTGTTAGAGATTGAAATCAGTGAAAATCAGTAAAGAAGCATTCCAAAGAGAATCGTGTCGAGGGTGTGATGAATGGATATAAGTACCCAAATGGGTGACTTGAGTAAATATTTAAATGGGTCGGTGAATTTTTTGTATTCTCTATCCTTATTATCTCTATTAATTTCTTCATTACTTCAGCATTTTAGCCAATTTTTCTATTCTCTCTTTCAGGCATTGTTGTTTATACGTAAGTATTGCAGTCCTTGAACACTTTCCTGTGCGAGCATGTGTGTGTGGTGTGTGTATTTATGTGTGAATGTTCATTCTTTAAGCAGCACATTCTTTTAGATGTTTACGTCAAGGATGATTTTAAATTCATGCCGGCATTGATCACGAAGTGTTTCATTATCTAAAGCCGACAGATTATTAAAAGTTGTTGATTAATTTTTCATATTATTCGCTGGATGAGCTTTACCTATTGGGTTCGAGATCACAAAGCATTTCAATACAAAATTAAAAAGTCTAAAAAAACTGAAATAATGAGAATGGCAAGAATAAAAATAATAAATGATAAAAATCACAATAACACCTACACAAAAACCCTAACGCAAAATCAATCACGGACGCAAAAAAGTATAACAATTGGGTCTATAAAAATAATGTGCACGTTTTTATACGAGTGGTGTAAGAACTGCACTGAAAGTCTCGGGAAAAACTTTCGAACTTTTTATTGGTGTTGTTCGAAAGAAAATATTAACTGCAAATACGCTCTCTCTCTCTCCCAGCTCCTCCGACACCCCCGTCCTTATATAAAGTTATAAAGAGCAACAAGTATGCGCAACTGCTCACATACATACTTATAAGCGTGTGTGTAATTGGAACGTGGGATGGTAGCTAGAGAGAGAGAGAGAGAGGTGGATAGTGAAAGTGATTCAATAGAACACAACAAAGAAAGTATGTGAGTATATTGGCAAACTTCAAAACATATGCTAGCTTTAAAAGTCATAAAATAGTAAGTATTAAAATCGCACGACACCAAAAACCGAAAGAAAAGTATGCAGCATAACACGGTGAATTGGTTCCGCCTTATAACACATTATGTGCAAATCATACCCGTTCAACTTTCATCGTTAAAAGGGGTTAAATTGAATATTAAAGAAAAGCTAAGTCATTAACGAATTATGTATGTTTTATTAAAATCCGGTTAAGTAAATTTTAAATTAAAATATGGTTTTGTATATATAAATAAAACTGTTATATTTTCTGATTTTGTATATATAAATAAATTTTGTATATATAAATAAAACTGTTATATATAAAATATTTGAAAAAATAACGTTTTTTTTGTACTCTTTCTACTGTAGCAAAATTCCTCATGGATATATTTCAATAAATATAATCAAAACGGATCAATTTCTTTAAATGCCATTAAAATTCTATTTGCTTCCTACCTCTTGCTTTCGGCTTGCTTTTAATTTTATATTTGTGCTCATTTTTTTAGTATTTATTTATTTATTTTTTTTTTTTTTTTTTTTTTTTTTTTGTTTTACAAATTCGGCCTCGTTTTGGAAAAGAAGCCTTGACTTACCAATCTGCCTTCTGCTCTATTTACAACTTTTAAAAAAATGCTTACCTCGATTCATGGATTTGTACGTTTTTTTTCGACGTTCCAAACCGTAAAATAGTCTTCTAGGCGATTTCTTTCCCTCTCTAGTTTTTTCTTTCAACCTTTCACTTAAGTTCATTTTTCTCGGACAGTTTTATAAAAAATCGAATGGATTGCATTAATTTTTTATACAACACACCCGTAGTAATGAGCATACCCTTTACTCACTTCTTCCCTTCGTAGGACTTCAAAAGAGGCATTATGGCATAGATATTCTGGCTCAGAAACACCTCCTGAGTACCCACGGTCATTAGCCCATTAGAGCTAATATTTCGAGGAAGGAAAAATGTTGTTCGATGTTGAAAAGTTAATATCCTCAAGAAACAAATTCATTCCGATTATACCAGTCTTTTATTGGCAAGCGGAAATAATATTAATTACGTAAATAGTTTCCTCCAAACTCACATCGGGAATTCACTAAATGGCCGTAGTAAATGATTTTATGTTCAAATAAATGTGCATATTTTCCAATTCATTTCTAATTATTTAATTTTAAATTAATGCATTCCTGTTTTTTAATTGAAATTTAATTGAACTGCTTTCACTTTTAATTACAATTAAAATTAGTTGTTAAAATAGTTTTATATGCTTCAATAAATTAATAACGCCAAGTTTTATTAATCTGGCACATAAATAAATTATAGAATAAATAATCTATTCGCGTAATAAACTAAAAAGTTAGGATCAATTAAAATATTTTGAAAAAGTTAAAATTTTCTTCGAGATACGATAATTTCATTAAAACTTAATTATCTCACCTTCTTTTTGAAAAGATATTTTTGAAAATTTTGAAAATTCCGTATGCCCTTTGCATATTTTATAAATTTTAACCTTTCTTAAGACTAATCTGATTTTGATTTTAATGGTTTTCGTATGTCTTCTTGTAAATTCTTGGAAAGGTATTTTTGCGTTTTCCTTTAGAAAAACTTTACATAAAACTTAACTTAAAACTTTTAATGCTTTTCCATAATCAGTTCAGTGACCTTTATTCTATCGATTTCAGTGAACTTTTGCTCACCAAACGGATAAAAGTTTTAACGAAATTTGTTACGGCCTTTGTCAAACAAACACGTGTTTTGTTAGACACGTGTCTGCTGGTGTTTTGGTGTTTCTTCGCTATTCCAAAACCTTTGTAACTGATATCTCTGTAACCAATACTTCTATAACTCAGAAATTCTTAGGTCGAAAGATTGCACTAATTGCTCGAAAACAAGATGATGCCTATTTGACTACAACAACATGTATTGGACAACAGATAAAATGGCTCAGTGGTTTCTCATTATCTTTTATGTTATCCTCGTCATTATCGTCGTTGTCACTGCTATCGTCGTCATCGTGTTAGTCGACATACTTGTAGTTCCCTCATCATCATCATCATCAACAACTTCGCCATCATCCACGACGGCGTCTTAATCGTCATCGTCATTCTCATCTTCATTATAGTCGTTTCAGCCAACGTGTTCACCATCGTCATCATCATTAGTGAAAAAGGTCATTGCAATCTGAGGAAATATCGAAGTTAGGATTTTCACTTGTTTGCTTGCTTTTCTTTTGATAAAGAGATATCAAAATTGTGGAAATGGATGTAGGAACAAGAGCGATGGAATAAAACGACGAAGACGGAGACAGAGATGAAGCAGAAATTCACTACTTAATAAAAATTAAAAATTGAAACTTATTAACTGACTTCTCATATCCTTAAAAAAAGTATTTAAAACCATAAATAAGGAAGGAGGTTGATTTAGAAGATATCTTATTGCGAACAGCACCGACACACAGAAATAGCATGCAAGAATTAAAAAATATTACGAAAAAAGCATCATAAAAATCATGCCCTCTAAAAAGTGTATTTATTTCAAATGCAATTGCTCCCTAAATATCCTCTAGGACTAATAACCGTTTTTTAGATAATTCAAAACAGCATGAAAGCGTACTAAATATACGAATAAGATTCTGATGAATGTCGGTAAATCTCGGTAAATCTAAAAATTAAAATTCCATACCACTCCGACATATCTCAAATACTGAAATAAGCCCTTTTCAAGACTGTACATATTTGATTTTCCTTCATCGAGCTCAAATCACAGCGAAGGTTGGAGGCTCAAGGTTCGAGCATGAGGAGGACTTACAGCCTTGAATGTATTGCCCAATGAAATCCTGTAACATATTGTACAACATGCGTTCTCTATATGCGCGCAAAAATACACATAGTCTTGTCCACACTCACAAATAACCTTGGCATATTGTTAGAGCCATCTTGGTTCATTTTGTTTGCGGTATTTAAAACGTTCTCTCACTAACTCTATTACCATACTCAATTGTTTTGTTGTTATTGTTATAATTGTTATTCATGTTGTATCATTTGAATTTTGGTTTCGAGGGGACTGAATTCTCGTTAGAGGAGCGTTATACATAAATTTTACATTAATTTCGTATGCAAACGAAAATTCGTTCGTTCCAAATCAGCAATTAAATTGAAATTTCAGACAACAGGTTATGATAATGGATCCTTATGGGAGTACGAGAAAGGGAAAGAGAATGATATTAAGGATTAGGAGGATCTGAAAGTGAAAGAAAGGTCACAAAACGCATACACATTTCAGTATTCAAAGAAGAGGTGGAAGAGGAAGAGAAGAATGTGAGAATGTGAAATAGATAAATCGATGAATACAAGACAAGGATTTTCTATATAGGAGCATGATTTGTTATACCACAAAAATTTGTTCTGTTTAATTGTCAACAATCTTTCCCACTATTTTTATACCCTTCACAAATTTACCATCTTTAAATCAAAATAATGTGCAATAGTTAAAAATCGATAGCGTAAATTTATGCCTTTGTAATTTATAAAATTTATAAAAAATTTTATATAATATTGTTTACAAAAACAATATTTTTTACTACATTTATACCAATATAAATTTAAATTAAATTGCATTTAAATGTTATTTAAATGTCTCCTGTACGTTAAAGAATATTGTAACGAATTTTTGTCATCCATTGTCAAGTTTGGTTTGGAAACCACCGTGTCATCTTCAGTTTCTAATTTCGTTCAATCTTTCCGTTCATTTGTTTTTTATACGTTTTCAGAATTTTTAATTTAACGACTAATTTTATCATATTTGGAATTCCAGCAGCTTAAAAACAACCATTTCCTCTAACCTCAAATGTGCGCTTGGCTGTAACTCCGATGAACCTTGACCTCTGATTTAGATTTAGTCATAGTTTCAGTCTCAAGTAAGCAATTTCTTTTCTGTATTTGTTCCTGCTGATTTCCGTTCCCATTGCTTACTTATGCCTCTGTATTTTACAGTTTTCTTTTTTTTTCTAAAATGAGTTTTTTGCTCCTACCCTTTTCATTCGATTCATCAGGCATCGCTTGACTTCTCTCTCCACGGCATAGGCTTAGCTTTGAATGCAAGCAATTCCATTTTCTCAACTGTCACTGTCGCGACAATTTTTAGTTGGCGACATTTTTCTTGGAGAGAACTTCCTCATTTTTACTTTTGCAAACGTTGTGTTTGTTTTTGTTATTACTATTGTTGTTGGTTCTGTTGTTACTGTGGTTGTTATTTTTGTATATTTGTCGCATTAACTTTTGGTTGTTTGGCAAGCATTTGCTTACCATAAAAAAGTGCATTTATTTCTTGGAGGTTTGCCATTTGAGTTAACCGTAGTTCAATCGGTTGGCTAAGTTCACACAAAAACGTTGCCTAACATCATGAAAAAATGTCGGAATCTCATTCAAATGATTTCAAAGAATTTTGGTTGATCTTCAAGGTTTAATTCTTAGTCAATATGTTTTCTCTTATACTTCCAAAATTTCGTGATATTATCGAGACGCATGGCAACACTGAAGAGCTTTTCGAAGACGCTTCCATTTTTGTTCTTAGATTGGGTGTTAAGTTAAATTAAATAATGGAATTTATTCGATTCGAGGTTTAAGAATCGATAAATTTGAAACAAAAAACCTTTCTGCATTTAGATAAGAAGATAAACTGCGTTATCTTTTGACAAAACTCATTTGACAATAACACTTCAAATGAATATTTAAATAAATTCATCACAGTATTGAGGTTGATAATATTTTAATATATTTTTAAATATTGAGGCAAAGCAATATTTCAACTTTTTGCAATACAATTTTTTCCAATATAAATAAGTGAAAAAATATCGAAAATGGTAGATGTTGAAAACTATTCATTTGGAAAATTGGTGATCTCAGAAGTGACAAATTAATACCGGCAAATTAAAGAAGAGGAAGTACTTTTCACCAGAATTAGGCGTTCCATTTCTGCGCAAACTAACTCTTCGAATACTTAAAGCCGCGCCTTTACTTCGGATTTTAAGTTGATCGTCGAAGGTAATGGATTATATTTTTGTAAAAACTTTCTAACCATATCCGCCACCGATTGCGGCTGATTCAAATGCAAATGATGCGTGCCATTCGCCACGTTATAGCATTCAAAATTCGGATTGTTGGCTTCAAGTTCATCGAATATTTCCCTCGAGTCTAGGTTGATACTTTTTGACGCATCGCCATTGATTTCTAAGAATGGTATTGCCTCGTGGCAGATGCGTTGTGTCATCTCTTTAAGCAATTGCTCATTCTGTTGAAATTCCAATAAATATTTGGCACGGCCATCCCGAGAGAAATAATACTTATTTGAATATTTTCTCGATCTAGTCAGATTACGTTCGAGTAAATATTTACAATTTTCGATGTCAATCGAATTTTTCGTACCCTCGTACAGGCGTTGTTCACATTCTTCATAAGAATAACTGGGAGGTTCTGTAGCAGTTATCGGCGATGTTTCTTCATTGGTAACCGTTAAACGTTCTTTATCGATTAAGTTCTTTTCCCAAATGAGACGCAGTAAATGTGGCCATACTTTTGGTACAATATTTGTCTTTACCATTTCAATACAAATCAGTAGATCAACTTGTTTCGGATAGAAAGCAGCAAATTCATAAATTACGCGTGCTCCCATTGAATGGCCCATAAGTGACAATTTCTGCCAATTATATTCCTTCATAATAAGCGTAATGGTACGAACAAACCCGAGATCTTCATATAGACTGCCATAGGGCAAATGAGTCGAATGACCATGACCGGGTAAATCGATGCAAAGCAGGCTGACGTGAGGGGATAGCAGAGGTGCCAGTTTGGCATACGTACCACAATTATCGAGCCATCCGTGTAAGGCTAGAATTGGGCGAGTGTTTTGATCGCCGTACCAACGACCAGCTATAGTGCCCCAAGGTACTGGAATTTGTATTTCTGTGAACTGAAAGGAAACAAGGAGATTAATTTGAAAGGAATATTGTTACCGTCCTTATATACACTTATTCCACTTTGTGTCCTTTAGAAGCCAGAGAATTTAAGAACAAGATGAAAGCTTCTGCATTAATAAGCCCACTTATTAATAATATTTGCCCATGCATAATTTTAAATTTGAAACATAAACAAATTTATAAATAAAAATTTTTAAATAAAAAGTGTTAAACGGAATGAATCTTATATTTTTAATATACATACAGAACAAGCTTATAAGTTTCAAAATAAATGCAAGGTTCGTTCAATGTATTCTGGGCATCAGCACGGAAAAATATTAGTGTCATTTTTCTTGAAAAAAATTATGTACTATATGCCTGCAGTAATTTTATTTGTTTTTTCTATTATTATTATTATTACAGTTATTATTACTATTATTATTATTATTATTATTATTATTATTATTATTATTATTATTATTATTGTTATTACTATAATTTTCGCGGCATTCTGTTATAACCAGACTGATGCAGAAGGGGCAAAAATGCATACATTTTGTATTTATATCCTTTAAAAGCGACAATTATAACCGAAAACCGAGAATACATTGCACAACACTCGTAACTGCTCTTGTCAGAAATATGAAAATTTAAATTATTAATTGCGATATTTTCTAAACCATTAGTTTTTTTCATTTTAGCAACATTTTCTCGATTGACAGTGAAATAAACTTTGTACCATTATCAATTCAAGCAACAACAACGACAACAGCAACAACAACAATTGCAAAATAAATTATCAGTGTCGCTCGTAATTCTTATAGTTATGCTCTTAAATCCACTCAAATCTAAAGAGAAAAAACTAAAAAGCTAAAAATCTCTCACAAATTTGTTCACAAATGGCAAGAGATATTTTTCTTTGATCTTTTTCTTTGATCTTTTTCTGAGAGAAAACTCATTCAAGCTCCAGCATTACTTACTTTTGATTTGTCATTTTCACTCATTGCCTCCATTTCAATTATTGTTGTGAAAAAATTGCCAAAATTTTTAGCGATGTCTGAAAAAATTTTTTAAAGAAGAGACCATCACATTTTATACAAGAATTCTTTTAAATTTAATGATTTTTATAACATCATTATACAACTAATTTCGATGACTATATTAAGTAAATTATAGACAACTTGTCTAGAAACTTCTGTCTCTATTACTGCTTGTTCGAATGAGTAATGAAAAATTTTATTAGCAAACAAAAGCTTTTGAACTTTGGCAAAGAGCCAGAAGGGAGTTATCGTTTTTAAAAACTTTTAAAAAGTTCATTATAATCGATTCATTTCAAAAGAAATTTCAGTTAAAAAAATTTAAAAAATAATAAGTATAAACAAATAATAAATGGAACAATTAACTGTCGGCAGTAAATAGCTTTTAAAAACAAGTAAAACTATTATCATTATAATCATTATCATTGTTATCATTATCATTATCTATTATTATAGATTTATGACTTGAAATCAAATACAATACAATGGTATTAATGTGTCTGGATAAACGGAATTTTGGATCTATTATCACTTTTACAAATATAAAAGGGTTCAATGACAAATGAAAGCAAGAACAAGTTTATTATCTTATAGTGGCTAAAACTGTGCTGACGCTTTTACCATTTTGAAAATGTATTTTAGACGAAGCCATTTAGATAATAATCTCTACTTGGTGTAGATAATCATAATAATCATAGACTTGGAGTATTTTCGGCCCCTGAATAAAATTACCTGAATAGAAATTTGAAATGATTCTTAAAGAATCACAAACCGTGATTCATGCCTTGTTCTCTGTCTTGGCGCCACCCCATATTCCATGCCCATATTGCATTCCATGCATCGTACAAATCGAGCAACAATTCTGGTTTTTATAGGCATCGTATTAACAGAATTTTCATTTACTCGAAATTTTGTAGTAGCCAAAAGCGAAATTTAATTATTTTTCTGAATTAATTGGCAATCTTATTTTAGTCTAAAGCGATATAATAAATAAATCGATTTGTTAAAAACTTCTCGATAATGTTCCAAAAATTGATTGATTTGTGAGGTTTTTTGGATTAAATAACAAATACAAATAGAAATATTTTATTATAAATTTTAATTGCCACATGCCTTTATCAGACTAGCTTGAGAAAATATCTAGATTACTTATCGCTATTATCAATCGATGTTATTATTGCCATTTATTGTTTTTGTATTCATGTTACTGAAGTTAAGTAAGTTGTAGGAAGAGCAGATATTAGCAATATGATAAAACAATACAATACAGTTCAAGGTGAATTTGAATTGCAGTAATATCGACTTATGTCCATAAATTTTTAAGATAAACTTTGCCTCTTTGTCTTCGATACTTTTGAGAACGTTCACTAAACTTACATACGACGTAATCTTTCCCACGTGATGGTTTTGTTGGACTATGTATGATATATTGAGACGACTGAATACAATATTTTTATCTCCACCCAAGTGTTTTAAAACAAAAACTTTAACTTATAAAATGAATCGAATTTTAAACTGAACTGACAGCAACTTTTATGAACTTTTGACCAATAAAAAAGTGGTTTTCCGTATTGTTGTAAAACGGGCGTTGTCAAAAGAGTTTATTCTTTGATTGCCGAAATCACGCCCATGTAATAAATGCAGATAGGTTGAGCTGGGAGTATGGTAAGGGAAGTATGGGAAGAGTATCCTAAATAATAATTTTAGTTCTGAAACTGTCTTAAATACTTTAATATATTGCATGTGAAACAAACACAAACAAACAAACAGCGTGTGAAACAAATTGTTTTATTTTCAGAATAAATTTGATTTTACCTCCCAAAAATATCTTCACACCCAAATCATATCGCACCCAACCATCACAGAAATTGTCAACATTTAAACAAATACCACTCAAACTGAGCCCATCCGATTTAACCCTAATTCATCTCACTTTATCAGCAGAAGTTACACAAATAGTAATAGAAGGTAACATGACCGCAGGCGTGACCGAAAAATCTGAACAAAAAATTGTATCGACAACTAAATGGATAAATAAACAGGAAAAGAATAGCTGCGATGAATAACTTCAACCATAATTTGTTTCAGTTATTCGTAAAAGATATTGTCCGTAAATCCATAACCAACATTTGATCATCCCAGCAGTTTAGAATGGCCAAAAGGCCATCAAAAGAACCTTAACTTATTTTATTATGTAGCTATTGGCATTGAGGAATTGGAGGGTGATGATAATGCCAAACACGACTATGGTGTTTATGCTGATAACAATAACGGTTAAGATTATGAGAATGACAAGCAGTTATCATACTTAGTTATTTGTGTATCATTGACACCTTTGCTTGTCTCGTTCGCGCAATCATTTTTATTTCCTTTTTCTTTTGCCATAAATTTGTACCCTTTTTCATCGCCTGCTTCATTTGGTTTTCTTTAGAAACTGTTCTCAAATTAATGGAGCACTTCCTAAATCGAAACGTATTGGACTTTTAAAGAGATTTCCAACAGTAGAAATTATTAATGACAAAATCTTAGTATTTATTATTTTTAATAAAGTTTAAGGTAATTCCACAATATTTTTTTCGTATTTTAATTTTCCGTATTTTCTTCTAGATTACTCAAAAATTTCTTTTCTTCATCAAAATTTCAAATGAAAACTGTTTCTTTGAAAATTTGGAGGATATTACGAAATTAATGCATGTAAAGTTTCACATTTTCACAACTAGCAGCATTTATTTTGCATTTTAATTAAAAAAATAATTAAAAAAAATAGTCACAGCCACACCCACAGCCTTCATATCTTAAGGACATTTATTATTGGACTTGATATTAACAATAACAAAACTAAAAAGACAAAAAACAACAAAAAAATAACAAACGAATACAATAAATTTATGAATAATTATTTGCTTTGTTTTGTTTTTTTGTTTTTTGCATTTTTGCTCGGATATGCAATCCTTAATAACGGGAATCTTTGGTAAAGGAATTTTTGTGTATAAATTAAAACACAACTTAACTGATATACCTTAGTCTTTTGATTGATTTAATTGATAACTTCTCTTCTATGTACTGTTCAAATATGTTCTACTATCAATCAGGAAATATTCCAAATATTAATATTTATTCAAATCTTCATGTTCTTTGTTCACTTTTTAATTAAATTATTTGATAATTCAATTCATTTGAAAATATATTTGAAGATTATTCAAGAACAATTGATACATTCTCCCAAATTCTTCCTTAATAATATTCCGAAAATGAATAGACGTAGAAAACGTTTAGCTGAACGCAATAGACTTAAAACGTAGATAAATCGAACTAAAAACAAATACAATCTCAAACAAGAAAGTATGGCGCACTGACAACGACAGGATTTTATGAAACTCGAGCATAGGTCAGGAATTCTTAATATAATAAATTTTCGAGAAAGCCAATCAAATGGAACACCATTGGTATTTGATTTAATATTTCTTAAGGCTTGAGCCTTAATTGTTCGATTAGGGATATGTCGTATACAAATATTTCTTAATATTCGCATGTAATTCGAGGCAATAAACATCTTTAACGGAATCGAAAAAATGAAAATGGAAAAAATTACCGAGAAACATAAGAAATATTATATTTCACATCAACAAAATGAAGAAAAAGGTTGACTTTGCTTCTGAGTTCATTGTCATTCTACGGGACGGCACGAAAATATCCTTGTTTGCTTCGTTGAGGCTCCTGCCACGCCATCCCAAGCCGTCCTTGATTCATGCGACGTGATACTATTAATAAATAAAGAAGATGGATTCTTCAAGCAAAAATTCATAAATAAACATAAAAGAAGACGATAAAGAGGAAGACGAAGAAGCATAATTTGATGCAGTTTTACTGCCTCGTGAGTTCATGGCTTATCGTCTGATGAATCCGCCGCCTCTTTGCTTTTCGTTGTTTTCGTATTGGTCTAATTGTTTTGCGTTGATTTTGATGTCCTGCCATGGGAAATTAATTTTTTCTCTCCTTTGGCGAGAATCACCCCTCTAGCGAATCCGGGGACAGATTTCTGCCTTGTGTTTAACGTGTACACCTACCATGATTGGTTTAAGTACACGGCGGGCCATCCCGCACGGGGTTGCAAGTACGAACTCTGTGAACGTACGTTTTTACTTTATAGCGACAACCGGCGCCCATTTCGCTTACGGTAGCCAGCCGTAGCTTTGTCATGTACCTGTGGAAGCCTGCGTGTGGCAGGACACTCCTCGCAGGTTACTATTGCGGCACTATCTAAAGCCTTATGCCGGTGGGGACCCTCACCGGCATATGAGTTGACGGAGGTCTGCCTCCTCGCGCAACTCTCACGGAAACTCAAGGTCTCTACCCGCGTATTTTTGGGTGGCAACCACAGCCACCACGAAGCTCCCACTAGGGGGCCTACCCACGATGCACTATCTTTGTGGGCTTTATATTTAGCGGGGTTGGAAAGACCCCTATACATTGTGCATCACCCGTGGCACCAATTTATCGCCTTTGGTAAGGCTTCGGAACTAGCCAAGTCTAGTCCGTGGCTAGTGAACCAAAACAGACCTGATCAGTCACTGCCATTTTGTTGCCCACACCGCAACGGGACTGGCACCCGAGAATCCGGGGACAATTGTCCCAACGGCAAAATCAACGCCGATGGCGGTATCCATTAAGTTTTCTGATGTCAACGAAGCCATTACCGACCAAACAGCCGCCAGTACTTTACGTGAGCAAACTGCTGTTTCGTTTGAATTCGAAGAACTTCGAAGGGCATTATCGTTTTATGGTGCCGTATATTTAATTCCGTAATAGTTAAAAAGGAGACTGTGTGGGTGTCTCTCTTTGGGTTAAGGCCACTCCGAGTAATGGCAATATGGCATTTATCTTGATTCGGTTCGTTTAATTCCGGTTGGATTCTGCTAAATTGTGCGCATTTTATTGCATTATATTGCAATAAAGTCATCGTATTTGCGAACGACGAAAAATTACGAAACAATGAAAAACATAATTGTTGCCGATTGAACTTCAACGCTTTACGGCAATCCGTTTGCGCTGCATTTTCAAACTTTTTGATTACATTTGAAGATGACTGTGGTAATGTTTATTTTTATGTCGGATATGATCATCGTGGAGGAACTATAGAGAAAAAAGTTGACATGAAGCAATTAAAGTAGATGTAATTGTATGGTAATTATAAAGGTAATGTTAATGGTGTTAACGGCAGTCGTAATGGTAATGATAATAAATGGTATATTCATACAAAATCAATAGTAATAGCTTTGGGAATGGTCATGGTAATGGCAATAGTAATTGCATTGTAATGTTAACGGCAATGGTATTTGTAATAATAATGTCTAAACATATAATTATAATAGTAATTATAATAGTAATAGTAATGGTAATGACAAGGGAAATATTAATAGTAGTGGTAAAGTTATTTATAATGACAACTGTAATGCTTATGGTAATGATAATGTCTATGATATAATGGTAACGGTGATGGTAATAGTTCTAATGTTATTCGTAATTATAATAATGGAAAAACTAATGTTAATAGCAATGTAAAGGATAATGGTAAGGATAATTGTTAGTTATTGTAATTGAGGTAATTGTATTGGTATTGATAACAGTTATGGTAGCGGTAACAGTTATAGTGCCTGCAACTACATAGATTTTATTTAGCATCCACAAAAGGTTTATAATTTCCTACCTTTCCTTCTGATTTGTTATACTATTCCGAATTCCCCTCTCTCTCTCTCTTTCTCACTATATCTCTCATACTGCCTAGAAAATAGTTCCATTAATTTTGATAAACATTTTAAAGTCCTTTAATTAAATTGAAATTTGAAAACGAAAATGGGGGAAACCAGAAATTCTTTATTTGGAAATAGTTTTGAAAAGTACACAAGTTTGAAAAAAGAATTCAACAAAAAGACAAAGTTGTTGCTCGAGAAATGCAAGCTTTTAGCCATTTCTCTGTAAATGACAATTGAATAGAAGCAAATTACTCCTGCTTCTGCTTCTTTTTATAATACTTCAATCTCACCTACAATCCCACCCAACAACACCACATAATCCTCTCTCTGTCTCTGTCTCTATATCTCTCTCGTTCTGCCCTTGTGCTTTCCTCTTAACATGTTCATTGCCTCAGAATTTCATCTGATTGGGATAGTTTATGCTCGTGACTTACTAAAAGTGAAAATTCAGTTTTTCGACAGTCAACTTTTTAACTTTACACCTCGGGACCATCATGAACTTGTTACGAATTCCATCCAAAGGCATCCAAACAACAACAACAGCATCAACAACAACAAGGCATCATGAGATGCTTCAGTTGCGTAGAAGCCGTAATAGTTTACACTATCTACGGTTAGCCTGCTGGACATTTGGTAGTTGAAAACACTGGTGTAAGCCGTGATAGCACAAATTCAAACATACAATACAACATACGATACCCAACATCATTGATTAACCCTGTAGGAAAACGTAATGATTTTCTTATACGACATAATGTCTTATATGACATAATATAAAAAGTGGACAATTTTTTTTTACATGGATTAAATTTTTAATATATGAATTTAATCCATATATGGATTAAATAATACAAGCTTTAAAAAATGCCCTTCCAAAATTTTTCCAACCGACATACGAGTAATATTTTTGGTCACAGAAACTATTGAAGGATTCTCTTACAAATTGGACTTCATATGAAATTCACATTTTACTTACTCATACATAGATATGACATATTTTCACATACATACATACACATCTATTGCGCACACAATATTATACACATACACACGCACATATTAACAACTTTTTGTTGAACGTGAACGTACCTGAATGGACAATTTAGTCCTTGACCCAACCCGATCCAACGACCCGATCGATCATACATTCATTCCGTTGAATTCCGTTGGCATAGCTTTGTAATTGTTGTTTTTGTAATTTCCATTACTATTGTCATTTATTGTTATTGATTCCTTGTTTACAAGAGCACAGAATCAAAGTCAAACAAAGGAAGTTCATCATCACAACAAGTAGACGAAGGGATGAGCGAACAAATGGACAAACGAAAGAAAGAACGGTATAAATGAAAGGGGGATTAAGATACGAATATCGATACGAATACATACGAATATTGTTATAACGTATTACCTAACAATGCCAGCATAAGGAAGCAAAGGTAACGGCAACCATAAAAACAACAACATCATGACAAACAAAGGAAAATGGTTACCAGTGTCCTCCTGTTGTTTGGCGCAAAACCAACATTAATAAAGAAAGCAACACAGATAACAACAACAACCGCGGCAGGACAACAGAATAAACAACAATAACAAAATATACTTTTAATTGCGTTTGTTGGAGCCGAATGCTTGGAATTCCTCTCAAAATTAATACATTTATCGCTGACAAAAAAAACACAATTACAGAAGGAGAATCAGTCTCACAAAGAAAAGCAGTAAGAACAAATTCGATTTCCAAATCGGCCAATCCCGTAAGCCCTAACCATTAAGAGCTAATCAAATACACTGAAGACCGAATACTCGTCCAACCGAAACAACAATCCAACAGTAATTTTCATCATGTCCGTCATTATGTTCACCTATTGATCACAATTTAATAGTAGTCACATAATAATTGCTAGTAGATGGATCGTCTATAGCGACAGCCATCTCATGATCACCAACGATCGCCATTTACTGAAGATTGCCAACTCTAGATTATCTTATGAAAGTCACCTAATGATCGTCAAGGAACGAGGACTATGGATTTATTTAATTGAAATCCTTCTTTAGAAAGGGAAAAAGCTAGATAACGTCCAGTCAATACCCAACAACGTAAGATGGAGGGAGACAATTGAGAAATGTAGCAAGAATGTATATGAATCAATTTTCCTCTCATTAGTCTCCCATTTCTCCACCTTTGTTTTCACTCTCTCTCTCTCTCACTCTCTTCCTAGCCAATAAAAGTTCATTCGCTTTCTCCGTATCGAATTTTCCTATACTTTAATTCTCCTTTATACTTTCCCTTGCGCTGCGGTGGTGAAAAGCTTTATTAGAGTTCACGTAAACGTAAACTGCTAAAATTTTTAAAAAATTACTCTGCAAAAATCTGCAGAGAATGGATTGGAATTATGTGATGGAAAATATTTACAATAAAATATACTTACTTTGTTAAAGGACAGTAATTTGTAAAGGAAAGTAATTTTAGTTTTATTTGGCTTTTATAAAGCAATAATGACAACAAAATTTGTTTTTTTGGAAATTGCAATTTTATAGTTATAAATAACGATTTTTGGGTGACTCCAAAGGGGTCATAACTCCGAAGAATCCAACATGTGCTTCATTTCACGTTTTTGGTTAGATCGTGAGTATTTAAAAGACAAGGACGAATTAAAAGGAGACGGAAAATAAATAATGATATACTCGGTGTATACTCGGTGTCCGAAGTGATAATTTTTTTTAATTTCAATCTAAAATTAATCTAGGAACGTATTTGTGTATCCTATTGCAAACACATATGCACACTCTCACGCACACTCCTAGGCACATATAAGCACACACCTATTCCGCATACATGTACAATATATATTCCATGGAATCATAATTGAAAAAATATTAATTTTCGTAGAATTATACGCTCGGATGCACGTCGAGAATAATAATGAAATTATACGAGAGAAAACCATGAGAAATGTGATAAACTAGGTAAAGGTAAATAAAGAATATTTTTAAAAATGTTTAGATTATTGACACCGAGAAATATAAGGATGAAGAGAGAGAGAAAGAGATAAATGTGGAGTTAAGTTAAAGGAACTGAGACCTAAAGTCGTCCCAAGGAACTTTTGTAATTCTTTCGGACTTATGCGTTCTGTTTGTTCTTTATTCCATTTCGTTTGATTTCTCTTTTCATTTATTTCTCCATCTTATGTTATCTCTTTTTTATTGTTTTTAATTATATTATTTTTGCGTTCTACTATTTCGATTAATACAAACAGGATAAGGATCATATCTCCCTCTCTCTCTCACATTCGTCAATCCAGACCTCTTTTTTCCTCATTCGCCTTTCCGGCTGAATTTGATCTTTCATTGTGTCACTTTCGTCACGTCATTAATTGTGTCACGAGTTTGGCTTTACGACTTTTATTCGCAAAAAATGCGACTTTATTACTATTTTAAGTGTCATGAGAATTTACTCAACTTAAGTAAAGTATTGGCATCACAACACGAAACTACAAGGTCTGATTTATAGGAAAATTAAAAAATAAAGAAAATTAGAAAATTAAGAAAATTAGAAAATATTAAAATCGAAGTACTTCACAGATCGTGACGACAGAGAGTAGAATCATTATAATCCATAAACTATTATAGACTTTTTTGCTTATATTCTTGTCCTTGTAACGTCTTCAAATTGGACGGATAAAGAAAAATCCCGCAAAATGACAATAGAAACACAATGTAATGAATGTTTCGAAAATATCGAAGATGTGATACAAATTCAAAATACAAGCCATTCATCCATCTTCTTTTCCATGCATCCAGTTATCCGTCCATCAATTATGAAAGCTATATAACACCAGTTTAGAAGTTATTCCGCATATCCGCCTGCTATGATGCCGGGTTAGGCTTAGGTGTCTCGTCCTATTGTGCGTATTGAGTGTCTATTACGTCCTTACAAAAATTGACTTCTACCATCCTGCCTCCAACTTCCCGAATCTTCTTCTCCAATCAACGAACTCACATTAAGTGCAAGCAGTTTCATTTTTCTACACTCTTGTTGTTGTTGTGCATCCACTACCATCGTACCATAATTCTTTTTTCTTGTACCCCTTTCATCCTTCTCATCGTTTATAATTTTTTCTATTGCGACCCTTAAGCCTCAAACGGCATGTAAACAGAGTAGATGCGGCAACGATAACGAAACGGATAAGAATTTGTCAACAAAGCTAATAGAAACCTCCTCCTCATAATTGCGCTCCTTGTAGGGCTTCTATCACATTTTACACTTTATTTACCAGAAAATCGCATTATGTGAAAAAGTGAAAGCAGTGGAATGATATCGTCGAAAGGGCTGCATATCCAAATTTTCAATGTTTTTAATTTAATTTAATTATTTAATAAATAAAAAATAATTTAATTAAAAATCAAATAATAATCGAATTATTGCAAATAAGTAAAGAAAATTAATAAATTCATCGAATACTGGAATACCTTCTTGAAAGCTATTTTACTTAAAACTAAACATAAAACAAAAAATTAAAACTAGTATGAAAATAATGGAAACCTGTGTGTATGAACTCTTGTTAATTAATTCTTGTGAATTCAATTTTTGTTGTCTACTAGGAAGTGTCAGGAAAGTGACAGTAGGACACAAACACTACCATAAGCATAAAAACATCTACATACAAACACACATCATACGCACATATATTTCAAATAAATTTCTTTATAAACAAGTTTTCTCCACCTCTCCACACCTTCCCTTTCTCCTTGTTTGTCTCATTCCCTCAGCGTATTTTATTAGAAAATTTATATGCATGTATGTGTTTATTGGCGTATGTACATATGTGTACATATGTGTAAGACGTTTGCTTAATATTTGCGTAAATTCTACTCAACAAAACATCAAACAATCTTAACAATCTTCTCGCCATCAAGATGCTTGGCGTAAAGCCAATCTCGTAAAGCAACGAAAGGGAAAACGAAAGAAAAAACACACTACGCGACTTTCCCGTTTATGTCATCATTATCGTTATCGTTGATGTCAAATTACGCCAAGGTAATCCAACTTTACAACGTAATCCTTTGTTAGTTTATGAGCATCCGCTAATATTGGTAAATGTAAAAATGAATATACGATTACTTGCTCGTAACGTTGCGTGTGCGCATGTGTGTGTATGTGTGTGCGTGTTTGGGTGTGTTTGTGTGCGTATGTTGTTTGCTGATTTAACCAAAATAATGTCTATATAAAAGTGACAGAAGTGTAAATTTAACTAAACTGATACCGCCTCCTGTCTTTAAACAACAATCTGGAAATTTTAAATATTTAAATGATTTTTTTAATTTAATCCATTTTTTATTTCTCACTTTTCTTTTATAATGAGTCAATATTTTTTAAAAAACTTTAAAAATTGTTACAATTGTTTTGTGGCTTTATAACGATAAGATTTTAACTCACTGGCAAAATGTCACAAAAAGTGAGAATGACAATAAAAATTGAAGGCACGCGAAACGGCACAGATAGTATAAAGCAAGAGGAAACGCATACATCACATTGAAAAAGCCAACAAAGCGAATAAAAATTTTTACGGTAAATTGAAATAAAAATTTATTTCTTTCATTCAGCAAATATTCATTTATACGATATAAAATGGGCTACATGTAAGTGCCCTGCGTTAACAAAAGCAAGGGCTGAAACAGCAGAAACAAAAAAAAACAACAACAACAACATCACCGACAACAAGTCCGATTAAAACAACAGCAATAGCAATAAGATGAAACACCAGTAAAAAGCACAAACCTACAACAAAAACTACTTAAACAGTAAATGCAGTGACTGCAGTAGGACAGCCGCAACGCAGTCAGTAATGAAGCAACAACTAAAAGAGGACCAACAACAACAACAACAATTATAAATAGCCATAACCAAACATCGGGATAAATATAAATATTCATACCCAGCAATACATAAATTTTGTGAGAACTAATTCTATTTAAACAACAAACTTCTATCCTCATAATTTTTCCCCTCTACACATCTTCTGTACACCTCACTATTACCACTTATTCTTCTTGTTATCCACTTGACGTCATGCACATAATAATTATATTCAAAAATAATTATACAATATATTACTAAACTTATTAGTGATATCTGGCGAATGTGTATGCATGTGCGTGCCCGTATACAAAAAAATAAATTTAATTTATTTCAGTTTTGGTTGCCGCCATCAATTCCCTCCCCCCCCCCGGCGTCTTATTGCTTTCAAAATAGCATTCAAATTAAATTTTAACGATTAATTTCTCAACAACTCGAAATTATTGGAATTGGATCAAAAAAGATACATAATATAGCTACCACCATCATCTGTTCGAAACTGCCGCAACAACGTCAACAACAACAACAATGTATGAGACGTGCGGGCTCATAAAATTTGCAGCTGCCTTTTTTCATTTGTTGCAAAAATAGTTCGCAAGAAATTTAAAAATAAAGTACAATTTTATCTCTTTCCTTTTTCCCAAACTAACAATAAAAAATAAAACCCAAATTGAATCGAGAAACAAATAAAGATTTCCTTAAAAATGTCATGGAGTACAACAACAACAAACAACGGTAGTTAAAACAATCATGTGAATCATGGAGTCGAAATAAATGGAATGACAAAATTGAAAAATTATATTGAATGAAATGAATTTGGAACAAATCGATTGAATTCTCAAACGAGCTCATTCAAGAACCAAATGAAACTTTTAAGTGCAATAATGATACTTAGATAATGGAGAAAGTATGTTTTCTTTCGACAAAACGAAATTGCTTTCACTTTAATTCTATTATAATCAACAACCTTCTAAATTAGTCTAAAAGTTTTAAAAAGTTAGTGAATTGCTTAAATTTAAAAGAAAAACTTCCTGAAAATTATTAACAAATAGAGATAATTAAAATGAATATGGTTTAACAGCCAGACGTTAGTGTTAACCGATTTCTGGAAATAAAACGTCGCAATAACGACGCAGTACAACGCATCAACGACTTAATACAACGCAATGCCGTATATAATTTGCATAATAAAGACAGGCAAACAAACGTAAATGCAGACAAATGTGAAACGGCGACATAATTCTACGATTATGATACATATTCATTAGATGAACTCATTTTACGCGTCTTATAAAATGACATTAGTTTACGTGTGCTTGTCGAAGCTTTGCGTTGGATTTTTAAAATTCAGAACAAATTGCAGTTAGAACTTTGATAAATTCCAGATATTGAAATTGATTGAATTTGTAATTAGTACTCTCTTGATTACTGCACGATAAATGATAATAAAACTAAAACACTTAGAGAAATATCAGAAGAGATGTCGAAGTGTCATTAATTTTGCCATCAAACAAAATTTACGAGAATACGTCGAATCATCAAATGGAATTTAATCATGATTACCCGTTTCATTGCATTATTAATGATTGCATTATAGATTGATTCATTCATGGATATATCAATTGGTTGGCAATCGCCAAGTCGTTAACAATACTTTGAATCGGCATGCGCTGAATCATTCACTGAGTCATTCGTTGAATATAAATTCCTTTCGATGGTATTACACTAAAGCTTTTTGCAATTTTTTATCTTCTTTCCGTAGCCAATCCTCTTCAATGATATTTTATACGAGATTTTAATGGTTTACGCAATTAATGAAAATATACTTCTTGCATATTTTTACACAAAGGCACGTCGTGAAAAGTGCGTAATATAAAACGTTCCACATATGCTTCTCCATATATTTCAAAGAGAACACAAAAGCACAAAAACAAAAATAATAAAATTTGTTGGCATTAAAAGCATTACGTCTGACCGACTAACCGCAAAAATTGTTTTAAGACATTTTTCGTTTTTACTTTACATTCGAGTTTCCAATGGAGTCTTCATACAAACCTTAACTTGCGTAAATACTCACAGACACACACATACACACACAAAATAATATGCACATACAGTAGTACGCACAAATACCATTTGTTTTCACTTTTAATATTTGCGCGTCTTAATGCTTGAAAAAAATCGTAAATGCTTTTAACTCTTTGACACATAAAAACACGCACAGCCACTCAAACCCAAAGAAAGTGATTATTTCGTTGTAAATGTTTCGTTGTAAAATTTACATGATGGCATACATTCATCCTTCCCTAAGTTTAAATGTAGCAGTGTTTTTCCTTAAATACAAAGAGATATTGTCGATTTTATGAGTTTTTTGACTAATGATGAGAACTTAATTCCTGAAGTACATTCGTCCCGTTTATGAAATTAATATTAGTTTTAGTTCAGCCGCGTAGGATGCAGTGTTCGTGATTTTACGCACTTTTTGTAAACTGCGTTATTAAAATTCGGTTTGAGTCTCTAAACTCGTGGTGTGAATAGCTTGAGGTTAAATTGAAGGTATATCTAAATTAAATAGAGTTTCAATATTCTTATTGTGCCGTTGCATGGAGTGCATGAATAAATGATATTTCAGAAACTAATGACCACAACGAAATAGTTAGTTAAATTGCCTGCGCTATTAGTATATCGCACCGAGATAACGATAACGATAACGATAACGAGATTGCATAGGACACTTCTTTACGGATATCTCCAGGAAAATACAAAGCGAATGTAATATTAATAAAAGTTTATTTTTAAACCATACTGAGTCGTGAATCTTAATTAATTTGTTATTTTCTTTAATCCTTTATTTCATAAAATTTATAATCTTTCTCGAGACTCATCGAGCCTTTCGTTGGATCGGCTAACAACAATGTATGTGTCACAATTTTTATCAAAGCAAGCAGAACGCAACGTTTCGATAGAGGCGAAATTTTCAGAAATAATATAATCTAATGTTTTGTGAATATGTAAACAGTAAACCAATAAGACCTTAATTAGTTAATTAAAACATTTCACAGTTTTTGCTTTCGGTTTACAAAATAAAAAAGTGGGACAAGAATAAAACCTCTTTCAAATTCACAACTAGCCAAAAGTTCATCCAAAACGACCTCTCCAGTTTATTTGACCCATTTCCGATCAATTTGAAATTAATATTAGTTTTGGAGTAAACCTCTGTCTCTTGCCTTTTCACAAACCGCAACAATGAAATCTTTACATTTGGTCACCATTGTTTAGTCATGGTACAAACAAAAACAACAACAACAACGTAAAACGGCAACAATAACAGCAATAACAAGATGACAATGACGCCAAGGAAATTAACTGATACAGCTGCTAAAATAGTATGGCGAAAACAGCTACATCACCAACAACAACAATAACGACAGGTTAACCGGAAGCTAAATTACAGCAAAAACTAAAGTAACGAAACCAAATATTTATCAACTTTTCCTCCCCATCGAAAATCTGAAAAGCTTGGGATGTTTGGACAGATAGTAAAGAGAAACAGAAATGATAGAAAGAGAGAGGAAGAAAATTATAGAAAGAGAGAGGAAAAAAAGGTGATAAGTTTATACGAAAATCAAATAAATATTCTAGAACGGAAACAACTCTGTTTACTCTAGAGGATAGACCTTACCATCGACGATTATATCTACGTCATTTCATCTTGTTCTTGGTGTGAAAATATGGAAAGCATATCCATGATATTTGGACACTACATTCTTCATATCTTCTACTCTAAACGAATGACTCTACTATAAAATTTACTCCTTTTTTATCTAAAAAATATCCTTACCAAACCTGTGAGACGTTTTAACTCTCTCCCTTTTCATTTCCTTTCCTATCGGCAATTTTTCGATTTTTTTCCTCATTTTGAGAACTTTCTCGTTTATTCAGAAAATGTCCTTCTCTGAAGGAGTGTAGGGTATTGAAAACGTGTGCAGATGCTCACAACAATTTTGTAAAACGATTAACTCTGTTTTGTTGTTGTTGTTGTTGTTGTTGTTGCGTTTGTTAGTTGCTAATATTGCCATTGCATTTTTCTGATTTCTATTGTTAAGCAACTTCCAGCAGATGCATCGCTTTTTATTATCACTATTTTCATTATTGTTAGTACTTCCGCTATGACGTTTATTGCTTTTTAGCACTCTTTCTTACCAGTTTACACTTCATGCCATTGAATTAAACGCTGTCATTGTTATTGTTGTTATTGTTCTTGATGTTATTCTTATTATCATTCGAAAAGTTTATTCCCACTTCGTCTTTCTAAACGTATTTAAGTGTATCAAAAGTTAAAACAATAAACCAATCAACAATAACAACTACAACAATATGCACAAGAACAATCAAGCTTCCCAACCAACAACAATCATGCCAGTAACGGTTATGACAACGAAGTTGATTTGAAATTAAATAACTTTTAAATTTACATTTTCGAGCAGCTTGTTGATTCCGGTAATACTTTTGATCTCCTAGAGGGGCTAGACCCGCGGGAGAAGTAGAAGTATGTTGTTCCATCTTTGCGAATTTTCCAGTCAATACGAATCATTAGTCGGGTAGGGTTAGGGAGCTTCTGCTATCATTTTGGTAATAGAAAGAAAAATATTATTTATCTCATTTAAGGGCTTTCAATGTATTCGCGTTATTAGTTTGGAGAATATGTTTATGTGAACACTTTGAGCCAAATTTACTAACATTTTACACGCGAATACCGGTATCAAGTATCGGTGGATGATAAAGAAAAGACATTCAATATCTTTTCCAGAATGCAATCTGAAGGCACTAAAGGCGCGAACATGTATGTACGCGAGCACTTTTTATTTTATTGGTTTATTCATTATAGATACGTTGGTGTTGTTGGTGTTGCTTTCGTGCCATTACTGCTTATCTTCATATCCTTTCCTGTCGTCTCCTTTTTCAAATGAAGAATTGATTACTTACCGAAAGATTTACAACGTGCGAATTGTTCCAAATAATTTCTGGCAGGTGATCGTGACAACTTAAATGACCAAAACTCAAACTGCACACGTTTCCTTTTATTGCACGAAAACTGACTTGCAATAATAAATTGCAATTAAAAAAGCTGTTCCAAGTCGCAAGCTGTTAAAAATTAACGTTGTTGCTTTGATTGTTGTTGTCGTTAGTGGTGTTCGCTATTGTTGTTCTTTTGTATTCGTTGCTTTTGCTTTTGATGGTGGCGATTTTATTGTTTTTTATTGTTACGACAACTGCCGAGTAAGCAATAACAGTAAACTAACGAGATAAGAAAGAGAATAATTACTTGAGGGCTACGAGCCTGATCGCGTGACTCGTTTTATTATACAATACATCTACAATAAAAGGGGGAAACACATTTAAAGCGAACGATAAACAAACGAACGAACAAACAAACGTAAAAGGTTAAATCGAAATGTAAGAAAATGTTTAAAAGTCAAGACATAACATCCGTAGCCAATACCTTTTATAGCAACATCCACAACAACAACAATAGGCAAAAAAAGATGAAGGAGAAAAAGAAAAACTAGAGAGATACTATAGTTATAAGAATATATATAAATATATACACGCATGCCATACACACATACCATGATCAATACCATCAACCAACACAAGAAAACAGGAACAAGTGCACTCCATTAAAAATGCGTGAATGCATTCATAAGAAGGTACGAATGGGAACAGTCCACAATGCGATGAACAGTGGCCGAGGGACACGATTTGAATAATTTGCATGAAGCGCTAATGATAAGAAGCAAGAATATTTAAGGATGCTCTGCTATATATTATACATTCTCCCCCCCCCCCCGAGGGACATAATAGTCGTATATCACAAGATTTGCCGAAACATAGCTTGGGTATAATGATGTTAATGATGGTTGTTGTTATTCTTTTTATGATAATGCATATTATTATTTAAGACACTCTAAAGGGGTTTCAATAAAACAAAGACAATTCCGAACGACTCCAGTCGGTTGTTGGTTCTTCCCACTACCTTTCTTCCTTTCCTTACTCGATTCTGAGCCAAGAAAATACAATTATATAGTAAAAACATTAACAACAACACCTCAGTGTGAAATGAATATGTTAAGATTAGTGAAACCACCCATTGCAGTGTCAATGGAAAAGAATTTTTAGGTGTAAATTTTATGTGCATAGGAATTAAATGTTGAATCTTAACCTATTTCGGCTTCTTTTGCTTTTTCTCCGAGTGTGCGGAGTGCGGCGGAGACATCCGAACCATAGCCATCACTATCGAAATAATAGAAATAACAAAGGAAAGAATAAGGAAAAAGGTACTTATTTTTAATACCTTTTCACCACGAAAGACCTTTCAGCACACACTCGTAAATAATTAATTACATCTACGTATTAAGCCCTTTCAAACACTTCTCTGTTTTTTCGACGAGTTCTTCGAAAGACTTTATAACCAAAACGAGATGGGATACTCGTATATGTTAATATCGTACATCGTTGTATCTATAAGCCTTGTAGTATGTCAGGAAGTGTGTATAGCTTTAGTTAGGTTGAACCAATGAACCTTAAGATATACACGGTTTAACACAAACTTAACGACTATTAAACTCCTTATGTCTCGAGTGCCCCTCAGGAAAGAACAAGAATAAAATTTAAATATTCCAGAGAGATTAAATATTTATTTGAACGCAGTTAGTATAAAACTAAATTCATTATTATGGCATTATCTTTTTAAATATAAATTTAGCTTTAATTAGAAAAAATGCCCTATAAAATTAACTTAATTATAAAAACTCTTGAATTATAAAATAAATCATTTGAAATTTATAAATTCATTTTAATATTATTATATTAAAAAAACTTTAAAAAAAATTAGACTTCTAATAATAAAATTAATTTTGAATTTTGAATTATAAAATCAACACTTCAGTCATAAAATTAACTCTCGGACTACAAATTTCGATCATCATTCAAGAAACTAACATGTTTAGTACAAAATTATAATATTTCATAATTTCGAAACCTAAATTTTTTTATATAAAATACACTCAAAGATACATTTTTAAACAGATACAAAAATACACACAAGTACTCACTTTTAAAGCCGTTCCGATTTATTATTCTTGATAGTATTCTTGGCTTGAACACAAGGGTGCATAACTGACTTTATGAACGGAAGAGTGAATAAATATAACGAATGCTCGCAACGAAGAATTGAAAAATTGCCTAAACAACTGATTAGGATGAATTCTTAGAAAAGAGCAAATGAAAGAGAAAAGAGCGGAACACTGTATTCAATAAAAATAAATTCAGAGGACAAATTTGTTTTCAAATGCAATAAAAGGAACGCTTAAATTAAAAATTAATTAAAACTGTTAAATCTTAAGATCATTTTATCTAAGATTATAAGAAGATAATAAATTACTGTAAACAAATTTAACAGTGTAAATTTCACTGTCGCAAAATTTCGATTAGAATTCCTTTAAAATTCTAAACTCTTACGCTCCAATCACGTTTCTGAAATATTTAAAAGTACAAAAACATAAATAAATTTCCATGAAGTCTTGCAAAATTTTCTGTCATTGGAAGAAGAATAAGAGGAGTGGAGGCTAATTTTGTTTTAATTTCAATTTCTAATCAAAAGATTGACCGGTTTTGATTGATTTTTCCGGTTAAAAACCTTAAATAGAAATCAAGAAATAATTATCTTTCCTTCTCATTTAACGATCGTTGTTTGATTATCGTTTTTCCTTTATTACTTTCATGCAATGAGCTCACAATATTTGTCATAAAGCATGTAGTTGCATTAATTAAAAGTTAAGAAAGCAAGTCTTAATTGGAATAAAACCAAAAACATCCGTATGAATATTCAAATTGTAAATTCAAGCTTTCCATTAACCGCCAAAAATAGTGAATATAACAAAATTAGTACAATTTTCATTAAATTTAAAATTTTAATATTGAGTTTTTCCTTTAAAAACAACTAGAATTAAATTAGCTTTCTAACGCTAGTTAACAATTTGTGCACTTCTTTAATTGACGAAAAGTTACGCCGCGTTAAAATTTTACATTGCAATAACTTAAGGTACCTTTCGGCATTGTTTGACAATTTTGAAAACTATTAATTTTTTATAATGACGTTCTGCCCTTTACAAATGTCAACATAGCGTCAAGTTAGACAAAAACCAACTAATTTGGATCTTCAAAAGCATATTCATGTACCTTTTTTTTACTCTACAAACAGATTTTATATAAACTTTCATATTCATTATCTTTTAATCAAAATTAAAAAGCTCGAAATTGACAAAAGCTTAATTAATTTAACGCAACATCCAAACGTAATTGAAAATCTTCACTTGATAAAATTGCAGGAGCAGCCTTGGAGTTAGAGAAAGAGAAAGGAGAAGGGAGAAACGTAGGAGAGATAGAACAATTATGAGAATGCTTGACGAATAATTAGAGTGTCACTATCCCCCCCCTCTCTCTCTCTCTATTTAGCTTAAACATCCTCTCTTTCCACCCGTCCTGTCAGTCGTTCCCTCTTCTCATTCTCTATCGCGCTCTCTCTCTCTCACTAATTGCAAAATAAAAATTCTACCACATTTAATGAAATTCTTCTGAACCAACAGCTCGTACTTAAAAGGTTATTTCATTCGTCAAACGGCAACGACAATGATAAGAGAGGAACAGACAGGGAAGAGGAGAGGACGGCAAAGGATGAATGGCATTCGTCTGCGGAGCACACACACAGATGCCACACTTTTGCATGCCCTTCGACACACCACAAATTCAAAGTAAGCCAAATGGGACAAGACACACACGTTAAGGTAATATGGATAAAAATAATGAAATTAGTGCTTTTTCCTTTTTTCAAATATTTATTTTCATGGGAGACAGACAAAATCACGAACATCCAATCTCGCAGACTTTTGAATCGAAAAACGACAAAATGACAAAATACCGAATTAAGACTTCTTAGCTGGCGAAAATAATCTGTAATACCAGAATACGATATACGGCAAAAACCTTTGGCAACTAAGATAACATTCTTCCTACTAAGGTTTTGCAATCATTTCTCCGGTCGAAGTTCTCCAAATGGAAGCGCTCGATTTGCGAGAATTGTTTTAGCGCCAAAACCGACGTTCTATTTATTGAGAGTTAAAATAATACTGCTTGAGAAACTTGCAGTTTCATGTACAAAAAATTCTAATTTATATTTTTGCTTATTTTCAATGTTGGTTTTTTGATTTTGATTCCATTTTCCATTTTCTTCTTCGTCTCCATTTTCTCCCTCAGCATTATTTATTTTTTCCTTTTCTTTCTAATTTCTTACATGATTTCCTGCTTTAATATCTATTTGTTTTCAATCAACCTATTCTTGGGTTCCTTTAGTGTCTTCAGCACTTCTAAGATTTTTCAAACGACTATATTTTCGATTTCAATTTGCAATTTGTGCATTACTCCTACAAAAGCATTAAGTAGTTTCCTCTCGAAAAATACTAAATAAAAATCTAGTTCAATATATTTGAAAACCTTTCACTTTCTTCCGAAAAATGAAGTTTTCCGATTTATGTGTGCGCGCAACAAAAATTAAATTTATTGGCATGCTTTTAGATCCTGTATATAATATCTCTACATTATATAGATTTTTAAGTAAGCGCTTTGGAACTTCAGCCGAATCGAATAAACATAAACAAAAGAGCAACGAAATAACAGAAAAAACAAACAACAATAACAATAAGAGATACGACTCCTAAGACAATCCATTAAATTGTATGAGCTTTAAGTCCTTTAAGGCTTTTAACACTTTCAAACTTTAACAAATTTATGAAACCAATTATGAAATTGGTTTATGCATGAATAAACCAATAATAATCGTAAGAGGATTATGAACTACCGAGAGCATATCAAATTAAATTATTATTACGATAACTTAATTTCAACAACAATAATAATAAAACTAAATACTTTTATCCTATAAATGGCAATCATTGCTGCAAATAATATCTACAACACAATGGCAGGATTCTAGCTTCTGTGATGCCAAAATTTGACACCAATTATTTTGGTTTTCAGGGCACTACATGATCTCGTATAATTAACTTCCTCTATAAATCGCATACGATTTAAGAATTGATGCCTGATTTTATTGCGCAATATTTAGAAAACTTAAGCTTCAAACTCTTTAAGACGCATGCCAACAAATTGCATTTGATCAAAAAATATTCATATATGGACTATATTTTTGTTATCATATAATATTTCTACAAACTACAGTAAACAGTACGCATCATTGCTGCAATGCGTATTGCCTAACTCTTAAAATAATCCTATCAACTAATAATCCAAGGCACAATTATCTTACATTTTTAGCATCACAATCATCATTTATAAGCTTTTACAATTTCGGCAATACTAACATACGTTCCAACAATACCGCCGAAACTACCGAATACCACCAGAAATATATCCTTCGTCAGCCAAATTTTCCAACGTCCGTATCCGGTACGGTATAGAACGCAAATTTGCAAAATAGCGGGAAAAATTAAACCCAAAATTGATAAACAGAAAGCACCCACAAGTGATAGGAAAAGCGATAGATCCGGTACAGCAACAGCACAAGCAACTGCAAGAAAACCATTATTGACAAGAATTATTAGACATAAAATAAAAAGACATAGTCGACGGTATCTTTTGCTGAAGGATTATCTGAATAAAGTGACATAATATCACGTCATTTTATATGTCATCGGACTTACATGTTAACAACACAAAAATCGCACGAGCTATCATTTCGTAGAGTAAATGCTTTGATGTGTCCTTGCAACGTTTCGACAGGTATTTGTTCCATACAATATTCGCCGTAACGTAACCTTGCAAAGCGTAGCCAATCCACATTGTAAGGGCGAATAAAAGTTTAACCACTTGAGCTAAACTGGAGAGAGGAGAATGTGAATTTATAAAAATTATATTTTACAAATTTGAAAAAAATTGCTTCTGTTGCTAAAAACCATACCAGGCAAAACAGTCCTTAGTCATTTCAATTATAATATAGTATAATTATATGGTTAGACGGTATGGAATGATATGTTGCTTATATTAAAACATATATCTACGTGTCTACAATAGCGTCCACATGTACTTAAACATATCTTGGTTTTAATTAAGGATTATCAAAATATTAAAGCCATTTCAAAAATTCTTGATTATTTAAATCTAAAGAAAATTTTATTTTAATATTTTTTCAATCAAAAAAAGACTAATGCACAAATGTTCATTCAAATTAAATGAATGCAGTAATGTCATATAGTGTCGTTCGAATGCAGTAGTGCACGCCTCTCTTAAATTGCTTAACAAAATTCGATTTAGTTCAAAAATAAACAAAGACATAAAAAAGCATTTAAATCACGGAGGTGCATAAATCCCTTCATCAGGATAAACCGTTGGTTTTCCCTCAAGGACACTTCGCGACACTTCGAAAACTGTGATTTAGTGCCTAACGAAATTCAGGATGTTCTCTGATGTTCTTTAGAGACGATTAGTATTTCAAGCGCATTGTGAGCACTTACATTTCTTCTTTTGGGATATTTAGAGTAACACTGCCTTTGGAATCATCACCGTATTTCCAATAACCGAAGAAACCCAATATAATATATAACGACATAACAATCGTCATGCCCAAATTGAGAATGCCTGTGGGTTTTAAGAAATATTTCGGCTTCTCCATATTCTCTTCAATTGCCAAAATCTGTTTTAAAAAACCAAAAAAAAAGAAAAGAAAAGAAACAGAAAATCAATTAAACGGCATAATTTATTACCAGAAGGGTATATCCATTATCTCTTTCTACTAACCACACCGACAGCTTCCAAAGCAAAGAGTACGGTGCCAAAGAATATTGGCAATTTTGAAATATCCTCGAAAGCTCTACGTGTTGAAATTGGTGGCAACTCTTGAAAAATGTAGTAAAGGACTGCAGCAAAACCTGAAAGGAATAATGAGCAAATATAAAAAGAAACCCAAAGAGGCTGAAAGCAAATAAAGGCGACAAACAACAAAATTGATCACTCGCACCTAAAGCAGGAAAGCAGCGGAGAAGGCACGAGATCGTAATAAGCAATAAATACTTAGCCTGCTGTCTACCGCCGCTCGAAGGAGTAATTGGTACTAACCGACAAACAGCAACACATTGGCGACAGATGAGAAAGGAGCCAATAATTTTAAATTCCGTATGCTGTAAATCAAGAAGAGGGGCACCAACAGGAAGCACATGTGCAATCGTAAATCCAGCTCCACCCAGTATTGGTCGACAATTTGTTTAATGCTTTCAGCAATGAAAACGATATACACGCAGCAAATGCCGAAATGATAAAAAGCCAGGAAACCGTCGACGAAAGGCCTGCACGATGAAGTGAGGAAAATTAAAGGTCATTGAAACAATCCACTTCCTCTTCAACATTTTGTTCACTCAAGCTTCATTACTACTATGCTCTCTATCTGTCTCTATCTGTTTATCTATCTATCTATCCCTCTCTACTAGCCATTATATCGATTTTTTTTTTATTTTATGGTTCACGCTACGTATGAGCAACATTCGCTCCATTAATTCTGGTTACTCATACGTCGTGACATACAACCTTATACACTTGATCTTATAATTGCTGCTACAACTTACGTCGCTATGGGCACAATGCATTTAAACATAGGTGGCCCTTCCTGAAGGCCGACAGTCATTGCTTCCGAAAAGGATAAATATGGTGTACGTTTCCGTTTACAAAGCTCGTACATTGAACCAATCTGAAATGGTGTTTCAGTTGCAAATAATTAAAGAATGATATATATTAAAGACTAATTTATTCCTATTGAAAAAATGTATTAAATTACTCTTTTGGAGGCATTATTTTAATCTAATATTTCTCTTTCCTTCTTACCAAAATATGCAGGCAATGAACTGCTATCACAGCTATAATGGCGGTAAGTACAAAACCGTTAACGTAGCCGGCATTGGCGAAAGCGGCCGGCATAGCCAATACACCAGTCCCGACGGAGGCCTTTATGAAATGTGCAAATGTTTGCATGTTTCTGTAAGAATTATATAAGTATCAAATTTTAATGGATTCCAAACGAAATGTTGTTGGTGTTGGTGCTGTCATTTTATTAATATTTTATTATTTACGTTGTCGGATTTTGTACATTGCGATGTTCGTGCGGATCGTAATCATCAATAGTATCGTTTCCATTTTTATCTGGTATATAGTTTGAGCCATTTTTGTTAATACTTTTGCTAAAATGATACAAACATTAAACGTATTATATAAAATTGGACAGTAAATACCAACTATTACTAATGGCTAGTGGATAGTTAGTTTCATAAAGACCCAATCAAAATATTCTATAGTTTGCCTTACTGAATTTTATCAACGAAATTGTATATCAAACAATCAATCATATTTGAAAGTGTGTTTTAGTGTTTCAAACAAAAAATGTATTATAAAAGGAGAAATGTTTAATAGAAATCATATATCATGATAAAGTTTAAGACTGTCATGAATTAAAAATATATTCCCGAAAAGAATTTTATGATCCCGAAAGAACGGAAGTTGATTCTAGTCCTCTTCCAGATACAATATTAAATATTTCTAAATTTTCCTAAACCCTTTTTTGTGTAAAATATTTCTCAGGCGGGATGGCTCAAAGTTGCGGCGCTTTCGAATTACCCCACTGGGTATTATTCAGTTCAGTAATACCAAACCGTTGTCGAGAGCTAGACTATTAAACTGCACGTAGAAATGGTGTAAAACTCTATTATCTAAATAAATTATCTTTAGGTCGGACATTGCGTGCCTTCACCAAACACGATTGCACTTTCAAAGTCAAATATTTGGTGGCTGATGTTAAGGCAGTCGCTTCGGTTAACAATCCGTTACAATCCGTTACTGTACGCGGAAGTATTCTGAAGAATCCGAAACATACACGCCCCTTGCAGACTTCTGAATACTTGGAAACTTTTGTGTTGAGTCCATGGCTTGCAATTCAGCAAGACCCAACTGACGCATTTGATAGTGGCGCAAATTAAATGACTCTTGAAAATATTGTCTAGACTCTAACTAGTCTTTCGGACTGTTTGGAATATTTCACGAGAATACCTAAGCCAACAACAACAATATCCACACTATGGAACGCCATGAATCTGTATTGGCTCCAACTAGCATTGCTGCATCCATGAAAAGTCACAGTTTGCTTCGGAAATCAGTGCTGTCCGTAACTTCTGGTCACCCAATCCGTGCCATCACGAGAAGCCTTAGAGGACTTTTAAACGATAACACAAGTAATAATTCAAATACATTCTATTTCATTGCATTTCAAAGTCGATTTGACCTTGTGGAAAATCTCTTTTATTTTTAATGCAACGGCTTTTTTCAATTTTTTCTCTCAATTTTATCTTCGAAATATATGTATGCAATAATTTTATGACAACCTTTCGTATTTAATGATACTTTTTCATTTATTTCCCTTTTATTTTTTCAATTATTTGCTTTAGAATTTTATTGTTTTTATCTTGCCTAAAGATTTAATCTTAAAATTCAGTTAAACAATCCAGTTAAATACGTATAATAAGTCAGAATTGACAAGATTCTTTATATAATAATAATAAAAGATATTTTAAAATTTTAACAAATTTTTGTTTCGCATTCAGTCGGACCTGCTGGTCTCAAACTGGTAGAAGCTAGTTTTTCTGTTGATTCAACTATTATTTAATGTTTTTATTCTTCTTTCAAATTCCAGAAATTGTTTTCTAAAGTGTTTACGAATTAAACAAAGGAAAGAATGTGGAAGTAAATACTCTGCAAATATTTTATTTATATATATAATTATTATTAATTTTATAATTTTAATTTTTGAATTTTTTTTATTTTCATTTAATTCCGAGTTAACTGGAATTGTAGAATTAATATTTTTTTAATTAATATCTAATTATGTAATTCTGAAATGCAAACCTTTTTTATTTATTGCAATTCTTATATCTTCATTGCTTCGTTTTATGATAAAAATTATTAGTGAAACAACAAAAACAACAATATGATAAAAAACGCATTTGTAAATAATTTCCTTTCATTGCTTCACTATTTCTTTATAAATCAATTTTAAACGCCCATATTTTTTTCTATTCTACCGTTAAATCTAAAAAGCATTGCAAATTATTCAACCATACGGTTTTTTTAAATAACTTTTTTATTATTTTTTTAAATTATAAAGAAAAGCGTAACAGAAATTGTGAAGTTTTGTAATTTAGTTTTATTGTATTGTATTTTATTTTATTTATATATATATATATATATATATATATATATATATATATATATATATATATATATATATATATATATATATATATATATATATATATATATATATATATATATATATATATATATATATATATATATATATATATATATATATATATATATATATATATATATATATATATATCTTTAATTACCACATTTTTCAAATAGAACGGCTTGTTTTTTCTTTCGAGCAAATTTTTTATTGTCGTTTTACAATTATTTAGCAAATTATTTCACTTTAAAAATTTATCTATATTTGTATTAGTCTTTTGTTCGAAAACGTTTAAATAACTTATTCCGCTCAATTAATGACACTTCCGTCCAGCAACTCACACCGTTCGTGATTGACTGTCGTTAGCACGTTAACGGGATGTCATTCCTTCCTTCACTTTTTCTATCTCATTCTCATTATTGTTGTTTCAATTTAATAACTTTTAATCTAAATCTTTACGAATCTGTTGCTTTTCACGAACACAAAATTAATTTTGTTGTTATAGAAACAACAATTATAATTGTATATATATATATATATATATATATATATATATATATATATATATATATATATATATATATATATATATATATATATATATATATATATATATATATATATATATATATATATATATATATATATATATATATATATATATATATATATATATATATATATATATATATATATATATATATATATATATATATATATATATATATATATATATATATATATATATATATATATATATATATATATATATATATATATATATATATATATATATATATATATATATATATATATATATATATATATATATATATATATATATATATATATATATATATATATATATATATATATATATATATATATATATATATATATATATATATATATATATATATATATATATATATATATATATATATATATATATATATATATATATATATATATATATATATATATATATATATATATATATATATATATATATATATATATATATATATATATATATATATATATATATATATATATATATATATATATATATATATATATATATATATATATATATATATATATATATATATATATATATATATATATATATATATATATATATATATATATATATATATATATATATATATATATATATATATATATATATATATATATATATATATATATATATATATATATATATATATATATATATATATATATATATATATATATATATATATATATATATATATATATATATATATATATATATATATATATATATATATATATATATATATATATATATATATATATATATATATATATACATAAATTTAAAAGTTGTTGATATTATAAATTAGATATCGCAAGGTAAAGTCGTATATTGTATTAACGATAATGTTTATTGATTTAAAAATTACGACAATCTTATCATAATCATGCCATATTTATTGAAGCTTCTTATGATAACGAAATAAAGAGTGTTGAATGCATTGGATAGAATATAAAAAATAATAAAAATTAAAAATCGATTTCAAACTTTAAGTATTGAGAATTTGGTTTAAGTATTGCCTGAATTTGGATAACATTCATGATTATTAAGAGATATAGCTACGAGAGGCGTTCAATGCGTATCCGTATGTGTGCATCCGAATATTGAATTTGCAATAAAAAATATCCCAATTCTAAAAAAACGATTTTATATAATTGTCGACATGAGTTTCTTATTGCCGAAGATTTGTTTTCGTATGAATGCCTATTTTTTAATTTGGATACTGATAATACTAAACAGGGGTCAGGATCTGGATTGAAAATCATTTGATTAATTTTTTTCGAATCTTCATTTGAAGAGTCTTCAAAGTATAGTCATGAAGAAGCAACATATAGCGTAGATCACTTTATAGTATGATTACTTTAGGAATGATTATTTTCAACACTGTCTCTGCAGCTTTTCTAACTATAATTATAAATATAAATAAAAAATAACTCTAACTATTCTAACTCTAATCAACAATAAATAACACGCGTACGAACACCCAAAATCGTAAAAAATGTATACCAATTTCATAAAAGGGTTACACTAATGAAGTGATTAGTGACTTACATTGCTCACAGATCACAAATCGATGCTATGAATGTATTGAATACACCTGGTATTTTCCAACTTTTTTTGTAAATTCAATTAAACGCAATGCAATTATAATGAATTAAGGGACTCGTAGATATCGTAAATCATATTGTTCTCTTATACAATATATACCAAATAAATAATCACATCACTTAACGAATTTGTCGATTCGATAAGCTCCTAAATATGATAAACAATGCTATTCTTCGTCTTCAATCAATACCAATTTCAATCGAATAATGAAATTCCAAATTCTTCGATAGATAAAGCGCTATATATTTTAGACTGAATCGGTGTTCGATACAATTATATAATTTTTTTAAAAAGGCCTAGATAAGATGTTTTTATTATCAATATGGATTATGCGACATATTAGACATCATTTGTTATCTTTGACGTCACTGAAACCACCAACGATCAGTTCGGTTTGATTTATTTTTTAACACTTTTTATTCTTTATTGCTTTTCATTATCCTCAACCAACAATATCTCCAAAGCTTGTTCAAACATTTGTAATGCAAAAGCTTTCTTTAAAGTAATAAAAACATTCCTTTTAATTCAAAGCTTCGCCTAAGACAATAAAGTATTGCAAATGGAGGTGATTGAATGATCTCTCCAAAATCAAGATTAAAATTTTCAAAAGACCAAAATATCCCCAACAATACCGAAATTTATTTTATACGAAGCCTTATTGTTATTTAATTCTCAATTTAAGAAATATATATTCCTAGATAGAATTTGAATTTCTAATTATTTTTCCAGTTTCGAACATTATCTTCAAGACTGTTGAATCATTAATATGATATAATACAACCACCTGTCGATCTATTCTGCTCTCACGACGAGAGAGAATTTAGACGATCCAATGGAGAGCGTTTTAAAAGAATGCTAAAAAAAGAGCGAGTATTTAAAAAATAACATTACATTAACAATTAAGCAAAACGAAACGAAGGTGTTTCGTTTCAGTAGCTTTTCATTCGGTCCAGCATCGCAGCATTTCAAAAACAGCCAGCGCGAAAGGTAGCGTCGCAGTTTTTGCATCCGTTTCCTTTTGAGTAATAAGGCCCTTAATTTATTTTCTTTCCAATATTATTACAAGTGTTCCCTTTCTCTCTCTCTCTCACTGCCTTAAGGAGAGAGATAATAAAAGTAAGAGGTATATAATAAGAGCACTCTCTGCACACACACATATGCCATTCACTAACCTTGTCTAAAATGCTCGTACTTCACTGAGAAATCCTGTAACTCGCCGAGCCAGTACGCATCGGATCAGCGAGGTTAGCTCTCCGAAGGGTCGAAAAATAATTTAGGAAATTAAAAATGTTCGCAATACTTAAAATGTTTACTCTAGATTTTTCTGAATTTTCATGCTTCTGTACTTTGCATATGTGACTATTTAATGAAATATATCCTCAATGAGTGTTTAGCGCAATCAAAACCTTTCACAATATATAGGGGGTTCAAATTGCCCATCGGCAGCTCCTCTTCATACGGTACTGTATTCAATTACAGGAAGACGAACAACAATGTTATACAAAAATATTGAGAGTAGCAAATACAAACTCAACAACATTGCAAATCTCGTGTATACTCCCCGTGTGGTCAAAATATAAAATAGAGGTGAAAAGAGAGTGCACCATCTCATTACATCTGATAAAAGCGTAATAAAAGCGGTTACTGATATTTTCACCTTAGTCATTAAAGTCAGTCTCATCGAGCTCATAAATTAAATTGTGAAATCAGTTTTTTATCACGTTATGCATTTTACCGGCATATTCTAAAAAGTTTATTTTTCTAAAACGAATGAGAAAGTTTCAGTTTGATTAATTAAAAAAAAATTATAAATGTGGGAAAATACAAATAATTGAATGGAAAAAATTGCATTAATAAAAGACAATATTAATAGAACTTAATTTATGAGAAAATATTAAATATATACGCAGATTTCTCAAGTAAAATTAATCATTTTTTCTTCAATATTTCCATAAAAACTTTTTGAAAATAATTTACCTTTTTACCATAAACAAATAACGAGAACCAGAAATCAGAATTAATAACAGAAGCATTTTCAATAAGAGCAACAAATAACAGCAACAAATAGCAACAACAATAACAACTTTTTTCAATGGGTCTAACTATACTGGTAATTTTTTTTTAAAAAATAGCAAACAAACCAATACGAGAATATTCCCACGTATTCGTAACAAATACTAAAATTTATCGAATAAATATATTGACACTCTATTCTATTGTTTATTCATATAAAATTACAGATAATATAGGTAATGATAGATACATATGTTGACCACATATACTATAAATTGTGCATCGATAATTACATGACATCGTGTAATAACACATTTCTCAATTATCTTTAGTATTTCATCACGATATCAAAAATGACAAAAAAATCGCATTTTAGTTTAGTTATCATAGTGAAGCTTAACTTTACTACATGCAAAACTACGAGATACATTACCATTTTTTCATAAAATAATTGTAATTAAATTTTGACGACAGTATTTTAACTGGACATCAAGTTACTATTAGTACACAAAATAATCTCTCATCGCTTTTATTAAATAATATCTTGACTATTTTAGTTTAAATAGTTGGACAAGATAAAATGTTTTAGAAGAGGGTCAGTTACAATAAAGAATAAAACACGCTAGCCTTTTTTAAAAACAATGGAATATCCATTGAAGCTACGAAATATCTTGATATTTCGTAGCTTCAGGTTATAAAAAAAAATTTAAAAAAAGAATTCGAAAATGAAATCATTGAAATATTGGGAATCATTGGTGGAAATGTTTAAATAAAGTTTAACTAAGATTAATTTTTTAATTTTTTTAGTTTTCATTCATCAGATTATTTTAATAAAACAATTAAAGTATTGTATTTTTACAGAAAATTTAAAATTAAGGAATTTCTAAATCTTCAATTAATACAAAACAATTGAAATTTCCTTGGTAAGAAAATAGAAACTAATTGCTATTGTAATTCATTCGATTTCTGCATAATGTAGATTTCTCTTGATGTAGACCAAATGTTCTTCTAAAAAAATTTACTACGCTTTTCTTACCACATAAATTTTTCTCCACCCACTTCACAACATATTGTTAGTAATTACTTTACAGATTGTCGTCTTACCGACTTACTTAAAAAAGACAATTGAAAATAAATAAATAGCAAGACTAACTTCAGCCTAACGGACGTGCACCACACCTGTGCTCTACACGTTTCCTAATTTTAACTTTAATCGCCCTATTGTCAAATTGTTTTCCATAAATAATAAGGGAAGAGACAGAAACTGACTGATAAAACTATTCTGCCCCAGAATAGACTAATCCCTCGATTAGTACGGAACTTTCTGCAATGGTTTAGAAAGCTTGTTAGAAAAATTATGACCATATTTGGTACCAAAAATGTGAATTTCAAACCAATTCAGAACTATAAATATTCTGAAAGAAATATCGAAAAAAGCCGGTAATTTAAATATAATCTATCTAATTTCATCGAATGTTCGTCATGAAAGATGTTCTGTAAATATTTATTATGTATAATTATTGAAAATGTTTGCATGAAATACTTCTTCATATTGTTTCATAAGCCCACTTCACTAATTATTGAATGTGATTGTAAATATGAGATAAAAGTATTCCGACTATATTTCAAGCATGTACTTGTTGTTTCTTTTAGATATGAGTATATAATAATATTGTACATATCAACGATATATCATTATATAAATCTACAGAAAATGTTCACATAAATTATGAACTAATTATAAAATTCTGTAATTAAATAATTACATAAAGCCTTCTGAGATCTTCATCCTGAAAGAAACTAAACATAAATAAGTAATTTATGAATCAATACTATTTTTTCAATTCATTTCTTTTAGAATTCTGAAACTGGTGAATTTGAAATTTGCCGAAGCGATAAAATATCTATAAAACCTCAAACATTCGATGAAGAAACTGGTGAGCCGTTAAATGATCAATTCAAAATACGTTACGAAAAACATATAAGTTTTCAAATACCGAGAAAACTATTACGCGGTACTCCGTGTGAGGAAATAGAAAAGAGAATCGATTATGAGTATATGGATCAAGAAGATCCACCCACAATTATACCAATCAAAGAAGAGGCAAAAGCCACTAAAAAGATGCATTCACAATCGTACAAACGTAAGGATTATATGAATATGGAAGGAGTAAATAATGTAAGTATAAAAAAAATCTTCCCCAGTAATTAGATTCAATTTTCGTTTTAATATTTCTTGATTTCTCTTACTGTTTCCAATAGGAAATAATATTGGGTTATAGCAAAACTAGATTTCATCTCTTTCTGATGCCATCACTTTTCTGTTTCAATATCTATTTCGCCATAGTCATGATGTTAACAGAAACCATTCTTCATTATTGGTCTCATATTAAAAATGGCCTCAACATGAATAAGAATATCTACTATCGCAGTCCGTTGCATATTCTAACTTCTCAATATTGCGCTATTTGCCGCTCAGAAACAGAAATGGAATTGAAAATTTTCAAAATGTTAAATCATCCGATGCGCAAACCACGGAAATCACTTTCACGATATCTCGAAAACTGAAGAAGCAAAATCATTTCTATTCATAGTGCTAAAATGAATGAACAAAAATTTGTCTATATATTTTCTAACCTTATAAAAATGTATAAAATGTATCTTTGTATACAAGTATTAACGACACACAAGTTCTAGAGTAAAACTTGTGCCTAAAATGTTTTGCCAAATAAATCTATATTACAAGAATTTCCAAAAATAAATGCACACGATATCACTTTTTTCACTTTGATTGTTTGATGTTAAAGGTTAGAAACCTTCTTCCAACCTTTTAAGTTAAAATTAAGAGGGTTTGTTTATCGTCATAGCTTTTTATTGTGAAGCATCAATTTGTCCCATTGGTTTAAGATTGGCTGACGTTGAAAATTTACACCCTGTACAAGCAATGATATCATCTACGCTGAAACCTTCTGCAATTTCAATTAGGGTCAAACCAACACCTTTATCCACCGTAAAAACACCCTGTAAAAAATCAATGGTTAAAAATAAATACTGCAATTTATAGAATTTCCTTCGTACCTTTTCAGTAATAATCATGTCCACAACGGATTTACCCGTTAGTGGCAGCGAACAAGTCTCTAATATTTTTGGGGAACCATCACGAGCATTATGTTCCATAGTTATGATTACTTTTGTACCAGGAGCAGCTACCAAATCCATAGCACCTCCCATACCCTTTACCAGTTTGCCCTAAAGAATGAATTAACCCTAAATTCAACTTACTGAAGCAATGTTTGAAAGATTGTTTTCCCTTACCGGTATCATCCAATTGGCTAGATCTCCCGTCGCCGATACTTCCATTGCACCCAATATCGTTAGATCTACATGACCACCACGTATCATGGCAAAACTATCATCGGAACCAAAAAATGAAGCACCAGGCACAATAGTAACGCTTTCTTTACCGGCATTAATCAGCTCCGGATCAACATTATCTCGGGTAGGAAATGGGCCCAAACCCAAAATACCATTTTCCGACTGCAGCATAACATTAATACCTTTAGGAATATAATTCGAAGAAAGAACCGGCATGCCAATACCCAAATTGGCATACATGCCATCACGAAACTCCATGGCAACACGTTTTGCAATACGTTCACGCAACATTTGGCCCGGACTGGTTTTCACATCTTTCGACTTCGGCGTATTACTATCGTCCTCTTGAATGCGTAAACGCTCAACACGCTTATTATAATTACTGCCTTTGTAAATGCGCTGAACATAAATACCGGGAACATGTATTTGATCGGGATCAAGAGCACCAACAGGAACAATTTCCTCCACTTCAGCGACTGTTACTTTAGCGGCACGGCACATGGGAGCATTAAAGTTCCGAGCAGATTTGTTAAACACTAGCGCAAAAAAAAACAGAAATGAGTAATCAAACACGGCGATATAGTAATGACCAACGCAGTTGACTAATGCATACCTAAATTACCGTATGGATCTGCTTTTTGTGCCTTAATCATGGCGTAGTCAGCAAAAATTGATTCTTCCATTACATAATCCTTTCCATTAAATTTCTGTACAGGTCTTGGATTACTTGAAATTTCTACTTTACCATCTTTGGTATACTTTATTGGTGCACCACCCTTTTGAATCAATGTAGCATAACCAGTTGGGGTGAAAAACGCTGGAATACCTTTTGTAATGCGATTAAAGAAAAAAAATAGTAACTCATTTTCGATGGAAGATATTTCGAAGAAAACAATTGTACTAACCTGCTCCTCCTGCTCGTATCTTTTCAGCTAAAGTTCCCTGCGGAGTTAACTCTAAAGCTAATTCTCCAGCCAGAAATTGTCGTACCAACTCACCATTCTCGCCCACATATGATGAAATCATTTTCGATATTTGTTTTTCTTTGATCAAAATTCCTAGACCCCAATCATCGACGCCTTTTAGGAGTAAAATATTTAAAAATGTATTCTATAATTTTACGATAACTATAAAAAAAACCATACCTCCATTATTTGAAACTGCTGTAATATTCTTAACACCTCTCTTTTTAATAGCTTCTATCAGTTTTTCTGGTATACCACAAACACCAAAACCACCGAAAAGCACTTTCGAACCATCTTTCATATCGGCTATAGCATCAGTGGGACTAGCGTAGATTTTATTCAATGAAGAATTATCCAAAGTAGAATAGCGTGCTATAAGCTGAATTTTATAAATAACAAAATGTAATTTAGTTTGATAGTGATGCCTGTCATTTGATAAAATTTATATAAAAAAATTGATCATAAATCGGTAACGAATCGAGGAATTGCAAGCTAATTTTAAATGTAAGGTCAAATCTTTCAAAATCTTATTTGAAAATTTAAAGAATATTCTTGTGTAAAATGAATTATATAAATAGAGATATTATATAAATTATATATTATACTATTTTATGAAAATTTTTTAAGTCACATTTAATTGTGATTTTTTTATTATTAAAGCCTTCAATAATTTAATAAAGGTTCTTATATTATAAATTTTTTTATTTCAGTCTTTTAGTCATAAACTTTTTCGCAAAATGCTCGCTTTATTATATTCACACGAATTGAAAATCAAACAAGTGTTATCTTCGGTCGAGTCGAACTTCTTGTACCCTACAATCTTGTCTTGTACCCTACACCCGTAATACGAGTTTATGGATATTTTAATTAGATCAATTTACAATAATCAGGAGTCAAATTAAAGTAGTGCGCCATTTAATTAAATTATTACTTCTAAATTCCATTCCAAAATTTTTTTGTGAATATTACGAAGTTTACTAAGCTTTGTAAGATCCTGACTACCAGCTGAAAATTGTGCTTTCAAATCAGAATTATTAATATTCATTTAAAAATAAATTTTGTCATAAGCTCATGTTCTTAATATTCCGTATTAACTGACTAACTAATTTATGGTGATTCTTCTTCTTGCTCTTTTCTTTTAGTTAAACCCTCCAGCTATAAACTGCCATGAACTACCATTCCCTTAAAACAAGCATATTTCCGTCCAATTGAACTCATTATTCAATTCCTATTTCTGATAAACAATTTGCAGGATATCCCCGCTAAATTTCAAGACGTTCCCTCAGACGGCCAGGTAGACGCACAGTCAGTGCTAACTCGATCAAAATGTGTTTACGAATAACTGATTCTTGGTATCGCCCTTACTGTAACAATTTCTTTAATACGCTATTGAAGACAATCAAAGCACATCCCGTTTCGGATGTAGGGTATAAAATTTCAAGGCTCGCATTGCATTGATAATTATATATTTTATTGGGTGATAGTTTATATACGGCGAGTACGTTTCTCCAAACTTTTACTCTCTGAAAGTTCACTGGGATTGCTAAGGGTCATGATTATCATTAACACCATTCTTACGTTGATATTTTGGCCACAGAAATCTTTGGAATAAATGCTGATTGATTTTCTTTAATTAAAATGAAGGTATACAAAAATTGTCAATGAAATAATTTACTGGAGATTCTAAAAATACCATTTCAAATAAACGTACCCTATTTATTATTTTATTATATTGGACACTCTTTTTTAAAGAACGGCACGATTGGACAGCAAGCATCTTGTCTTTTTTCTTAAATATAAATTTATAAAATAACTTAATTCACGTAATCAACAAACTAAAAAGATAATAAAAGAAAAATCAGCATCAATTAACTAAAATTTTTGTCCACATCCTAAAAACACATGATACGCATTTGACGTTTGAACAGTGTGTCCGTAGGAAGGCATTAGTATTATGTGAAAACGTACTAGAAGTATTTAAATCGCTCCATCCCGCACGATAATAATCACGCGTGCGAATTTTTATCGCCAGAGACAATGGAAAGAAGGTGTATAAGAAATATATTCGTTAACGCTGGCTTACATGTGTTCGTAAATTTTCTGAACCTTCGCGAAGTGAAATCGTGCGTGTGTTGATTTTGTTCACAGTTCATGCATGTCAGAATGTGCAAAAGGTGAAGAATTATTAATGAAGGAATTCCTACGCTTCGCCTATCACACCTTCAACGCCCGGTTTAATATTGTAAACACATTCGATTATTTATTCAACTCAATTATTTATTCATTATTTCGCAGACATTCGGTTCTTAAATTTAACATATAAATAGTTAACAGAAAATATTTGGATCTAATTCTAGCCAAATGAGAAATTTAATATTAACTTATATAAATTCCGATTATGCTCACATTTAAATTCAGTGAGCGTATTACTTGCGAAAATTCATCCCAAATTATCAAATAACATAGGATCTCACTGAGCAAGACGCCGAAAACTAGAGGAGCAAGATAAAAAGAAAACTTTTTAATCTCTTCGTTGTCGTAAACGTAATCAATACAGAAATTAGAAAATTTACACCGAATTTATGTGTTTATAGTAATACACCCAGAGTGTATTAGTACTGCAGGGATGACAACCAGGGGTAGTATTCATTAAAAAAGAATCTTTCAGGAAATTAATTAGTTAAAATTAATAGTTAGTAAAATATAAAAGGAATTAATGTTTAAGTTTTAAATTCTTAACTTCTCCTACTTTTTGTAACACGTTAAATTCAAAGATACTAAAATGAAAACGTTATAGAAAGCAGTTTCCTCTAACATTTATGCTGAAATGACACCCTGAACGATTCGAACTAATCAGCTGATTTGGATCGAAAATTGATTTTGCAATATATCACCATATGCTGTTGTTTTTATCTTCCTTCCTTTTTGTCTTCTGACTAAACAGTTTGTTTCCTTTCATAATACATTTTATCACTATACTTTTCTTCGTCTTTTACTTCTGTTGCATTCGGTTTGTTTTGCGTCGTGCTGTTAACGTCCATGCAAAATGTTTAATCATTAATATTGAATAATAAAAACCAAAACATTGATTGTTCCCAAATAGTTCATTCAACGAAAGTGCAATCTTTTGGAAGAGCTAATAAAAATGGCAAAGAAATAATTTCGATTTTTTGATTCCTTCACTTTTCCTGCGAATTAATAAAATTGAAAAGGGTATGTAAAATTACATTGGTAATTATGTATCTATAAATAGATTAAATAGATGCTTCTAAGCGTTTTATGAATTTCTATTCTCTCTACTTACATATTCAGAAATAATACCGAACTGCACGTTTGCAATTTAATCGGTATGCACTATTTTGATGATATTTTTGTCTTGAATGTCATCGATATTATCTTTTTACAGCGTAAGTAGAGAGTACACGAATCCCTGTTAGCAATTTTAGAACAAATCAGAGACAAGCCCGGTCCGTGGGTCCTCACTAACCAATATTATTAGGGGTTCGATTTCGAACGTGATCAGAAGCGTAATTTAATAATGTTATCAATTGTTATCGGTTGTTGCCAATTATCGACTTTTTACCGTCAATGAATATGGGGTAATTGTGGTATCTCTATCGATTATTTACTACGTTCTAAGTGATAAAGGACGTGTGGTTGCTGAACTTTCAAGTTGTTTTGGGCTTTTCTCTTTGCCTCTCTTTCTCTCCATCTCTCTCAATAAATTGCCATAAATATCAATGATATTTTCTCCAACAATGAAACATTTACACATTTTTTAGGAACGATTGGCAATAAAAAGAGCAATTAGTGCCTGTATGGCAAATTCTTCTAATTAAATCCCGTATATCCCGGTATATGATTAATACATATTTAATGAAAGGCTTCTTTTCTCTAGAGTATATCTGGCTGATGTGGTTCAATACAAAACAGCTTCAGAATTCTATGCGATGGTTTCCGAGAATTAGAAAAATTTTAAAATGTCAAATGTACATAAAATATATATCACAATATCTTTATTAAAAGATAAAAAGAAGAAAGTAAAATTTCACAATCATTTATTACACGAAAATATCAGATCATGTCGTATAATGTTAAATATTCTAACATCTACTGCCGGTACTAGGTAAATAACAAATAGTTGCCGGTATGGATTATGGTAGAACTCCTCTCTCACATCTCTGACATCGGAAGAGATTATCATCCTCATACCCCTTCACTTCTCTTAATTCTGATCGCACTTCGCCGACAACAATGTATTATCTCTTTCTACGCTACATCATCTATTTTTTTTTTTGTAATTCTTTTTCCTTTCCATCATGCATTATTATTATTATTGTGTTGTTGTAATAATAGATAACGCTGCGAAGCAGAGTAGACAGAACATTAAACGCATAACAACAACACTTTGATGCGGTTAATCGGCGCTTCGCAACTAAGTTTAGTTTATAATTTAACTTCATTTTCATTGCGGTGATCGTTGACATCGTACGGCTTTCTGGAGCTGTTGGTTTATATTCGTGCGCGGTTTTGTTTTTGTTCTTTTTGTTATTGTTAACTTTAGGATCTTTGTATTTTTCCAGTAAAAACAAATGTTTGTCGATGCATTCTCAATAATAGCAAAAAAACCAAAACGAATAAAATAAACTAAAAAATAATTAAATAATTTAGGAAATCAAGCAAAGCAATAAATATAAACCTGGCAGTAAATGTCATTGACATGGAGTGCAATCATCACGAAACCTTACTGAAGGACACACTAAAGAACATTTGGCAGAATTACTTAAATGCCGGCGATGATTTAAACACCAAGGTAACGTGATATTTTTTTATTATTAAAAAAATTTAATTAATTTCCTTTTATATTATAATTTTCTTAAACAGCAACATTGGTTGGAGTTATTTCTATACAATTTTCGAAATATAAGCGAAGAGATACTAAAACAACACGATTTTCAAAGGTATTAAATTCATATTGCTTAAGAATTTATTTTAGAATTACGAAAAGAAAAAAAGTAATAATGATTTATATTAGCGCAATGTCTTAAACAACAGAAATCTATTTTAAAGCTTGGAATTTCAATTCAAAAAGTCAAAAGTCCAAAAAAATTTAACTCAAAAATTTGTCACAAAAAATATAAAATGAAGGTATTAATGGGAAATTAAAAAATATTTACAAATAAATAAATAAAAGAAAGTTAAGAATATTCTGTCACCTTCTATGAATTATATTAATTATAATTGGACCCCAAACCTGATATATAAATACAAATTGATTCACCTTTCTGACGAAAACGTGATGGAAATGGTTCCATTTTTTTAACAAAACAAAAAATGACGAATTACAGAATTAAATTTTGCGGTACTGTACCCTGATTTGCGATAAAAGCAATACATGAATAATTGATATTGAAAATAAACACAAAAATAAACCAATTAATCGAAACAATACTTGTACTATATATATATATACATATATACATATTTATATAAAAATATAAACTGAAATTATTCTTCATGCATCTCCACGCGTAATGCGCGGTAAAGATTGCAAATTTGTATGGAGGGAGGTATAGAAGAAATATTATGATAATAATTCACTTAAAATATTGAAAGAAAACAATATTCTCTTTTCTGATAACATTATAGGCAACGTTACACCGATCTTTAAATAGTGAATATATAATATATTTTAACTTTCTCCCTTCTTTTTTTGAATGTTATTTGTCCAACAGTTTTTTCAACTCAATACCCGAAGAGATTTGCTCCTTCTTTCTGCAAAGGGTTTACGACATAATAAGTAAATGTGAATATTATAATCCGAAGCAGCTGGTCAGCGAAGAAAGCGATAATACTGGAAGTATTGACGGCAAAGATGTCGCAAAGCTCATTAGGAATAATCACAATTTCGCACAAGTAAGTAGAAATTATCGGCATAAAACAACATTAAGTCTCACAACACTCATACACTAATATTACTTTCAGTTAATTTTGCGTGCACCAAATGATTGTAATAAAATTGTAGCATTACGTACATTTCTTACGCATCAATTGGGTCAACATCTTTTAGAGTTTTTGTGTAGAGTTAATATCAAGGTAAGAATTTATCAAATACATGCTATATAGACGTCTGCACAGAATGATGTGAATTCGTGTTTCATTTAAATTAATGGAAAATATTCTTTTAACGTCGTTTCGAGGACTGTTACTGATTAATCAAGTTTACACATAATTTTCCACCTTGAAACAAATATTCTTTTAGGGCTACTAATTTTCGCTTTTATTCTTATATTATTTTAAGCACCTAATTTAATTTTTTTAAATTTTCTTAATTTAGTAAGAAGATAGTAAAACATTTGTGTATGACTTAAAAGCAAATCCAAAATATATTTTTTAATAAAAGAATCTTTTGGTTACATTTTTTAAATTTTATTTGAATTGTTTTCAGCTCATAGCTTCACAAAAAAGTCTATGCAATTTATGTATTAACCTATTTCCAAATTGCCGCTGGAATGAGGAAAATCATGATGTCTGTTTACCCAAGACTTTATCGATAATGGAATACTTAAATGAATTTCAACTCTATGATAAAAATTTACATCAAATACGTGCAAGCAAACATTCCAAGCATTCACCGAGAAACGTTAACGAATCTTCCAAGAAACCTCCCGCATCCAGAAATGTTGTAATAAATTATTTAACAATTTATAAAAACAATGCGTTTAAAACAACTGACGAAATCTCATACATGCTTATTGAATTGCTTATGAAATGTGTTGATAACGAAAGTGAAGATGTTCTACTTTCGGAACAATCAATGAGTACAACCGCTTTGAATTTTGCTCTCGAATCGTTACTCTTCAAACCGAAGGATATATTCAGTAGTATTGAAAATGCTTGTAAAATCAAAAGTAAATTATTGCAATTGATCATACACTGTTTGAATAATCTTTTTGAACATGCCGCCAATCCTAATGCTATACAACTTCAATTTATAATTGCTCGACTTGTGATAGCCCTGGACACGAACAAACAACAAAATGCTGATGGTATTTCTATTGATCCTACTGATGTTTTGGGATGCAAAGCTTACACATATATTGAATTTGGATTAATATATTTAATCTTCGGCATTATTAATAACGTAGTATTCCTATTCGGTTATTCATCACGAAACAGTAGAGCGCAATTGTATACCTTGAAATTCATTGATGAAAAAGTTCTTCAGGTTTGCGTGCAAATTCTAATAGAACTCTTATTGTTGCGACGTGGTGCACCGATACACGATGCAGAAATCGAGAAATTGATTAATTACATTTTTAAAATGCACATTCAAATCATTGAAAATTTAGGCAGATACGATCAAGAACAAGCACAACAAATTGCCAATGTAGTTCCACAAAAGCCTCCACGTCGGCGAAAAACCTATCCTCGTCAGATACATTGCCACTTGCCTACTTTGGGGTGTTTCTTCCAGCGCTTACTACTAAACGTCCTACCACATATTCCCACACAATTGCAAGAGTACGCTATACAATATCTTCTACGTTCCGGGACTTGCTGTTGTCATTATTCTTTGTCAACTCTGATTATTTACTTTGATCTGTTGCCAAAAGTTATGTCGCAAGCACGAAAAAATATTTACAAATTCATTTATAGGAAATTTCTAAGTACTCTCTTTATACGCGAGATGCAACAGCCGGGACCCCATTCGAATCAGCACCAGCAGCAGCAACAACAACAAGGATTTGATAAACGTCGTAATAAACGCAGTTGCTCAAAGTGCGATGCAAAATTAAGATCTTTGGAATTTCACAGCAAATTGGTACAAATCTATCGGCAATTGTATGAAAATCTGCTCAAACTTAATGATGTTTTAGCTATCAGCCTGTATCTCAAGCATGTGAAACATATAGCGCATTTGCTTACCAATGATGTAGCGGCAGGTATATTAGCTGAAATTGTTTTGCCAATTTTTCGGCAGACTAAAAACCAATTGATTCCTCAGGATCAGTCAATTATAAAAAAAGGCTATAAGTCTGAAAACGGTGGAGAAACAGGTAGTAAAGTTGTTAATGACAATGTGATATCGAATGATAATAATAAAGGAATGTTACAAAATACTCAAGCGCACATATTGGGCTCCAATGAAACTCATAAAATCGATCGAGTCAAAATATTGCATGAATGCCTGAATATATTCGTCACTTATTTAAGTGATTTGCGTCTAATCAAAGCTTTCTATAACGAGGAGAATATAAAACATTTGGAAGATTTACTTATGGAACCAGAACTGATACGCACAGTTTGCGAGCTAATCAAGATCGGTATCGATAATATAACATTTTTGGGCGAACATGAAAGAGAGCAGGCGATCTTAAGCCGCCGCCTAATCACTCTACAACTGCATAGCAGTGACCAAGCAGTAAGAATTTTCAATACAATACTTCGACGTATGCTCAAAAGCAATAAATCCTCTCAAACAGCAGAAAAATTATTCTTGTTGGATGAAATAAAAATTAGCAATAATGTAATGGTTCAACAATTTGAAGATTTCAAAATGAAACCTTTGGATATTTTACATATTGTTACCATACAATGGTCACTAAATTATCAACTTCTAAAAACGAGTCAACATTTTTATAACGAGTTTGCTAAAATTTACTCAATTGATTTAGAAATCGAGAATGATGAGAATGATTATCACGATGAAGTTGAAGATAAACGTAATATAAAAGAAATGTGTGAACTGCCAAAAGATTATTTAAATTACGGAGATAAAACAATTACCGATATACTTAAATTGAATTATAATGCCTTAAGTTGTTTTTTACTCTTGCCAGTCGCGAATAAATCAGAGAGATTTCATTATGGATCTCCAAAAGACGATACCATGGTGAGCATATCGATGGTGGAGCCATCATTGAAAACAGCTGATGGAAGCATAGATTATTTAATTCCTTCAATACAAACACCATTAAAAAATACAGCAACAAATCTATCTCACCTAAGAACATATAGTGATCATGATTTGAATAGAGATAATAATATTAATGTTAATATTTCGTTATCACATGCCTTTACATCGTGTGGTGAGGAAAGCTCCTTTTTAAATCAATTAAAACAGCGCTCCTCCTCTACTGAACCTTGCCCGGTCGAAATTTTCAATATCCGCCAACAGATATGTACAACACTTTCAGCCAAAGCAACTAAAGATATTAAGAATTATGAAAAATCTATATTTAACACTTCCATCGAATTGATTCAACCTTCTATTATACACCCATCCACTTCATCCTCACCATCTTCATCCGCTTCGACTCCACTTTCCGAAATGGGTGGGCTTATTTACAAGATATTCGGAGTATTCGGAACTTTATTCAATAGAAACAACATTTCAAATTCGTGGCATGGTGGAAATGTGTGTGGTGATTATGATATTATACCGCCGAACGAAGACAATATGCCATCGGTGGAAGTTGATGAGAATTTGCAACCATTATTCGAAATGAATGGCGATTGTAAAAAATTACTACTAAAACTATTTGAGGCTACTTTGTCAATAGCCATCAAAGGATATCAGAATGAAAGTGGTAAGTAAATTTAAATTTACGATAGAATTTATGGCTTTTAATCGAGGCTTATGGAGAATTATTTTAGTTTTGCATTAAATTTTGTACATATGTCGTAAATTTTAAAGCCCTCCGATAAGTTGTAGTTTTAATGCTCGTAATAGACATTATCCTTTACAGTTTATTCAGGTAGGAAGTTAATAATTATATATATATTTATATGTATAATATATTATACATATATAATTTGATTTCGTTTATTTATATCAATCTGATTCATTTACCTTTCATTTCTGAAGTCTGCAGAATTAATAGAATATCACAGAATTTGTTACGCTTGATTTAAAACAATAGATTGTCCATATATAAATCTTTTAAATTAGTCAATTTCTTCAGGAAATTCTGCCTACTGGTGGCATTGCTGAATCCAACCCGTTTGTATAAAATATATAGAAGAAATTCAATACTGATTTCATTCATGCCGTAGATATAAGCAGAATGCGTACAAGCAAAAATCAGTTGTTAACAGAATGAAGCCATATAAAGTTTTCGAATATTTAAGCGCAGCAACATGAAATAATAGAAAATAAACATACAAACGAAGTGGCTGCTGTTTTCAGTTCAATCGTAAAGAGAAACGTGCAAAACAACGATACATAAAATCGGAAAATTCAATGTAAAATCCAAATATTATAAAATCAAACGAAATGGGAAAGTAAAACCAATAAAAACGATTCTAATTTACGACTTATAAAACTATACGACCAAAACCTTATTTTTTTTGTCTCTAAATCTATTTGTTATAAACGTTTCGAATATTTTTAATATTTCGCTTGTTTGCACCCAAATCCTACAATCCCACAAAACTTACAATATGCAGTAAATATTCTCTTCAATATTTTTGCTTGATCGATATGTCTTGGAGAATATTGAAGGTTAAAGCATTTATCCTGATTTAAACGAAGAGACAGCCTAGATAGCAGAGGTTTAAAATCAATGTCGTTTTATAATTCCATGATCATCGATTTGAAGTGCATTGAAATGACTAATATTTCAAGAATAATATCATCATTTCTAAAAATGTGTAATCTTGCGGTCACCCTAAACCTCTACGAATTTTCAGTGAATTCACTTTACCTTGGTAGTAGTAGTTCAATGGATTTACTAGTATAAAAAACCGAGGGCATATCGGGTACACTATCACTGCCATCAATTTTATTCATGATCATTATCACAAATCATTATTACACCGGTTATTTTCCAAAGTAAAACGCGATCATTCAAATTGTTTTAGTCTTTTCAACCTTTTCGCAACCGACAAATTTTCTTATCAATGAATATTTTTTTACAAGTGTTTTTTTTAAATTATAGAACTAAATTTTTTTGTGTTCTCCTTAATCTTATTCACTATTTCTACGCTTATCTCTTAAATCTTATCTAGTTTAACTATCCCTAAGTCGTAATTTAAAAAAATCATTGAAGTGCTGGCAGCCTAAGAGAGAACAACCAGCATGCGTAAGAGCTGAAGAAATTTATTACAAAAAAAAACGGAAATTAATTTAATGATTTTTTTATTAATTCACAAATTGCTATCTATTCTTTCTTTGGCTTTCTTTAGATGAGAAAATGCAAAAACATCTGCGAAAACTTAAGGCACTCATATTAAGTAATGCAACAGCAAATTGGCAAGAATATGGAAAAGAGCAATCCGGTTCACAAAATATTATAATGCAAACGTTACAAACCCTATTGAGAATTGCTGAACTCTCTTGTAATTGGAATGAGCGGGCTGCTGGAGACAGTAGTAATGGAGTTCATAGCTTTACCGATGAAATAACTCCGAATATCTCTGGAATTAATAGCATTCCAACAGCTATAAATCCAACAGCGCAAAATCATGTGCCCTCACGCTCGTTGAGCAGTAACTCACGTACACCACCAACAGTTATTAATCAAACAATCAATGGCAACGTAATGAACGATACAAATTCTCTAATACTTTCCGATGCCCAACCACCACCTCCCGCATCGGATATAATCGCCACACCATCACCCCACAAACCGGACATTTCCGGTGATAGTAGTGGTGGTACAACCGAATTGGATTACTTTTCCACACGTGCCTCGTTAGTATGGCCTGATAGTGAAATTGAATGCAGCGAAAATGAACGTGATGATTTCTATTTGACGGCCGATGAAGGTTACGAAGCAGATGGCGAATTCCCAGAAATATCTGATACTGAAGCTGAATTGGAAGCAGCTGCCGGAATGGATATGTGGACATCATTTCAGGTCAATTCTCGTTATCGTAGTCATGTATTACACGCTGGACTGTGTCAATTGGTGGTGGAAATTCTTATAGAATTATCGCAGCTATGCGTCGAAAATCCACAGGGTTGGTGTGAACATTTAACGCAACTTGCTAATCGTTTATTTTTAATACGAGAAAATTTGGGTGGACCTCTTTTTTTGCTACGTGGATTTGCACCTGTCTTAGAATGTAATGACGTCCAGTTAAAAGGTTTGACGGAATGTGAATAGTTTTTATTTGAGTGAAAAATATATTGGTTCGTTAAATTTCCAGCATTACAAGAGTCTCTGCTTGAGCTTATTGTGGATCTAAATACTCCAGATCTTTTAACAGCTTTTTTCAGTATTTTGGCCACTAGAAATCCACCGATTGATATCCTTATAAAATATATAAGTCACGTCTGCACGACTAGTACTCAGAGGAAACCTCAACCAAGTGTGGAATTGGAATTTCCAAGTGCTTTGGGTAAGTTGAATGCAATGAAAGACATTTTTTATTTCAATATTATTAAAAATCCTTTGAAATTACGATTCATTTCAGATGGCAGTTGTATCTCAAACTGTGTTGAACCAATTATTAAAGAACAGCTTGATCAAGTTCGTAATTATCATCTACATTCTCAGGCATTAACTCCATTCACAAGATCGCCTTGCTTTATACCGATTACCAACAGCAAACTTTGGTCAAACGATGGCTTCACTCTATCGTTATGGACTCAGATTAAAAGTTTTGCACTTCATAAAACCTCTAGCCAACTAATTGATGATGAAACGCGCAGCTCAACAGATGATTATCTGGTATAACTAAAAAAAACAAATTAATATCGCCATCTATCTAATTATTTTCTCTCATTTTTTAGAAATCTCATCTTGTATCAATCGGGAGCAATCAGGCAATGTTAAGTATTTATATCAACAACAATATGAATCTTGTATTCGAAGTTTGTAAACCAAGTGCACAGTTAAAATTACCTTCACCGCAAAGTGATGAGACCAACGATAGTGCGTATCCGTTCTACACGAACGTCAACTCAAACTCAAGCCAGAAACATCCACATCAAAAAATACATGCTACAAGTACTTACAATCAACCTCTACCGCCTGTTACTGCTCCATCGTCCTATTCTCAAACAACTGGAGGAAATCCTTCCCCACTACGCAATGCCTTGAAGCCTATAAAACTACTAGTGCTTAATAGTTTTCATCAACATATTTTCAATGGGCATAACTCGGCTGCTCAAACTGATTCATACTTTGATGGTTCCAGTGTTGAATTGAAGAATTTCCGTATGATGAAAAATAAATGGACACACCTTTGTTTCGCCATCGATACTTTGCCCGATTGCTTAACAGTGACCATATTTATTGACGGTCTCGATCAGCATATCATTAGTTTACCATTTCGAAATGTCCGTTCCCTCACTCGGGGTTCACAATCTCTTCAAATTATTTGTCTAGGCGATGGCCACGCTGGCGCAACCACTCCTGGTATTACGAAATCGGGGAATTATAGCGCGAGAACAGAATCTCGTTCTACAATTGAAAGTTATCCATTACGTATGGGATTTGCAAATCTTATGCTTTTCAATCGCAAAATTATTATGCGGGATGTAATACTCAATTTAACCGCTATGGGACCGGACTTCTGTGATCTCACGCAATGTCAAGTTGGAAATTGGAAGCCGAATTACGGTTATCTGAATTTCAATAAATTACATACAGCCGATTTTGGTAATTTCAACGAATCTATGAAGATGTTTCGAGAATCGTGTGTTTTGATATTCAGCGCACAACAGCCACAGGTGGTGCTTTGCTATGACATACCTGAAGGAGGGGGTGTAGTGGAGCATTTATACGGTATTTATGGAACATATAAAATTAACTAAGTTTATCATTCGTAACAGTTTCTTAACCAAAACAGGTAAACAACGTGCTGTGATATTTTATGGGGAATTAACACAAAATCATCTGAAGTCAATGCAGACTGCTACAATACTCTGCGGGGGCATTAACACACTAATATACCTTTTTGCGCGTGTAAGTTTAGGAATATTGAGGATCCACGGTGCACACATTGTTTTCTTTTAGCTGAAATCCAAATATGAGAGAATGCAATGAATGAATAACATTACTTTTTTCAGGCAGTCGAGATCAGTAGTAATTCAATTACTCAATCCTTGGCATTGGATATACTACTTAACGTGGCACTATCTGATACACAATTATATACTGAATTCCAACGCCAGGACTGCGTTAGTCTCATCGGTTTCATAATCAAAACAGAACGGTCTACCAAAGATGTCAACCTTTTGAAGAGCATTGTAAACAGTGCTTGTTCCCAGGCGATCATTAGCAAACGAGGAACTGATACTCTTCAGGTGAACGACAATACAGCTGCTAGTGTGATTTACCCGCAGCTTATTGTGTCTATTTTACGCCGTTATTCTGATTGGCATCGTAGTGGTGCTGAGAATTCGGATGTCCTCGACACACTTTTTCGTTGCATAACCGCTCTCACGCGCGAGAAACATCCTCATAAAGAGATCAATATGAAGCAACTAAGCAAAGCCGGTCTTATCAAGGAAATGTTGAATCTTTGTAAAATGTATATAATCGAATCACCTAATCCCGTTTACATATCCTGCGATGCAGCTAAATCATTTGTAAATATTCTTTCCGCATTTGCTGGTTCACCGCCGTCACCCTCGCTAATGGATGAAATTATGAAACTGCTGTTGTTGTTGCACAAGCCTAGTGAATGTTACATCACTCACGATCGTTCCAAATTTTACTTTCTTCTAAAATCACAGCCGCCACCGGGTAAGGACAGATCTGTTGCATCATTAACAACCGCCGCCAACCTAAGTCGAGTTTCTGCACCGTTTCGTCGTGGTTTCAGCCGAGCTACTGAACGCTCTGGTGGTTCAGCAAATGAAAGAGCTCCCACCGATCTATTGGATGCACAAAGAGCGGCACGTATTAAGAAGTTGAAAAAACTGCATGCACGAAATTCAACTTACAAACGGCCAGTAGAGGAGTTCGAAGAAAATCTTGAAAGTGTTGCGGATTGTTCGCGTCTTAATAAAAATGCGTTGCGGTTGTTAAGTCCAGTAGAGGCTACAAAATGGCATGCAAAATATAAACGGCATTCGAATTTATGTTTAGCAAACACTCCAAGACGAACGATTGCATCCAATAAATTGCATAAATCACCTTCAGCATTAATGCTGCCTAGAACACCAACGCCACAGCAAAAAATATCGCGTAAACGCATACGCTTAGTTTCCTCAAACTCATTGCGTTCCTTAACATTTGTGGATAATGAAAAACGATATTTACGGGAAAGAGAACGCGCATCTCAGTCTAGTGTACAATCTCAATCTTCATCGCTGAGTGGTATCCTTGATAGCTACAGCAGTGCAGCTGAAGCTATCGGTACTGATGGAAAAAAATCATCAAAGCCACGAATGAAAACTGATTTTCACAACTCCCCCGGGATAATCTTATTGCAAGATGGCCTTTATACTCTACTCAAAGATTTTCTCTGCCTTCTGCCTGATAGTTCTGTGGAAGAGGTGAATATAAGGATATTAAACTAAATATAATCATTATGATTCTTTATATATCATTATCTTAGGTTTTGCGTCATTACGTGAAAGCGGAATTTCTGCTTGTTCTATCGAATCATCGAAGTAGTTCAGTACGCACAGCAATAATTAAACTATTGACTGCTTTGACCATGCGTCTTACTTCGAATGATGTGCAAGCATTAATAAAAAGTTCCTACCCGATACATTTAGCAAACCAATTATCACTGTATCCAACGGATGTACACATGTTTGAGGCATGTTTGGAGTGGGTGAGCGGTCTTTATGGCAGCTTGGATGCTTTCTTGCATTACGATTTCCTACGTATACAGAATCGTTTTGGTATAAATGCTCTGCTATCTATCTTAACGAAACCAGTTATGGATCAAAACGAGTTTACAGCGAAGGCGTTCCAAATTTTGCAGTATTTATTTTTAAAGGTAAAAATTATAATGCGTTATTAATTCTCCTACGCGTTCTAGAAGAGAAAAATCCTGAACACAAAACTGTTAGCTCAATGACTCTCAAAACTTCTGTAATTTTTAAATTTCTTTTCATCTCCATACAGGACACCGAAAATAATCAAGCTTTAATCGAGGCTGGTTTGCTACAATGCTGCATGAAAGCTTTACACAATATATACTCACATACAAATATTACACACCACAGGACTGAAGTGGCGATTGTTGATTTATTAACAAAAATCGGTGAAAGGTCTTTGAAATCCGTGGGACACATGAATGTGAGTTTAATTTTTTAAATGCAATTGTTATTATTTTTTTAATTTATATATTTCACCAAAAAATCTACGTAAAATGTCTATTTTATATAAAAGATAAACATTTTTAATTTAATGAGTAATTCTTTTAATTATCTCCTTAATTTGATAACTACAGGTTATATGGGATATTCTTAATATGTGCTCATTTTATCAAGAACGTGAATCGATGAACGTGGTGAAGGGCTTTCGTTCCGTACAAGGTCAACTCCAATTGAATTGGATCAATCTTTTCTTTAAAAAAGGAAGTACTCCATACAATTTTATGAGTAAGTTATTCGTGCATTATTTCGAAACTTGAACAAAAATAAAACACTAAAATCGTCCCACTTCAGTTAATGGTCTCTCGGATGCCACAATTACTCCAGTTGAGGCAAAAACCCGTCTCGATTTACTACTTGATCGCTGTTCACAATTTTTTACTATATCTGATACATCTTATACTCCGAGCGAAATTGAAATCAAACTTTTCGAACTGCTAGTCACAATTTGTTTGGCTATAAATCAACGTTGTAATAATTTCATTGCTTGGGGCCTACAGCCATCGCGACCCCATGCATTACGTTCTTTCATTATAGATACTCTATGGTTGTCGTGTAAGGATGAATTCGTGCCATCGATTATTTGTGATGGAAAAATGATTAAATCACTTCTATGGTTGTGCTTGTTGGAAGATTTACCACAACCTATACCGAATTTACTGCCGCTTTGCCAACTTTTGGGTATACATGAATCAGACTCTATATGGAATTTAGAAAATGAATTGGAACGCATCGAATTAAATCGTTGCAATATTTCTGTAAAGCAAAAATCTTTACTCGATAAAACAATCTATAAGTTTGAGAATCTGGCAGTGAGTTGTATTGAATCGTCGATGATATTGACGCGTCATGTAGCTGAATTACAGGTTTGTTGGGTAAATTATTTTTACTAAAACAATTTCTCTTTTATACATGCAGATATACTCCAATGAGTTTTGTTTTTTTTTATATAATAGAATGCCGAACGGAAGGTCTTGATGAGTCACATGAAGGAATACGATGAAACGTTCATATATGTAAAATTATTGGAGATTGTTAGACGCATGACGCACGAGGGAGCACCGTGGTATTCTAGAGATTATGCAGAGAAGTTAGTTTTTGTTATAAGTATTTGGCAACATTATGTAAAACTTCTTTATTATAATCTATATTTTTAGCTCCTGGGAACTTGACGATACCGAAGGACCTTCGAGAGTACATACACGTATGCGTCGTTGTCGCTTAGATATCGATAAAAGATTCATAATGGAAGATTATCGTTCACCTAGTGCGTGTAAAATATCTCACAGCAATCACCAGATGAAAACCGGTTCATTTGTAAATGACGATGATAACCGTTATTTGGACTACCTAATTTCCAGCTACGATCAACAATTGAACATATCTTTTAATTGTCAAGTTCTCTACAATTTTCCAGCTAAATATTTACCAGTCGATGGTGAAATTGATGGTGAAATTATTGTTACCGATCATAAGATCTATTTTTTGGCTACACGACATTGCAAATATTTCTACGTTTGCTGCGATATAGCAAATATTACGGAAATTTGGCTTAAACGTTATCAACATCAGGAAAAAGCTTTCGAAATATTTCTCGAAACGAATCGTTCGATGTTGTTTTCATTGCAAAATCAGGATGATTGGAAAATAATGCGTGATGTTTTCTGTGATAAAATTGTAGCACAACCGGATCAAAGTAAAATATTGCTCATCACACAGCAATGGCGTGAAGGTTTATTAACAAATTGGGAATATTTAATGACATTAAACCAAATCGCTGGACGCACTTACAACGATTTAATGCAATATCCAGTCTTTCCTTGGATTCTATCGAATTATACATCAGAAGTATTAGATTTAACAGATTGTAAAAACTTTCGTAAACTCGAAAAACCCATAGCAGTACAAAATGAAGAAAACGAACAGCATTATATAAATAATTATAGTGTAAGTAAGAAATATTATTGAAGACTAAACAAAGATTCATCTGGTGATTTTCTTTGATAGTACATTAATAATACAATGACAAATATGGGTTCGCTGGTATTGAAGCCGTATCACTATAGCTCACATTATTCGAATTCAGGCACTGTATTGCATTTTCTTGTACGTGTGCCGCCGTTCACGAGTTACTTCCTGCGCTATCAAGGTAAGTAAAAGATATACGTAAGTAAAAATGTGAAGTGCTAAAAATGTGAAATTTGAAAATACCAAAAACTGTGTTAGGCAATTTCTATGTATTTATTACTTTATATATAATCCCCCAGAATAATGATATCGAAAGTACGTAAACCATTTTACCTCTTCGCTTCAATACCTTTCTTGAATAAAATTTTAGGGTTACAAAATCACGTCTGTGTTTACTGGAACAGATTGCAGATCAATAATTTTTATGATGATATATATCCGAGGTTTTCGAGGTTTCTAGAAAACAGATCTCTATGAAACAGAATATTTATCTGAGAAAAATTACCATGACGAGAGCTTATTGCCATCTCCCACCTCCGTCGTCTCCTGTAATTTACTAACAAATTTATTGGTTCGTACTATTTCAGACAATAACTTTGATCTTCCTGATCGCACCTTTCATGCGCTGAGCACTACGTGGAGTTTAGCAAGCCGCGACAGTCCAACCGATGTTAAAGAACTCATACCAGAATTCTTCTGCCTACCGGAAATGTTTGAAAATTTTGAACGTTTGAATTTTGGCTGTCGTCAAAATGGTGACCGTGTAGAAGATGTTGTATTGCCGCCTTGGTGTGCCCGTGATCCTCGTTTGCTTGTACTGATACATCGACAAGCACTCGAATGTGAGCTAGTGCGAAATAATTTACATCATTGGATTGATTTGATTTTCGGATACAAACAAACTGGAGAAGATGCTGTGGAGGCGATAAATGTATTTCATCCGGCAGTAAGATAAACCTAATGTAATTTCCTGTGAATGCATCATTTAATAAATCCATAACTTTCAGACATATTCAGTTTTTATTGAATCTGAAATAGCCGACCCGATTGAAAGAAAGGCTGTAGAAACAATGGTCAAGACATACGGTCAAATGCCACGCCAGCTTTTTAAAATTCCTCATCCTGCAACTAAGACCCTGAACTATTGTCTTAGTGCCGACAAAGAAATATTACAGAGTGTACGTGGTTTACGTTGGGGTGTCTATGTCGGATCACCACAGTTACCAAAACCTAAATTAGGCAATATCTATAAGTTGCCAGGTGCCGAATATTTGGTATCGTTCAACAGTACAAACGTAGTTTATGGATTGCCCATACGTTCTTGCGTCATGCAAGGTGCCGAGCCAGATACATTCAATGTAATTTCGTGGGGACATGAGGATCGTATCGTGCGTATTCAGCCGCTAAGTAAAACGTTAATAAAGCCTAAAAGTTTGCTTTATAATGCTACCTTCGATGATATTACCGCTTGTGGAACCGATCCAAATTCTAATCAATTATGGTGCGGCCATCGATCAGGTCGTATCAGTGTGTATAAATGTTGCAATAATGATGCTTTACAGCGCCTCACCAAAAGTCGACAGAGAATAAGCAATACGCGTAGTTTACGACTCTCATATAATTCGGCATTTCGTAAGATGTCCGGTAAAAGTGTTTTAAGAACGGACACAGATATAGATGGTTGTGATAAGTCGTCTGTAGCATCACATTCCAATTCTTCGATTGGGTTCATTGGCGGAGTTGATGGTGGCCATAACGATGGTACCGAACTTTCCTGGTACGGTCCAAATGTGTTAATACGACACACTGATGAAATAACGTGTATCACGTTGTCGGTTGAATTTAAGATTGCGGTAACTGCTGGACGTGATGGACTAGCTGTGATTTGGGATCTTAATAAGTAAGTCATATTTTTCCTCCTGCAGCGTATTTTTCGAAAAGTATGGGTGGCGATTGGGTGACTGAGTTGGGTTTGGAACTACCAGGAGCATTTATTATTCGCGAAGGACAAGTATCAAAAACTTTTTTTTTAATTTGGAGTTCATTTTTTGGAATTACAGAATCTAATTGGAATCCATGCCGAAACCAAAAACAAAATTACAATTGCTTTACTTCCAAACCATTTTATCCTTTCTTTTATTTTGTTTTTCCAGTTGGAGTTATGTGCGTACAATTGAGCGACCCGCTGAAATACATCACTCTCCCATAACACAAGTAGCAATTAGCCCAACATTGGGTGACATAGTCACCGTTCATACAATCACTTCCTACAGAAGTGACGAGAGCCCAATTTCTGGCTCACCACATAACGACAATCATTCCAACGAATCGCATACTCCATCGAATACGTCACGACAACATTTTTCAAATACGTCGGCGGCCTTGTCGCCTGATGAGTGCTTTGAAGTGACTGAAGAAAATCTGGACGATTTTGTGAATGTTTCCATCCATCCAAGTGGAAAGTCAATACTACGTTTACACTCAATAAATGCACGCTACATCCAACATATAGTTAATGAAGAAATGATCTTAGCTGTTTGTTATTCGTTCATTAAGGAAGGTGTAGGCGTAAATGTAATTGCAACTGCCCTGGAAGGCGGTTTAGTACGATTATGGTCAAGTTGGAATTTAAACTTTATTACCGATATTGTTACAGGCATTTCGGATATTAGAAGGTATAATACGTACGCATAAATAGATGAGGTTGTCATAAACGAAAAAAATATTTTACTTTCAGTGTCGCCTATTCAACACACCAACACCTTGTTGTTTTAACATCCGAATCGAAAATTCAAGTCTGGGAAACCGACAATCTCTATGGTAATTCACCAAAATTTCCGCAGATTGGATTTAAGCAATTATCGTGAAATCAATTGTCAATTGAGTTAAAAACCAATCGAACATAATCATAGGATATAAAAATAGCTTTAGTCAAGGCAATGATCAAAATACAATATTGGTAACTAGAAAATTAACTATTATAAGTATTAAAATTAGCGAACAAACTGTGGTTTAATATTTCTATATAATATATATATATATAATTGACAGATAAAATTTTTTAAGATTGTAAAATAAGGCTAATATTAGACTAATTATTTGGAATTACAGGCTAATTTTACAATATTATCCATTCGTATTTGTATACAAACTAAGATATAAACACTTTGTTAAATATTAGTTGAATAAAAACGTATTTTTCTGAAAAAATTATTTTCGTATCAAAAATAATTTTATGTTTTTATATTAAAATTTGTACAATACGGAGAGATTTACATAGTGTAAAATTTTAAAAAGGCACATACACTAAATATGCATTTTTTAAATATAATTTTTATAAACTCTCTTAGAGTTCGTTAGATGTTAAGTTAACAAATTTGTATGATGTACTATTTCTACGCTTTCCATGGTGGCTTTACATTATTATTACGTTTCGCAGCTTTATCCTCTTTCATTTTCGCTTTCTTCGATAGAGCCAAAATTTCATCAAGTTTCTTAAAGTCACTAGGCGATTTACTGAGCAGCTGGTGATTGAACAACAAAAAATGGTTGAATTAAAATACATTGCTAAATTTAATTAATGGACTTTGGCTCGAACAAATCATTCTACAATTACTAAATATTCCAATTGGTAGAAATACTTTAAAAATTAAAAAATTATTATCTTTTACGTATTAGTAACGAAATCTCAAAATGCAAGATTTCGAACGAAATAATCTCGAAATGATATTGAAACAATGCCGTTCTAAAGCAACTGAAGCATTCCGAAATACAGGAACAATTTCTCGGTACCCTTCAGTCACCGAGATTAATCCCAATCTATGAAAACCGCTTCGTAATCACTTAATTAGAATTCCATTAATATTTACCAGTTCAATATATGCCTGCAATCGATCCAAAGGTGGCGATTGCGTTCCATCTCCCACTACATCCTTCGTTTTGCTTGTCTTTGGAGTTTCGGAACAGCTATTTAGATGCTTGGTCGTTTTATCAACACCATCAGCTGTGTCCAATTCATTAGTGTTCTTTTTACTCTGATTGGGCGATGTTAAAATCTCCAAAGCCTTCTGCCATTGTGTTTCCATAACATCATGTAATTTTTCGGCAATATCAGCTCTATACAAAAATTCGAGAATAACATTCTACCCTGAATAAAAATTATTTATACAAGCCAACCTTCTCGATTTGTATGCATCAAGTTTTGTTTCTAAATCACTTATTTTCTTTGATGCAGTAGCCAATTGTATACGATATAACTCGACCTCTTCGCTGTGTTTCTCTTGCAATAATTTCAACTCCAGCTCATTCTTTTCATTGATTAATTCCAATTGTTTAACAGCACGATCAGCGATAAGGTGTTCACGATCACGCGCTTCACTCCGTAGACTTTCTTCCATTTTATCTAATTCCTCTTGAAATTCTTTCAGCTTTTGGGCAACGACATTTTCCAGTTGTTGTTGATAATGAGTTTTCAATGTTTTCTGCTGAAGTTCAAGTTTTTTCTTCAAATCGATCTAGAATAAAAAGTCATCCGCAACATTAGGGAAGTCATATTGGTTATGTCATAAAATTCATAAAAGTCCCCAAAAATTCATAAATACCTCACTTTGTAACAGACTCTTTATTGTCTCTTGTAAAGACTTTTTCTGATTTTCCAAATCGTCAGCACGATTCTTTTGCTTCTGATGATAATCTTGTAGTAATTCCTTTTGTTGACGTACTGTAGAATTTTCTTTTTCCAAATCTGCACATTGCGATTTTAGCTAAAAGGTTTAAAGTAATTTAAAATAAGCTTGTATTTTGCAAATCTTACCAAAACATTTACTTGTTCAGACTGATATTCAGCTTTAGCCAATTTATCTTTATATTTATTTAAATCATCGAGTGCTAATTTCTCTGATGCTTTACTATTGTGAAGCTTCTGCTCTAACTCATCGGTTTCTTTTTTATACAAATTATTCAATTCATTCAATTTCCTGAAAAAAATTGTTTTGTTATATATTAAGAAAAAATTGTTTTAAATGAGGACAAATGTCTTTTAGGCCTCGCACAGATTAAAAGAGTTAGTATACATCATTCAGAGAAAGCATATATTACTCTTTGAATACTTTTCATTACTTTTATATTCTGCCATTACTAAAGCTGTTCACAGTAAGTTATGACTGGAGACGAGCATATCGTTTCGAATTATGCTCATTTCATTACATTTACACTCATCTAGGCTATGCCATGCTGCTTTTCATTTACGATATACGCCCTCTTGAAGGAAAAATGAGATCTGAACAAGGAGTCAAACCTAAGTCAATTTCGTAATTAACTTAACTATGCTTTTATGATGAAGATTAAGTAAATTGACTCCCTAAATTTTTTACAGAGAACGTATAGTATGGATCATTTTAACCTCATAATTCCACCAACCCAACTATCATCTCTTGAATTTATTATACCTGCTTATGTGCCCTAATTCCGTTTCCAATTTTTCATTTTTCGCTTGAGATTTCGAAGCCAAGTCTACCGCTTGTGCCAACTCATTCTGTACAATGTCTTGTTTTCTCGTACACTGCTGGTGCTCACAATCGACTCTATAAAACTTCTCTTTCAATTCGCTTAACTCGTTTTTTAAGCTGCAATAAAATAAAATAAGTTCATTAACAATGACAGAAAGACTTGAGAATGGACTGCGTTTAAAATACCTTTTATTTTCCATTTTAGTATTGGCCAAAGCTGAATCCTTTGAACGGTCAACATCTATAGCCACAGACAAACGTTGTTGATATTCCAACAGTCGACTCTGCAATGTAAAAATTTTCTTTTCCAAATGTTGACGTCGCAATTGCTCTTCCTTGAGAGAAGCACTAATTGCACTTGTAGTCACAACCGTATCAATACCACAACTACCTACTCCCCCTATACCTCTTCCATCAAACCCATTGTTCCAAATTTCACTTAAACTTATTAATTTATCTTGCTCTTTCGCTTCACTCGGACCGTTGTCCACGCATTTGCTAAATTGATGTTCCAAATTTAGACGATTCAAAGAATTAGGCAATGAATAAGCATGAGCTTCTTGCTTATCACGTTCGTCACATTTCCCATTATGCCGTGGATATTCATCACTGATATGATGTTTTCGATCAGGAATACAATGACTACCATTACCATTTGATTTATTCCTTTGTGCGCCACAGCCTAAAAAGTGATCGATTTCATTTAAGACACCATCATCATTAGTACGTCCGACCGTACTCAATTCTTGTTCTACTGGCATGTGTTTGTATTTAGGCGTGGAGTGAACCAGACTGCTGTGTTGCTCGCAATTTGTTGGCTTGCGTATATTGCAATCTTGCTGTGTGCGTATTGTGCAATTAGAAATTGTCGAGATATCTGACGGAGCTACTATTTGTTCATGTTCAAGAGCCGATAGATGCGAATTGATGTGATTGAGTTCTGCCTTTCTGCGCGACGGAAGGAATTGGTATGTTGATTTCGGTGCTGGCATAGTAAAAGCGTCATCGTCGTTCTGTATATTTGTCTCTTTAGGATCCATCGTTTTCGTGCATGAGCTCAAGGAATGGCAATAGGAGCAAAAATTATTAACGTAATCGTAGTCGAAATACTCCAGTGCGGTCGAAGTTGTACCGATAAAAGAATCTGCACTAGATGGGCAAGCCTGTAATTGATGGCCTTGTTTCGACTGTTGGACTAATTTAGTATTGTTTAGATTGTCTTCTTCTATTGTTGTTATATAGAAATCCGGTGGAATCAATAACAAGATATCTGTATCATCTGAATCACTCATCACATCAGCATCGGCAACATTTTGACGGGACAATATGTATATTTTGAAAAATATATTAATTGTTTTAAAAGCAAAAGCGGTTCCCCCTCACAAATGCATTTTAAAAAAGTGGTAGGTTTGACAACGGAAAAGGAATACAGTCACTCTACAAATATAATGTTGCCACATAATTTTTGAGAACACACAACTCATATTAATAGTATAATTAGTAGTAGCTATGAAACCTATCATTTGTTTAAATTTAATCCACCACTATATTTTACGTCTGGCGTAACACATTCCATGACAGATATGTGAAATAACTAATTTTATAATAGTTGGCAATTGCACGAAAACCAAAATCAAAGGGGTCCAAACGCACATTGTCTAGGTGAATATACTAGGCCATACAAAGTGGCTATTATAACGAAGTTTTAATTTACAGAATCACTTTCTTTCTATTTCCTTTTGTCGTTCGCATAATCTTGTCTCCTATCAATTTTCAACTGTTTGGCATGATTGTATACTGTAAATCGTCACCCATAGTAGTATCATAAGTTAGAAGACTTTCGGAAATAAGTTAAAACAAAACAAAGAAGCAAACGTATTTCACATTTCTACAAATATTTATTTCCCATGAATTCAAACATCGTGTAAACAATCCTAATCGTGGGACGGTTAGGAAACACTATGGCTTGCAATTCGACACTTTGGCACGAAATAATGTAAAACGTCAAAATATCGAGGAATTAGATAAATTATGAAAAGTATGTAATCGAATTCTAGAAATTTTAGTGCTGAAAAATAAAAAGTTAAGAAAAGTAATTGATTCCGAAAATTTAGAAGCATGTGCCTGAGATATATAATGTGTAGAAATAACATCTAACAAATTCGAAATAATTGGTCATCGACACGTAACTCAAAATCTTTTTCAGTGTGAAATTGTCTAACTATAGGAAACACAAGATGGATGAAAATCTTTGGCTAATTGAACTGGAATCTGCTCTGCTTGATGATTGCAATGTCAACGATATTTATGCCATTTGCCAAGGTAAAGCAATACCCGAAGCCTTGCGCCCTGATGTATGGCAAGTTTGCCTCGATGTACGACATAAAAGTGATCAGATGCTACTCTTTAATGAAATCTACGATCTACCATTTCAAAATAAATTACGTGAAGACTGCCAAAAGATAGTTGAACGTATTGGTAATGACGATGAAGACAAAGTATCCGTTTTATCTGACTTGGAATCGATACTGACTTTCTATTGTAAAAATCGTAATCTTCAGTATGAAAGCGAAAATGGCTGGATTGAACTTTTGCTTCCACTGTTAGCTTTAAAACTTAACCGCTCGGATACTTACAACCTTTTCGAGTCTGTACGGGACATCTATATACCGAAGGGATGTATTCCCAACGGCAATGTATTTCACGTATTCCGCCTTCTTATTCTCTATCACGATCCTGAGCTTTGTACAATGCTTGACACGAAAAAAATAACACCAGATATATATTCTATGCAGTGGTTTCGTACCATATTCGCTTCAAAGTGCGAACTCTCGGTTATATTATCAATGTGGGATTTATATTTCCAACATGCAGATCCTTTTCTGGTGTTTTTCCTTAGTTTGATTATATTAATTAATGGACGCGATCAGATCTTGGCTATGAAAAATTCTAACAAAGAGGAAATCGTACAATTTCTTTCGAATATGCCTTGTGCTCTAGAGACCTATGATGTCGTGGACTTCTGCTCTTTAGCCCAATATTATGCCGTCAAAACACCGAGCTCCTTCAAAACAGACTTCCTGAAGGCACTTTACGGTAATCAAAGCGAAGAAGAAAACAGTCACCATCGCGAGGAGCCTTGTACAATTTCTCAAGCCCTCTGTTTACCTGTTTCTGTCTATGAGCTCGTTGAGAATGCATCCATGGAAATTAGCAATCACGTAGATTCGGTACGATTCTTTCTGGTCGATTGCCGTCCAGCAGAACAATATAATGCTGGCCACCTTTCTACTGCCTTTCATTTGGATTGTGATCTCATGCTACAGGAACCGATGTCCTTTGCTACCGCAGTGCAGGGTCTACTAGCAGCACAGCGGCAGGCCATCGAAGCCAATTCGAATGCAGGAGGTGAACATTTGTGCTTTATGGGTAGTGGGCGAACCGAAGAGGATCAATATACGCATATGGTTGTAGCTTCATTCCTTCAGAAAAACACACAACATGTATCTCTCCTCAGCGGTGGTTACACCGCCATTCATGATTACTTTGGCGATCACATGACTGATTGTCTTGAGGATCACGATGCCAATAAATGTATCATATGTTGTAAGCAACAGCAACCAAATAAGGAAGCTGTACAACTTAGAGTCAAGACTCAGCAGCCTAAACGCGAATCCCATAAAACTACTACAGCTTCCTCGGATCTTTTTAGCAAATTTTCCGCTGTTATGAGGTTGAAGTCGGCTGAAGTTAAGGGAAAATTAATGGATATTATCGTTAATCCTACTGCGGCGAGCTCAACGACTCATCAACAATTAGGTGCTCAAAATAATGGAGAGGTAATGCCAGAGCGTCATGTATCACCAGCAGAGAGAAATGGCAAACGCTACCGAAATGTAGCGCCAGTATTTAGTATTGACGATAATGATGAACAGCAACAATACGCTGACCAAGAGCTAAATGTTTCACCTGAGCACGCAAGTAGCAAAATGGCACCTGGTGATAGCAAAGAGATCGTTGCCTTAAACCAATACCTAAAATCGCCGGAAAATGTTAATGCTTTCAAATGTCAGGAGGTGCATATGAATGGCTATATGTACGACAGTCATCTGATCATTACACCATCGCAATTGGTAGTTTTGCGGGAATTGGGACGGGGACAAGCACAAGTTATTGTACGCCGTCCATTGGCCAGCATTATGAAAATAACGGCAAAGAAGCGTCATCGCGATTTAATTACTTTCAAATATGGATTCCAATACGGAGATGGTCTACTTATAACCGATATGGATCGATTTCTAATACCGAATGCCAATGAGGCGACAGCAATTGTCTCAAAACATATCGTTCAAAACCAAGATTATACCAAATTGACGTAATGAGTTAACGTTTTATGCTGGCAATGTCGTATTTATCTCGATTTGATTTTTTTGTGAATATTTTTTTTGATTTATTAGATTAGTTTGTTACATAATGTGGTAAAATATTTCAGAAATTAACAAAATGCTATAGCGATTTAATCAAATATACATATATAGTTTTTTTAATCAATCCTGGATTTAAATACATGGAGCAAAATTGTCGATCGGTCATCCAAACCGTATAAAAATCGTTATTTATTGTTATGGATTTTGATTCAAATTGAATTGTATTAAACAATTTTCTATAACTTTTCAGTTATAATAATATTAACACTCAGATATCGCTTATAATGTCATTCCGAATACATATGAATATTGCAGTTCGGTAAAGAATAGCTACTATAGTGACGTTCCAGCACAGAACAAACGAATTTAGACGTCTGCGTCAGTTTGTATCGCATCGTCTTATCATATGATGCTCATATGTTTTGAATAATCAGCTGATATTCTTCCATTACCATTGTTCTGTTGGGGGTCAGTGTGACAATCAACAGGTGATACCAAATACCAAATATCAAAAAGATATTTAACACTAAACATTTCGCAGTGCCTCCTAAGATTCGTTAATCCCAATGCTCGGAAACAAATCATGTTCAAAAATATCCTGTATCCATTACACGCAATCTTCGATCTGTAGTAGATGTAAATTATTTCTAATTTATTCCATAGCTAAAATTTGTATATATATATTAACGCTAGTTTATGTTGCGTCGTCAAATGAAAATCTTTAATTTTAAACTCCAAACTTTCGACCGTGAGATGATGGGTTTAAAACTACTTGTGCGGGTCTGCAAATGATATCTAACATTAATAAGTATTACTGAAATCAAATCCGCTCGTTGCGAAACGGCAGTCAAGGATTATATAAAATAAAGAATTAAATAAATAAATACAAAAAATATATTACAGGTATCACATTAAATAAATATGTAACTGTTATATAAAAAAAGACCGAAACCACAATTTCTAAATACTTCGGGACGTGACAACCAGAACTGAAAAATCAACACTTAATGGTAACAATTGTGGAAGAAAAAACACCAAGGAACACATCTGGTACATAACATTCCTTGCGCAATAAAAAGGAAATATTTTACGTCTGAATCTTTTTCCCCGTGGAACATGATCTCAAAGAATTCTACACAAATGTACAATTACGCGGTCTGAAAGTCACTGTAACATCGTAAGCTTGAAGTAATCGTTAAATAAAAGAACTGTCAGATATTGTAAACAAAAATTTATGGATTTGCGATTTTTTAAAGCTTTTAGGAAACATTTATAAGTAAATATTTGTGTATATTGGCCAGATAAAGTATTAAAATAAACTACAGTTACCAATGATTTATTGTGCGGATGTATTAACATCATTGTGGACAAGTCATATTCGTATTATAATCAAATATATTGCGAGTAAATTCCTTCAAAGATTTCCGTTAATTCTTTGAGGACAATTTCGAAAACTTGGTGAGACTTCCAATAAAATTACAAATAACTTTTATCATACTAAATATCGTGAGACATATTATTTGAAATGTATATGCATATATATCGTGCTTATATAGATTTTATTTATTTAAAGATTTTCAATATTTATTTAACATTTATTTAACAGAATCAAATGCACCTTATCCATATAAAATATAATCTTAAAAATACAAATGCAGACTGGTTTAGCACCCTAAAATTATGCGTGAATTCATTAATTGAATTTCTCATTCTTCATAAAATCATAAACAACAGAAAAGTCCTTATTCCCCAAGCCCTGACTTTTTAATATGCGATATATTTGATGCGCCAATGCGCCCATAGGAATGGGTGTATTCGAGGCGGTAGCTACACCAGAGGCCAAGCCCAAATCTTTTGTTATTAAATCCGTTGAAAATCCACCCTTATAGTCGTTATTGGCTGGAGCAGTTGCCACGATACCGGGCACTGGATTATAGACCTCGGATGACCAGCAGCGCCCGGTTGAAGAATTAATGATGTCTGCAAATGTTTTCGGATTCAAACCCAAACGAATTGCTAAGTTCATAGCCTCAGAGACTCCGATCATGGATATAGCCAGCATCATATTATTGCACAATTTAGCCGCCTGACCCATACCATAATCGCCACAATGCGTTATACGTTTCCCCATGCATTCGAGAATACCTCTCACAGCATTATACTCATCCGCTGTTCCTCCGACCATAAAAGTTAACGTAGCTTGTTCTGCACCAGGAACACCTCCCGAGACAGGTGCATCAACAAATCTTGCGCCTTTCGAGCTTATCATTTTTTGTAGCTGTTTAACCAAATTTGGGTCAATTGTTGACGAATCTATAAAAAGAGTATTTTTATTGACACCATGTTCGGTCATCTGTTCGTAAGCGCTTTGGACAATATCATTGTTGGGAAGCATCGTGACGACAAAGTCCGATTTTTTTGCCAGCTCGACAGTGTTTGCATAAACAGTTGCACCTTTAGATTTCAAATTATCACAAGCTGATTTTGATATATCGAAGACATGCAGCTTATGGCCGTGTTTCATTAAATTACTGGCCATATGACTTCCCATATTTCCTAAACCAATAAATCCAACATTTTTTGAGTCCGATTGTGAAGACATACAACGAAAGAGGTTTTTGCGTATGATATGCATGACCTTGACATTTTGCACCAAATAATTTACTCGCAAGGCCATTTCTATTAATTCTTATACAAATTCTAATAGACCAAAAATAAAATCGACTGCACGTCTTCTTGTTTGGAATGGACTGATTAGCAATTTTCATATTTCAGATCGAGATGAAAGACAACGCCTCGGTTGCCACTGATCGTGATTTCATATGTTGCCATATCAGAATTTATTATTATATTGCAAATCTTGTAGATCAGTTCATAAATTAGCGCACTATAAAATTGTTCGAAGGGGAATAAAATATTTTTAATGAAATTCTTTTACAGGAAATGAACGCTACTAATTTGAATAAACTTCCTTCCGATTCAGGAACTCTCCTGATTCTCGCAAAATGGGGAGCTGATTACGTCGAATTCAACATACATGAAGTGTTATCAAATAAAACGTTTAAAGGAAAGCTAAGCTTTCTGGAAATGGAAGAAATAGCAAGGGAACTCGAAATCCCCTTCAAGGATTTCTTTGAGGAATGCCGGAAAGCCTTAACGACCCATTCCGGTCTTCCACAATACAAATACGATGTTAATTTTGAGCTGCAAAAATTTATTGTTACTAAAAAAAATACTTTTACAATAGTACAGTATCTAGATATAAAATTAACTGAAGATACGAATATCATCAGCAGGATGTTAGAAGCTGCTGTGGATATTATTAATGTACAAAATACGAAGAATTCAGAAATTATAGAGCTTAAAACGAAAGCAGAGAAAAACTATGAGGAAATAAGCAAATTTTACGAATTGTGTTTGGAAGAGAAAAATAAATTAGAAAGCAAACTATTAAAAAAATTCACTTTGCTTTTGAATACTAAAAAGGATAAAATAGCTGAATTATTAATGGCGAGGGCGCATGAAGTTGACGGTAATGAGAGTGATAATAACAATAATGATGATGATGATGGGAATAGTGTTAAGGAAATATTAAATACCAAGCCATCTACGAGTAGTAAAATTTCAATAAATCAAACAAACGAAGCCACAACTACCAAGAGAAACTTTAGAGATGATGAAGCTTCTGACGATGAAGATATATTCTCAGCCTCTACCGAATTAATGGCGCAACCGGTAAAAAAACGAAGAAAAACTATTGAAGAAGAGGCTGATATCAATGACGAGACCTCAAATGTAAGTGCGCAAGAAACGAACGATACAAATTATGAAAGCGATTAACTATAAATTGGTGGAATATTACAATAAAAATTGTTATATCTATCACCACAATTCATATATCGCTTTTATTTTTAATGAGTCGTTTATTTTGATTTTATATTGTTATGGATACAAATATTCACTTCTTAAATTTGTGAAATTTGCTATTAATTCTGTTACAAAATATCGTACCATTCTCACAATGGATCACACAATCAAGAATCACACAATTCTATTCAAATGGTTTTAGATTTTTGAATAAACTCGGGTCGTCTTTACAACAACGGAACTATTTTGTTAACAATTAAACGTCTTGTTAGATTTCTAACAAATTTTATACAAGATCTCAACTACGAATTAGATGTTTTAGAGTTAAAAACAAGTAAAATTAAAGAGATAATAATTCGCTGTATTTGAAGTTGTTTTATTTTTTTATTTCGTTGGTTGTGAAATGTTCAACCAACTCTTTATCTTTTTTAAAGTTGCGGGTGTGTAAGTGTATTAAATATAATTAATTAACATCTATAGACAATGATAATTATTGATAATATATTTAAATGTTAATTACTAATATAAAAAGCAAATTTATACAAAAATATTCCCCCACTAAAAATAATTATAATATTTATAACAACCAGTTACGTAACACACAATTGTCATAAAAAATATATTTGGAATAACATAATCTATATTTAAAGGTCTTGATTAAAAAATAATTATATATATATATAAATAGCTTAATAAATGTGTTCAAAACTCTTTAGAAGAAATATACAAGCATTTTAAAATTTTCAATAATCCATCAATCTTATAATGCATTCTCTCAAATGCAATAACAGGCTGGGTATAAATTATACAAAAAGAAGATAAGAAAAAAAGGAAATTGACTTAATAATTAATTCCAAAAAATCTTCTGTACAACGAAGAGAACGAAGGAATGGTTTTTTTTCAGCTTTTCTCGATTGTTCAATTAGTTTTCATGATAATAATTCCTCTTCTTGAATTTATGTATAATTTAAAAAATACTAAACTAATTCGTCCAATGTTGAAGAAATTTTGTGGAAAATTTAATTCTGCTTCTGTTTCTTTTCTGTTTGCGTTGCGTAAAGAGTATACGCTATGAAGCTCTTCTAATGTTTTATTGATATTTTCATAATAGATACTTTCTGATTTCACCTAATATTTGTGTATCTTTGCTTAGATAAATTGTTTTATGATTTTGGCCATACAAACATTTCAAAGTTTAAGAAGATCCTCTTCTTCGTGCTTTGGGTTGGTCACTTTTCTTTGGATTTCAGTAGAATTAGCTGTTGCCGGAGTTACGGTAGCCGGAGCTACGGTAGGAAGATGTTCAGCTGCTGCTGCTCTTTCCTCAAGAAACTTATCAAATTCGGTACTTGTTAAAGTTTCCTCGGCACCTGCTGCAGATTCTTTCTGTAATATATAGTTTTTGTGCCTTCAAAATCGATTTCAAAATTTATGCTATCAAAAAATTTTAAAATTTTAATTTTTAAAAACAAAACTATATACGATTTGTATTAAAAGAAAAACAACTGGCAACTTATGTAAATAAATGGACTTTTAAAGAAATGCCGGCTGTTTTTAAAAGTAACCAAAGGACTATAATTCTGTAGTTGGTTTCGAAAATCAATTAAGAGTAAGAACTAAACTTAATTAAAAATGAAGAAAACTGACATAAATTTGGAATTATCCTTCTATTTCTATCTATTTCTATAGAAACAAAATGAAAGACGACAAATTCTGGTATTATGTCGTCTATCTGTTTTTAACATATGCTAAAATTTTATTAATTCACAAAATTTACTTACAGAATTACTTAGCCACGCTTCCATTTCATCAAATTCTCTATCTTTCGAGGGCGGCTTTTTTTATTAAAAAATTTTGATAAGCAAATATACGTGCGCGTGTGTGGATGTAAGATCATGTAATAAATCAAAGAAATTATCAGCGAAGCGAAATTAAATTTTAATTATGAAATATTTTTGGAATGATGAAATAAAGAGAAGTAATAGAATGGGAATTGAATGACAAAAGGATTTAGAATTACGAAAAGAAAATATTTCAATTAATAATATTAGAAAATGTTCGAATACTCACTTTACTTACCAACGATGGACCTATATCCTCGACCTTCGAAGATAAGCCAATGCTACCAGCTGCCGCATCAACAGAAGCTGTATCTTTGAGTAGATCTGATTTACTGCGTATTTCGAAAAGGAAGAAAAACACAAACTTTAACAAACGTTTCAGCAAACTAACAAGAATAATGTTGAAACAATTCTTTTTTGCGCGATGTATACGTTTTTAATAAATTTGCTTAAAATATAGAATAATATATATCATTCAAAACGAATACTATCGGGACCATTTAAATCAAATTAAATTGCACAAAATTTCATAAACCTTTATCTGGAATTATATCAATTTCGCGTAAAAAGAGAATAGTCAGCATTATAAAGACATACACATTCCCATCAGATCTCGACTGGGCCAACATATCGAATTCATCTGCATCCTTGTTCTGGTGTTGGGCTGCTGGGTTGATAGCTACAAATTAATATATAGAAGTGAAATCCATTTGCAAAGAAATCTCCGCATATACCGAATTTGCTGAATGTATTATTCAGTTTATCATTTTTATCCGCCAAATCAATTAGCTTTGAGTGCATCGGTGATGATGAAGAAGAATTGGTAGCAACAGCTCCTATAGCACCGGTCAAACCTGCGTTGGTTATTGTTGATGTGGCGTTAGGTGGTATACCAATTGCTGCACCCAGTATAAATGATGGTGATGTATTACTGTTGCAACAGCGGTTTTTTTCATAGCGTTGATGACGTAAAAATAAATTATTTAGTTCATCGTTTAGACGCAAAAGTTCGGCAGTGATTTCATCATCATTTATGCGACCTATTAGATCCACAATACGTGCTTGCATTTCTCTATCGAAATAAAAATCGAAAGAAATTGGTGATAAGGAATTATTTTTGGAAATATTGTTCTTAATTTTTAAAGGAAGGAGCAATATATCGATCATACTTGCATGTAGCTGTTAATTCATTAAGCAGAGCATAATCCTCAGGTTGTTCCTGTCCTGGTTTTAATTCATTCAACATATCATTTAATATCGACATGTTGATACCTACAGTTTCCAGTTCAGATTTGAGCCTTGCGGTCTGTTCGGCTGTCAAGGTCATGAGCCCTGTTGTTGGCTGTAAAAAGGTTTAACCAAAAATTAAGAAATGGAAATTAGGCTAAAAAACCAAATAAGACCCACTTGAATTGCGGTAGGCATAACATGCTGCGGTGAAATTGTGGGATGGGCGATTGGCTGTGGTTGCATTTCCGGTACACTCTGAAAGAAAATATCATAGATATACAAAAACAAATTCATAATTGATATTAAAATATTTATCACTGTTAAATATTTAATATAAATTAATCATACCCTTTGAGGTGTATAAATGGGTGCCATAGTATCCAAATCAGTTGGTGGAAATTCAATGCCTTTATGTTTTAGCTCCGTATACATTTGCGTGACACCGTTTAAATCAGGTTGATTTTTAAAAGCGTCAGCCCAGATTTGTATTAAACTTAAAACCTTGTCTTGTACCGCAGCCGGTGGATCATTTTTCGGTCCAATCAATTTAACCAAGTCTTGAATGAATTCTTTGTTAGCTACGAGTACATGAAATGCTTTACCACAATTTTTAACACAAGTCTCCAGGACTATAAGAGTGTACATAATGACTTGATTATTTTTGCCTGCATTCTGTGTTAGACGCTTGCGTATAGCTTTCATAGCATCACGCGCGGTGTCAGAGGATTCATTGATCAAGTCACATATTTCCATATTAAGCGCCCAATTCTCTGAAGCCATGGAACTATCGGTTGCTTGCTCTATTTAACAAAAAGAAACACATTTTTAATATAAAAAAGTAAGAAGAAATTGCATAGAGACTAAATTCATTTTTTCATAAAAGCGGTATTTTAATAAGCGGTCACAATCAATTTCATACTTAAGCTATATTTATAAACCCTTTCCGGGAAGGATTGCTTATGAAATTAATTGGGAATTACTAAGAAGGCTTTATATTATACAAATATGCATTTTTCGTTATTTATGACTTTTAAATGACTTCCTATGAAGAATAGCTAAATCCAAACTCCAAACTACCTTATTATGAGGACTATTTGTTATTTTCTTTGTACTTTGTAATTTGTTAAACATTTTCTTATTATTATTGAAAGCTTCAAGAAGGAAGGGAAACATGTAGGGTTCAGGTAGGAATAGTATCATCTACCTTTACGGTAATTGTGGTACTTTCAGGAAGAAACCCCCCCTCATAAAATCTTTTGTTCATATTACGCTATTACTATATAATATAAGGTGATTTTAATAAATCTAGATTACATAACGTATATGTCATCGCGAAAGACTGAAATTGGAGAATGTCAGTATTCACACACACGAAATCCGTCGGTGAGATTAAATATTTCATTGCATACCACCTATATATTTAAACCTGTCAACCAAAAAATATTTGTATTTACGAGAGAACTCTACTGATTAACGTTTGTGATCACTGTGAAAATTAATGATAGAAGCCTTTCTATACGAAGAGCACTTAGTTCGGACAAACACTGATATACGATCAGCTATGCGAGTTGGCATTCAACGACGAATACCGACATTCCACAGATTGAGCTCTTTACCGGTAGAATATAGATTTTTGAGGCGATAAGTTTTAACGAAAGCTTAGAAAAATTCTAAAATAATTTTGATTTTACAATATCTCTAAAGTGGAGAAATTAATAATTGATAAAAATATATTTACGAATTCTACGAACACGTACATATTATTTATTATAACAAATTAAATATTAATTATTATAATAATTATTTAATTTTCTAAATCTAAAGTATTTATTTAATAAAAGTGTTACTGAATTACGAAAACCTCGCAAAGATTTAAAAGATTAATAATTAGGCATACATATATAGGTGCAAATGTAGTAAATATGATTGCGATATCTTATCCATTCACACATCCATTTCCCTACCCCCGCCAGGCCACGAGAAGCTTAATTAAAATTATATGCTTCGAACTTTGTCTTCACTAAAAAAAACAAAATAAACTGCGTTGTAAGCAGAGAATATTAAATTACCATAATGATGAATTATAATCATAACATCATTATTTTTGTATGCCTGTCAATCTATTATTATGTAAATAGATCTGTACTACGGCGATTACATCAAAATTTTCTTTATACGAAAGATTTTGCAACAACAATTTATGACTCATAATAAAAATTAATTCAGAAAAAAATATAATTAACTAAAAATTAAATTAAATCAAAAGCGATATATTACATTAAAAAATTATCAATTAAAAACCTAAATTACTTTGTCAAGATTTTGGGTATAGTTTTGGAAGCAGTTGCAGTGAAAACTGCAATGGGATTTTATTTTTTTAAGATGCAGGTGGTAATCCGCAGGTGAGTTGCTATGATGCATTACCGCATCACCTTTCCACACTTTCAAACAACTCAGAAAATTTAATGAAAACTGCTTAAGCCCCTTCAGGACAATTGAACGACTCAACAATTTTGTTTATATTTGCGATTCTATTTCATCTTTTTTTTATTAACGTTTTGTATACAATAAAAATACATGCAATAATTTTTCATAATTTTAGATTTTATAATTAAATTACCAATCCGCTGTCCAACGGGTGTGGAGAAGGGATTTCCGCCCAATGCCCCAACATTAAAAAATGATGCCATAATCAAAACACTTCAATTTATTTTCTTTAACGATTTCAACAATTTATCTTTTCGATCTTTGATTTTTATTTCAACATTCAGTTAAAGAATATATGCATCCATTGCAACAAGAGAAATTTACGAAATATTTTTATTACAATTTCACACGGCAGCTTTCGCACTCAACTCATTAATCTCGCAACGAATTCAACACAAAAAGGCAAGTCAACTGAATGACAGTTGGTCATTGATATTGTATTTGTTTCGCCACCCTAAATTCTGTTTTGTTATTGTTTTTTATCAACGAATAGTATAATTACTCGTTAGCTTTGATATTTTGTAGATTGGATCAGAGACTCTTAAACTAATTTTTCTAAATAAATCCATAATCCTCTTTTAACTGCCACACTTTCTTTTTAACAAATTAAATTATTTTTTCGGAATATTCCATCTAAACACGAGGACAAAATTAAAAAGTTTGAAATTATAAACTTAACTAATTATAGTTGGAACAATATTTCAATTAATAGCTTGAACACATAGAAATTACTGTTTCTGCCGGCAGTAGCAGAAATGTCAAAATTTACATTGGCTCTTATGGGAAGTGAGAAAAAAAAATTTCTGTCGGGCAGTAAAAGCAGTTTCTGCCAGGTAATAGATTGAAAATTTCTAATTTTACTGCCGTCTGCTACCCTTGTTCTTCTTATCGTATTTTTGTTTTTGTTTCTTATTTGAACTGTATGAACGGAATATTTTACACAAACTTCTTGTTTACATTTTGCAAAGCATTTTGACATTTACTGCCTTCTGTCCGAGAAGTCTATGTGTTCAATAATGAAATGCTGTTACTGCCGGCAGAAACAGTAATTTCTATGTGTTCAAGCTATAATTTATAACGATTTATAGCTGTTGTACCGAATGTTGGAATGCTGTGATGTATTTTGACAGATGGCATAAATCTATTACTATTTAGAAATCAACTTTTTTGATATTTTTTAGTAGGAGCAATTTCCACATTGATTTGTCAACTGCTGTGAATCGACTTGCCCCAAGATAATTTTTTTCGAAATTTTGGATTTATAAAATAATAACCATATTACGAAATGGCAGTAAGTGCTAACAGAATCCCTCTTCTTCAGTTTGTGACAGTAAGTATAATCTGTTAATCGCACTGAATTCGATTGTTTGAAACGCTTTTGGAAAACTTCATTCTGGTTACGTAAATGAAAAAGAATTCCTCTAGCATGAAAACATTAGTGAGAACTTTATAGCACCTCCAATAAATAACTGCATTCATTTTAGAAGCGTAGTTATGCTGCTACTATATGTCCACGCCCACAAGGCAAGCCTGCAGATGTGGAATCTTCTGTCTTGGCCAATAAAGTGGTTGTTGCCTGCGCCGGCAGCGGTCTTCCTGTTTCTAGGGTGGCTGTGGTTTTTCGGTAGATAACGTAATCGACAAATAAAACTGTATAATAAATGAGTAACATTTATAGTGCCGGTTCCCGTTACGAGAGCTATGAGAATCGAGGTGCATCGCACATGTTGCGTATTGCAACCGGTTTGAGCACACAGAGATCATCGGGTTTCGCCATTACACGAAATATACAACAAGTTGGTGGAAATTTGTGGTGTACCGGCGGCCGCGAAATTGTTGCCTATTCGGTGGAGGCAACTTCCGATAAAATTGAAACCGGTTTACGATTTCTAGAGGATGTAATTGCTCCCGCATTCAAACCCTGGGAATTATCTGATAGCATTGAACTTGTTCGCACGCAAGTAGCTGCAATTAAGCCAGAGGTACGTATGATTGATGTAAATAAATAGCAGAGCTGTTCAAATATTTTATTAATTATGTTTCTATGCATAAAGGCGCATGCTATTGAGATGATGCACAAAGCTGCATTTCGTACTGGCCTTGGTAATTCCATTTATATACCCAAACACAATATTGGAAAGATTTCTAGTGAATCATTAGCACATTATTTCGCAACCAATTGTACTGATAGTCGCTGCTCAATCGTTGGTGTGGGCATAGATCAAAATACGTTATCCGGATTTGCGCAAAGTTTGGAACTAAATTCCGGTGAAAGCAAGCCAGATTCCGTCGATTACTATGGTGGTGATGTACGGAAGGATGGCGCAGGGTCTATGGCACATGTAGCTGTTGGTGGCTTGGGTGGATCAGTGACAAATCAAAAGGACACTCTGGCTTTTGCCGTTTTGCAGCAGGCCATGGGTTCTGCTCCGGCTACCAAATACGGCAATGCCAATGGAAGCTTGGGCAAAGCGCTGGCGTCTGCTGTTGGCAATGTACCGGTGTCGTCGTTAACAATTAATGCCAATTATTCTGATATTGGCCTTTTTGGTGCAGTAATTTCAACGGACGCTAGTGTCATGGGCAAGGCAAGTATTACATGGATGCATAGAGAGTTCAGTACCTTTTTAAGATTTTTTTTTTTTGTGTCGCAGTAAAAAAAATTCCCATATTTTGTTTCATTTGAAGGCTGTCGAGGCCGTTATACGCGTATTAAAGTCTGGTAGTGTGTCCGATGCCGATGTAAAACGCGGCAAAGCTTTGGTGAAGATGAATGTTTTAGAATCGTATGCCACGGACAGGCGACTCCTTTTCGAAATGGCTATGCAGGCTGCCATTACAAAACAAGTGCTAAATGTTGATACGCTCATGTCTGCAATTGATGCAATCACAACGAAAGATGTCCAAGATGTAATTAATATTTTTTAAAGGGTAATTTAATAATAATTTATATTTATCTTTACGTATTTATATTTTAGGCTGCAAAAAAAGTCGCTTCATCAAAATTGTCAATGGGGGCTATTGGTAATTTAGCTCATGTTCCGTACGTTGCAGATTTGGCTTAAAATTGAATTAGTGTTCTGCGAAGCTGGCATTCTATTAGTTAGAAATAATTCTAAAAGTAATTTCAAAACACAATTTTTGAAATCTAATAAAATTTAATTCTTCATTAAGATTCTCTGAATAAATTCGAATGAAAACCAAGGAGTATTTTTACAATGGCTTAGAAAATATATGTTTTATTAGGTACTTTTGTATGGAGTGTTAGATAAAATTTTTATATGATTGAGGTCTATTTCCCTCAGTTTTACAATTTCGCTCAATTTCGTTCAGTATCAATATGAAATAATAATCTATAGTTGAAAATTGCATTCTTCAGCCCCGATTAAATTGTAATATCAGTTATAACACGTCGATTGGATTTAATTTGTCGTCGAATCTGCTTTATAACTTTATGAGCAATCTAGAACAGAAAAATTGCACATAAATGTAGTCAACATTTTTAACAAAGGTATAATTTAACAAACCTTAAATCACAGTAATTCGATTGTTATTAATTGCAAAGGATCAAAGGTCACGATGTCCCTTTTCGTTTTAAAATAGTAATCTTAAATAAATTTAAAACCAATTAAAATAAGTAATACCCAATTAAGATCCTTACTTGACTGGATTTGGTAAATTAATATAAATTTGTTTAGTGGAATTTAATAGACATTTGGAATCATCTAATCAAAAAATAATGAGTGTAAATTTAATTTTAAATTTCAAAGTTCTGAATTTTGGTATGTTAATTCTCCTTTTTAAATTTGTATCGATCGATGAGAATGTAAAAAATTCTGTACATTTTTTCTGTAAAATCTATATAAGAGCAACAATTACAATCGCCACGAACAATAGTGTTATGATTATCCAATAACCTGTAAAAGAATCTGTTAATTTTTTTCCGAAATATTAAAATTTTAGATATACTCCAAGTTTTATCTGTTCGATTAATTCGTCCAATATTTCCCGTTTCTAAATGAACGCCTGCATCCACACGCTCCATCGTATTTGCCAAATTATCAAGTAAACCTAATAATAATTTAGAAATTCATTAATTAATTATTTAAACGACTCGAGTTGGTAACAATCGCATATGACAAAATCGCGAATGACAAATTCCCGAACGACAAAATCCTAAATTAGTACCTAGTTCGATATACGAGTACTACAGGTAGCTACATAGGCATTTCAAAGTATGTTAGGATTTTATCGTTTGATATTTTGTCTGTCTTCCAAACGACTCACTATTTTGTTCCTCTACTTCTTGACCCAGTTGTGAAGCTAAATCACGTTGCCTAGATAATGTCTTCGAAAGGACATCTAAGCCGCGATCCTGCTCGTCGAGCATTTCGACTTGACGGCGTTTGAAGGTGTTAACATCACTAGTGGTATCGATTATTGGGGCATCACCAGCTCCCTCATTATTTTGCCATGACGATTGCAATGCATCAGCTTCTAGTAAGGCAGCGCGATCGGAACGTGTTGCAAATGTATTTTTCCGTTTTAAATGTTGCAATTGAGATTGCAGTGTTTCCACTTGTCGTTGACGTCGTTCGATTTCTTCAAATGTTCTACATAATTGTACTAGATATAGTCAGCCTATATTCAAAGTAGATTTGCATAAAATCTTTCTGTGGCGTACTTACAGTGATCGATTCGAGTCTGTAGAGTCGAGCTTATTTTTAAGAAGTTTCAATTCTGTTTCAAATTGATTAAGTCCGATTTGTATGCTATATGAAATGCGATCATATTCAGTTGACAATTTCTGGCGCTGATCTCTTTGATTGATCTGTGTCAGGATGGCGTGACTGAGACGATTGCATGCCTCATATTCCGTTAACCTGTTAATTGAATCAAGAGAATTTATTCATACAATTTCAAAGGTGGTGTAGGGCGTATCAATTTTATACTTGCCATGAATCCACATCCACCAACGACATTCTATACAAACTTATCACTACTTATGATTTGTGTTTAATATTCCTATTACTATTTTATAGAGCGAAGTCTCTCTCATTATATTTCTGACGTTTCATTCTTCAGTGTTTATTAAGAATTAATTACGGCGCTTCATAAACTGTTATTCGAGGGCCATTCGGACTTTCAACGTCGAAGAATAGTTGCAATTTAAAATTCCTGATATTTTCCTAGTTTTCTGGCCGGGTGAATCGAATAAGATATTTCAAACGAATTGTCGTTATCCCTTGTCAAGTTTGGATTGCAGCTAAACAGATGACAGTAATGTCAGATGTTATTGTAATGTACTGTAGAATAATGTTTTGCATTGTAGTATTTTGCAAAGTAATATAATAATAATAATTAGCAATGTAATATTTTCAACACATTCAATTGACATTCAACACATTTGCGTTTATATTGTTATATATGGCACGTAGTATTCTTCACAAGTAGTGTCATGTATAAAACTGTTCCATCTATACTCTATTCGGAGATTCGAGCAACATGGTTTACTCGCTATATTATAAGCTGTCAATTCGAGTAGGCATGACACAACAAACAGCTCTTATAATCATTTATTGATTGCTACTGTTGCTGCCTTTCAAATAGAACGATTGACATCCCTGAATTGTTGTACCATGATGTAAGCCTTCCTAATAGTTTTTGCTGTTTATATGAAAAAACGTATTTATGTCTGTTGCACCTATTGTCAATTTCATTTACTCGTTAATGAAAATCGTACCTCCCGCGGAGAGTATAATTACTCGTTGGTAAGGCTCTACGCTCGCAACCAGAGCGCAATTGAGAATACAAACAGTTTTTTGTATACTCTTTGAACGATTTCTCCACCCGCAGTGAAAATCGTGAAAACTTTTCACTTTGTACACAGGCAGGAACTTAGATCAAAGTCAGTTGTTCAGTCGTTCTGTCGAGTTCTGAAAATATTGGTGAAGATTCAATTAATACGTTGTTAAATCCAATTTATTTATACCATATATCGTCGAAAATTTTTAAGAAGAGAGAAGTTCAAGGAATTACAAAAAGAACGCATGAGTATTCGTGGAAAACTGTGAAAAAAAATTAACTGAAAACGCGATTCCGAGCAATAAGAAAATATAAGCTGAAGCTGATTCCCCGAAGTAAGCTAAAGTTCTTCCTAATAGCGAGGTAAATTCTTCAGGGTGCTAAAAATCAACGAGAGGCAGAAAACTACCTTATAAAAAATTCTATACAAGATCTGAAGGCCCGAATTTTTTTTTCTCAATTTCAAAAGGGGAGAAAAAATCGAAGCAGCACAAATTTTAGCTTCAAAGAATTGTGAAGAAAATCAAGCAGCTGAAAATATTTATATGAAGGATTTTAGCTTCACCTCTATTTGTGGATTATTTAAATAGGAGAGCACGATAAGGATTGAGAAAATTTTAATCGGTGAGTGATTTAATATACGAAGGCAATTATTTCCACGAATTTCACAAATTTGTCTCCAACAAATTTTTGTGATAAAGAAAAAACGAAAAGCACAGAAACGATTGTAAGAAATGTATTAGTATAATATTACAAAATGTAAAATATGAAAATGAAAATTCTATTTATGGTTAAATACTAGTCGAGCCATCAGCTCGGTCCCATTTTTTTGGTAGCTGCTACACGTTTAGCTTTCCCCACATTTGTCCTGTAGGAGAAACGAACTGGCGAGGAAAGCCTGTAAATATCGAGTAACCAAAATTAGGTCAGTATGTCGACCAGACAACAAGCCATCCATACAAATCAGCCAACCAACCAATATCAATTGTGCGCTCGTAGCTCGTGCTAAATGGAGTTGTTTTTGTAACCGGTTTTACTGTCTCTCTCTTTTTATAACTAGTCCTTCGTCACACACTCCTGTGAGAAAACAATCGGTTGGTACAATTTTCCCGTGTTGCATCCTACAGTTTTCCCATTTCTTGCTAGCTTGGGGCTCCATTCGTTTGTTGTTTTCAAAACCAATTTATTTAAAAATGCACATTTACTTTTCGCCTCATTTCTTCGTAGTCGTTCTTAGTCTGTTCCTAACTCTATCACTCTATCTCCCTCTCCCTCCCAGTGTTTACTTCTCTCAATTAATATCTGCTCCAACTTCGGCTTTGATCAATACTTGTCGTTTACTACCTCTCGTTTATTTCTTCGTTTATTTACTGATTTATGTTGTATGTTGTTGTTTCGCTATTTAGCAAAAAACTTTTTATTTATTCACGTGTTTTTTTTAATTTTTATTCCATACATTGCTCTTCGTAATTTTCTTGATCTTGACTACTGGTGAGGAGCAGACTCAGCGTGTGATTTCTTATTACTACTTGTCTCTTGTAAACCAAGTTTCTTATTGGGATATTGTTGTAATTGTTGTTTAAATGCTGTTAATCTTGTCGTAGTGGTTATTGTTGTTTTGACATACGTTCAGTATTTATTTGTTCATGAAAATTATTGTATACCAAGCTTGCCGTTTATTCAAGTTAAAAATTATTCGATATTATTGCTATTGATAATTCTATTTTCATTATATTTTGGTTATTTTCGATACATTTATACGTCTGTCAAACCTTGAACGATATAAAAATACTGAAGGTGTAGATGCTGAAGGTGTAGAAGGGTCTATAAAATTTTTTTTAGGACCTTAGGTCCTAAAGTAGGGTTATTTATTTTTTGAAAGTGGTTTTTATATTTTAATTTTCAGAACATAATAAGGATATTAATATTCATTCTTATAACAATGACAATAATAATAATAATAATCATAATAATTATAATAGTAATTATAATAATAATAAAAAATATAACAAAAATTATTCATAATAATAAAAATAAAATCAAATTTTGAATAATTTTCTCGAAAATTGCGTAACTCTATTAATTTTTTGATGCTTATCAAATCTTTTATTAAATATTAAAATAAGTTTTTTCTCCGTGGGCGTTGTTGTTTGATAAATTGATTACTTCATGAATTCAATAAATAAATATTAATGTAATACATATTGTTGTTTCATAATTATATAAAACAATTCAAAAAACTTTTATTAACTATTTTTAAAAGATATCCGAATACAGAATATAGCTGACCAGAAAAATGCTCCAGCACTTCCTGCTTGACACTAAACAAATTCGAAAGCAAATTAATGTTGATACAATCATTATAAACCTACTCACGGGGACACACACACACACATACACCCACACACACTCACAGCCACCCAAAATACACATTGCATTAAATATCCTGTATGATATAATGTCGTCATATAATGCAATATCTTTAGAAATGCAAAAAATCAATGCAAAGAAAATATTCATAGGGATTTCATTTACATACGTTTAAAAAGCATTTACACTACATCGTGCCAAAACAATGCGAGGATGTTGAAAACAACGTGAGACCAGCGAACTTTGCATTTTGAACTTCTTTTCCGAACTCATTCAAGCACAAAAACCAATACATATGTACATTTTATATCCTCGTTTTTGAAGGAATAGACTGAAACATAATACAGAAGGATTTCTCCGCGAACTTCAAGCAATGGTCAGTTACGGAAATAACAGTTGTTGTTGCTGAATTTATTTTGTTGAAGCTTGCTCTTAAGTGCAATTTTCTGAGAAGGAATGTGTTTGTGTAGGAAGCAATGAGAGAAGCGAAGATGGTGATGTACATGTCGCAATGAAAGCATACACATTTTGATTTTGATTCGTGTACTTGGTAGTACGACTATTGTGTGTTGGAGCAAGAGAGAACCTCTGCCTTAATGGTGGCTTCGAAGCCTCACTTTACAACGAGTATAGTCTCTCAAACGCGTGAGCTCACGCGATGGCAATAACGTTGGCGATTGATTGACAATGACAGTGGCTGAGATTATTTAAGAGTGATAAAATAATCAAGAGAACGATTTGAACTGAACCGAAACATTAGCGCAGTAGAGCAGCAGTTTTTGTGAGGCTGTTCAAGTGAGGCTATAATTAATATTTTGTTTTTGTTTGTGTTTTTGGTTTTTATATTATATACGTATATGCGTTCATTTCTAAGCATAGAAGTTGTTTTTACTCGTTACTCTCTGCACAGTACTGTTCTGAGCATGTCCTTCTGAGAACGGTTCGGCTGATAAACTACTAATACTTTTCCCATTTAAGAAATAATTATGAAATTTCTGCAAGGATATAAAAGTACTTGGGTAGGAGAAATAGCTATGTGGAAAGGAATTGAAAATAAACAGAAATGCTTATGTGGATGAGAGAAATTCTCAATTGAGACGAGCGAATATTCACTCCCTTTCATTCCTTTCTTTTTTCTTTCACAATTAATGGATGCTTGGGGATGTTTATGGATTGAAAATGAAGTATATATTCCTAACCTATTTATTCCAAATCGTAGCGAAAGTTAATGCTACATTTGTTACAATCGCATACAAAACTAGTAGAAACAGTCGATATATATTAAAAACTCAACGATGTAATCAGAAGTAATGAGCTATAAGCTCGTTTCGTTTTACAAATGAAATATATATATTTTCTAAGAAATCTTCATTATCGAAAAAAGTAAAGCGTGCGATAAATTTGGGAACATAATTTCATCTAAAACGCTGCGTTGGGTCTGTCCTTTTAGCAAATATTGTAATCTAGGAAGTCCTTTAGTAAATGTGAGCCTTTTGAAAACTGAACTAATATTAGAGCCTCATCATTATCATCATAAGTGATGACTCATTATCGCTTTTAAGTTGTTTTAAGTGCTACGATTCTTTCAGTTTGTTGAATTTTAATTATAATTTAATGTTTTAAGTAAAAAAAATCTCTCCGTCTTGCACATTCTACTCACAGATACAGCAACATACATATATACACATACATATATATTGTTCTATAAGTCGATGTGACAACAACATTCTCAACGCACTTAAATCGTTACAACTCATTGTTCTACAACTGAAAATACTCTATAATTTTTTAAGAATTTCATTAATGCTTTTAAAATGGTTTTTATTTTTATGTGTATACGTGTGTGTATGTGTTAACTTCTTGGGAATAAAGTGATAAAGCAAAATGCAATGTTCTTTCTATAAGATTGCGATTATTTTTTGTAAAAATATATAAATATGGCAACACATACTGCTAGTCTGTATGTAATGGTAAAAGAAAACGATTGTTTTTTTTAATTCTTTTTCTAGTCTATCGGTTGAAGTTGTTTAAAATCTTTACATTTTCCTCTTGATTTTTTACGATCATAACGATTCAATAGAATTCCTTACGAAGTTATACAATATAATAAACAGAGAACATCAATATGGCAACATATCATAAAATTAAATTTATTTCATTCAGCGAAGCTTTTAATCGATATTTATACAATTAATGGATACTTATCTCTGATGACTATCTTTGTGTTTACGAAAAATATCGAATTAATTTTTTTGTTCTTAGCAAGGAATGTTAAATAAAGTCTTAAGTAAATGAACATTTAGGAATAATGTTATGTCTCCACTGTAGCTTATCGGATAGATTGTCGAACTTTTCCGGGTTATCTCGCTAAATATGCTTGTTTTTGCTTAGTTACCCATACGCTATTTGACGTTTTAACATGCTGGATTAAAGGTTAACCCACTAGGAAATTTTGTGTCATTTTGCGTAACTGCGAAAGATTTGTGTAAATGCACCCCTAGTGTCAAATGTAATTGACGTCAGGAATGCATTTTTATATAAAAAGCACATTTATATCACACATGTCACGTAAATGACAAGTCATAACTTCTAAACTTTTCTTATATCATAATTGTCAAATAAATGATAGCTGTCAACTTCTAAGGCAGTGGCGATAACTCGGATTAGTTCACTGGTTTAGCCTTAACGAGAAGCACTCATCCTGCAAGGGGGACGTTAGCAAAAGGGCAAAACAAAAATTATCACATTAATTTGCCGCTAGAGTTTACATAATGACTAGTGTTCTAATTAAATGTTCACAGGCAATACGGGAAATTCATAAAAAGCAAACCAATAAATAATGTTTGAATAATCTCTTATTATAGTGCTTAATAGATTTAAGTTTAATTGCTTATGAAATAACAAAATTTGTCATATTTGTCAAATAATAAAATAAAATTTGTCATTGTTTTATATTAAGAAAAGAATGAGGTCACCCAATTTTTTTGAAACAAGCTTTTTTAAAAAAAAAACAACAAACAATCCGTTGAAATTCTTATACTGTCCTAGAATTGAATTATTAAAATTATTTATTTCAAATATTTTGGCAAAAAGAGATCGCTCTATATTCTTCATAGTTTTCGTAGTTTGAAACATAAGCTGTAAATTAGTTAGATTTGTTTTATTTGAGAGCCACTCAATGTATTCTCGTTATTTCTAACAACCTAACGTTTATGTGATTAATATTATTTTTATTTCTCAATATAATACCCCGTAGTCTCAATACATTTGTTACGTATGGGTATTTACTCTTAGTATTAGTGTATTGCAGTCTGCAGGGACAGTTTTCCAGGTATTATGTATTACGTTTACGTAGGGTACCACACGATGGTTTTCACCCTTCTCTTGAGTACCGAAATAATAAGGCCATGACTTTTTTGGCGGTTTGACTTCGAATTTCTTTGGGCACCTTTCTTATGGTACTGCATGTTGTTGTGGGTAATTTTAGAGTGATAATGATGACGGCCAGTTTGATAAAGTGAGTCTCTATAAAATCTTTTTCAACTTTGTCGTCTCAGGCTTTCTACTCTTCAGTGAATGAACTGAGTATCATTATGACTTCTATACCGAGAATAAATGTTCGCATAGTTCGTTTGCTTAATCATAGTTCGCATTCCAGAAAATGTTCCACTTCTTAAAAATCCGAATAATTTTAATTGTTTAAAAAGTAGCCTGGAAAAAAAGATTTATTTGATATCGGGTTTATAACTTTATATTTCAGCCTTGGTAAGTGTGGTATGATGTGAGATTATTCTGCAGCTGCAAATTAAAGTCATACGAAAGATTAAAAAGTTATAAAACGTACGACGATATACTATATTTCCACTAGGAGATAACGAAAGAGAGAAATAATAAGTACGGATGCCAGCTACAACCTGACCGAAGCTCATACACCCTACGCCCGTAAAATGTATTAATTGTATAAATCCAATAATCAGTGGGCGGATAATCAGTGCTCATTTTTTAGAATATATTTTCATAAATAAATAGTAAAACTCGTAAATAGTATATAGTTAAATAGCAAACTCCGATGTAAAATTTTATTTTTAAATTTCCTTTTTCAAATCGAGGTTCTGAGCTATTACCACAAATAGATTCGTATTAACTTTAAAAAGTAAGCGTGCTGATTGGAGTTCGTGAAATGTGGAAAATATTCTTGTCAAATCTCATGGCAATACCTCTCGTTCTCCTGTGTAATGGAAACGTTTCTTAGTGGGTGACCACGCCCTCTTTTAGAAATGTATATATTTTACTGAAAGGCAATATTCCGATACATAATTACTACTGCAAAATTACTCCGAGACGTGAAAAACTGAACTATAAACACGCAGACAGGTTGGCAGACAGACAGAAAGAAGACAGTCCTATGGACGAACGGATATATATAGACAGACAGACAGGCAGGGTGGCAGACGGGGAGATAAAGACACACAGACGGAGAGGCAGGCAAATAGATAGACAGACGGACGAACACCAAAAATATATATACTTTTATATTACGTCTTCTTTAATGCGTTACAAACATAAGAAGTAAGAGAATATAGCCTACCTCTCCAAGTGTAGGGTAGGGTATAGATTATAAAAAGAGTTTGAAATTATGGTACAGGTGGCAATCAAAAATTAAATTATGACTGTGTGTGTACGTGTGTACATGTGTTTTTGCGCGAATGCATGTATGCCTATTACGTGTAATGATCTAAAAACAATTAATGAGACAAAAAAAGTTATTAATCTACCTACCAACAAAACAACATTAACAATAACATTTCCGGTGGTGGTATAACGAGTACAGATCGTTAGGAGAATACGACGTGGTGTGCGGCCAGAGACGTAACGATCCGTGAGCGAGTGTGCAATTACACTAATGTTACAATTTTTCGTGCTCTCGGCAAAATCGGTTAAATCGATGATGTTCTACTGACGGTTGGAGCAGCAGCAGCAGCACGACATTATTTTTCTTTATATCCAGAGCTATTGTCGGTCAGTAAGTCGTTAGAAGTGTCAGGCACTCGTTTATACGTGCGTTTATACGAGTACGCTCGATTACGTTACTTTTTTGCAAAAAAAATATTGCTTTAATATCGATTTGTTGGCAACAAAAACTAAAACAATAATTAATCGTTGTTTCGGGAGAAATTAATCGGGAGAAAAAAGACTAATGAGAAATGTTTGAAAAGTAGAAACGAAATTAAAAACAAAGAAAGAATAAATTAAGAACAAAACAGATAATTAATAACAATTAAGAGAATATCATAAAATAATTAGAAATTTAAAAATAATTAATTTTATTAAAAAAAACTAAAATAAATTTGCTCGTTCTTTCGGTTTGCTCATGCATTTTCCTTAAGATTTCCACGCACACACACCCTCTCTATTTCTCTCTCTCTCCCTTTTTGTACATATTGTTTTTCTTACTCATTTGGCCACCAACTTGCTTTTGGTTTTTTGTTTTTTTAATTTTTCTGGTTGTGCTTTTTTCTGTGGTTGGTTTTGTTATAGTTAATGGTGTTGTTGGTGTTGTTGTTGCTTTATAGCCAGTATGACACAGAAAAATTGTAACAGGATTTTGTGTATACAGCAACAGACGTATCAGCAGTAGCAGCAGCAGCAGCAGCATCACATTAATAGTACTCGTACAACAACAACAACAATAACTATAACTCAGCACTTGTAGCAAGCACTACGTGAAACACTCGCGAGGCCTCTTCTCAATTTCAATCTCAATCTCAGTCTGCTCAGCATCTGTTCAAAAGCTGTTTTTCTACGGAACGTTCTTCTTTTTTGCCTTCGCTATTGCTCATTCATATTTTACAAAGCGAAAAAAAAGAGAAAATTGTAATGAACAAAAAGTAATAAGAAAAAAAATTAATAGAAAAAAAGTAATATCAACGATTAGAACAACAACATCAACAACAACGTTAATAGCAATGGCAGTGGCAGTAGCAGTCGCAGTTTGCAGCTGCAACAACAACAACACCAACCAGTAGCAATATCTAACGCAAAAAATCGCCATTTTAATCAAGTTAACAATCTAAAGTGTATAACGTGCTATTTGTGGTTGTCATCGATTAAAACACCAGAACTGTCCGCCAGTCAGTCAGTCAGTCAGTGAGTCACTTAATTACTCGAACAGTCAGCCAATCGTCGAGCCTGCTAATCCTTCGAATTTATTGATTCGTATAAAAATCATGCGAAGGTTTTAAGAATCCTTCAAATTGTTTGCAGTTATCGATAATATTTTATATAATACACAATTTGTTCGATATTTTGTGATAAAAAACAAGCGAGAAGTTTCATCGATATAGAAAAAAAAAACAATTTAAAAAAGGTGCTAACAAATTAAATAAAGAATGAAATTTTTCAAAAATATTTGATCTTAAAAAATAATACATAAAAAACAGCTTGAAAAAAGGCAAAAATGCACGAAAGTGAAATCTTTTTTATGCAATTTTGGTTTAAATGAAAAATTATAATATAATTATCAAATAAATAGAATAAAAATAATTTGAATAGAATCAAACAAACAGTCAAATAGTCTTTATGTTAAACCTGAACTCACACATTCAAAGTAAGAATACTATATAAATTTTTAACTATTTTAATAATCATCAGGCTTTGTTTCTTCATTTCAGACTATTTTAATTTGCCTTTTTCAAAAAAAGTAATTTCGAAAAGAAAAAATTCTTTTTGCCCCTAAAATTTAAGTGCTGCCATATTAAAGACAAGGCAATGCAGAAAGTTCTTATCTTCAAAATTTCTTTTCTATCTTTCTACCGTTTAGTTTTCTGCAGATCGTTTGATTGGTTGATCGATAAATTATCACATTGGATAGTTGATTGTTTTAATGTTTACCAAGTTTGTGGTTTTTTTTTGTGTTAACGCACGTTTCTCCAGAGTTATATAAACGGCCATTAAACTGACCTCGTACTTACGTACCGGTCGGACGGTGGGTTGGCGGGTTAGTCGGTTTGTTAGAACTGTGTCTGGAGTTTATTCTTCTACAGATTCGTCGAATCTATTAAAAACAAATGCTGGTACAGACTTGTTTACCTACTTTTTGGCTTGATACTTTCGTATTATACGTATGTGTGCACGTGTCCATAAGTGTGCGTGAACACTGTGGCCAATGTATTTTTGTATGGCATATACCTGAATGAATATGTATCCATGTATGTATGTATGAAAATATACGTACAAATCTGTGAATGAATTGTACGATTGTAAATGCTTATACGATTGCTCTCGGACGCATTTAAATATAAATCATTAATAATTTGATTGAATTAAGTAATAAATTCAATATTGATTGTATATGTGCATAAATGCCATAGAGAATATCCTTAAAATGTTCAGAAAAATTAAGCTTACAAACATATTAATAAAATATATAAATCAATATAAAATATATTAAAATATATAAATCAATAAGTGTACAAATGTATATTAGATGCATTTTGATAGCCTATATCGCACAGCTATCGAACTGTTAAATGCATTTTATCAGGGTCTCTACCCTTGACCTAAAAATGGAATGTTCAATTTTGTAAACTTCGTTCGGGTTCAATAGTGTGTGGTTGACCATAGTTGAAGATATTTGAAATTGTTGATTATCTGTTTTTTTTTAATTGAATTCTTCATCCTCTTTTCCTTTTTTTCTCTCTCTCTCCTCCCCTCTATCCCACTCTTTTCAACCGCTCTAACAGAGGTTTCTATGCGTCTATCCTTCGTTGGAGTTTGTAAAAAACGTATCTTTTATTTAATTTGTGAGCATATCTTGCCAGCGTTTATAATATTGTCACAATAATACCATTGTCGCAATATGCAATGCCTTAATGTTTTTATTTACATGTTCACATAAAAATATTTGAAATATTACGCAACAAAACCATAAATTTTAAGCTATGAAAAAACTGAATTAATAAAAGTTTTCCATTAAGGTCATAACAAAATTGTAACACTATCAATGGTAAATATAATGCGAAGTCCAAAAAGAACAGCCAGTAGGGATAATTCTGTTTTAAATTCTTTCATACACTCGTATAACAAAAACGCCGTCATATACATGTCAAAAATAGTCTGTCTGTCTTCTGAATAAGTTATGACGACGTGTGAAATTCGAGCAGAATTGCAATCATCTACCGGGAATGGCGTTAATGGTTTCTAAAAATTTTCAAAAGTTACTCGTTTATGAACTTCATCGTGATAAAAGTGTTAACCTTGAGTGATATTTTGTCGTAAGCAAGGGGGGGTGGATTTTTACTGAAACACATAATCGTTATGTTCCTTGTGGAAAATCCATATAGGAATGAGAATAATTCTTGCATATTTCCATATTATATAACCAAAAAGGTGGCGTAAGGATGTGGAAAGGGGGTGGAGAAAGGGGAGAGGGTAATTCAAACGATGAAGGTCATTATCAGATTTGGGACAAGTTATATTTTTTCCGTTACTGAAGTTTGACTTTGCTCAAGGCGATCTGGGTCGGGATAAGTATTGATTATAAGCCGTTACTATTTGATGTTCGAAAGAAACGGTTCAAGAATAGGCGTTGAGTTCAACTTAATATCGATTCTTCAAATAAATATGTCGTGTGTGTGTGTTTGTCTTTCGTCTTATTTGTATATTTTTCGATATTTTTTCCGAGCTCATGATTAAATAATAAATAATCAGAGCGAATCTTTTAAAATATTATAGGAATATATATTACTAAAAATTTCAAACATTCGCAAATTCAAATTTTGACAAAAAAATTGTATAAAAAATTGTATAAAATAAAAATATTATACAAAGATGTATAATAAAATTTACAACAAACATTTATTCAATACAATATGAAATAATTTATGCGAATTTTTTTTTACGATATATAATTCGAAGGCAAGGGTACTCACTCATGAATTACTGTTTTGAAATTGTGTCACTTCTTTTATGATAATAAAATTTCAATTAAATCAATAAAAGAATATTCTATAGCGTGACATAAATTCATATAAGATTTTTTTATTCGAATTTCTTTTCAAGGAAAGCTAATAAAAATCATGATCGAAAACTAGTGGGCACCACAAAATAGCCACGGTTTATTTTTGGTTAATTTTCATTGGATTTTTTTTGAATTGTTTCTCTTTTTTCGTTTTTAATTTCTGAAAGAAAGAATTTTTTCGAAGAGTGAAATATCTTTCGTACCGTGCCGTCTATTTTGGTTTGCTTTAGAGATTTTTCGCGTTGTCTAATAAATTCCTTTTGTTTATTAATTTTGTTTTGTGATTTTTCTTTCGTTGAATCCTCTACGGAGTAGTAATATCCGTATACGAGTATTTTGTCTCTTTACGTGTCGCTACATTGTTGTTGTTTTTTGCCGTCGTTCCGTTATTTTACACTCGGCTAATTTTTCTATCGTAAAATTTAAAATTATCTTGGCTTGGGCAAATATTTTTGGCACAAGTTTTTATTGGTTGCTTTTTAATTTTTCTGTGTATTTGTGTATGCATGAATTTAATTAAGGTTCATTCGTATGAGTATCTATTTACAATCATAAATACACACATAAGCATAAAAAAGAAATGTCGTGGAGGGAAAATTAGAAAAAATCTTGGCATTTTAGGAAAAATGTTACGTATCCGCAAGAGTAATTTTATTTCCATCTATTTTCTCCTCTTTATCTCTCCTAGCATCACCTCCTCATTCTCCTTCTCCATCGGCCACCTCCTTTTTTATTTCCTTCTTTTTTACTGTCCCTGAATCCGTTTTATCTTCTAGTTATTTGCTTATTTCTCATTGTCTCTCTTAGCTCTAAATTACTCTTAGTTATTTATTCTGGTCTTCTCTTTGTTTGAATTTGGAAGAATTCTCTTTCTTTTAGTCAGTTTGTTTTTCCCCCATTTCTGTTTCTATTCATTTTTAGTTTGTTTTGTTTTTGCTCTTTTTGCTTTTAATTAATTTTTTTTCTTTTTGTTATTTTCCTTCATTTTGTTCTTTCGTATTTTCCGAACTAGCCCAAACTATTTCCTTTACCGCAAAACCTTTCTCCTTGCATATTCCCCCACCGCACTCCCTCTCTTTCCTCTTTTTTCCATCACAATCATTAGAGCCAGTTGGTTTTTGCTTGCAGAGTTTTTCATCCCAGTCTTTGCTTGTCCTTTATTTGTGTTATAGCTTCTATATATTTCTATAGCTCTCTATATTTTTGCTAGTCCTATCTCTTTGATTTTGTCATTTCATGTCTCTTTGGGTTTCTATGGCTCGACTGATTGTTTGAATGTATGGTATACTTAAAGATATATATATTCTTGAGCGTACAGCCGCCTCCTTAGTTCTAATTTTAAACATAAGAATTTGTCCTGTCTGCTTTTTCTTTCATATGTGTTTCATCATATATTTGTTTGTTTTTATGTGCTCACATGTATACACGTGTTGGTTTTTCTCATTTTTACGAGTTTGTTTTTGTTGTCACCTTTATTCATAGCATGGTTTTTTGTTTCACCACACGTTGGTCGTTTTCTTTCTTTTGTTTGATTGCTTTGAATGGATACATTCTCTTATGTCTACCGCCTTTAATTGTATATCTATAAGTATATACGATATACATATAATGTATGTACAGACCATATTCCTGGCGTGACCTTTGGTTTATATATAATATTATTTCCGCATCAACTCGCCATTCGGAAAATAAATTGCCATTTAAACTGAATTTTAGTTAAAGTTGATTGATTTCTTTTGGATTTATTTGTGACAGGAATACACATAAATTAATATCTCTCCCGTATAAACGATCGGTTAAGCAGATGTGTTTCGAAGTAGCAAAAATTAATATAAACTAATTTATATCGAATATGCACCGATATTCAGCCAATTATGCCATCATTACCGTCACTATAGATAGGATTTACATACATTTTCGAATAATAAATCAATGCTTCAATCTTCACCATTTTTAGAGGCGTGACAAGCAGGTTGGATGGTCTTACATTCCTATAGAGCACTCTTCCGCAGCGATGTTTTATGACCCATAACTAACTAATTGTTCTTTGTGCGTTAAGTGCTTTGTGATGTTAGTGCTCTCTCTTCCTCGTTCTCTCTCTCTCTCTCTTATACCGATGAGGAGCTGCGTATACTTTTATCCTTTGATGAGATGAGATGAAATTATAGTATTGTTCATTTTCTTGGCTGAAATAGTAAATGAAACCGCAATCACAATTTGCTCTTCGATTGATTTGACAGATTTGCATACATTCGCCGAGAAAGATAGAATTAATTGTAAGACTTTTTCTTTCTGATTAAAAAAATATCATTGTGCAATATTCAGCGATGTTTCTATAACAATTTTCATCACCTTTAATAGTAATATTGTAAGAATAAAATCCATAACAAGAGATTGATCAGATCTGTCGGCGAGTAAATGTAACCCCCTGCGAATGAATTGTCTATAAGCATGTGTAATGGGTGAATACCAATATACACATCAATACCGCATTCCTATAACTATTTTGGGATGATTCTTGAAACCATATGTCCCTTGAGGAATTACATACATAACTTACCCAAGCGGAGAAGAGCTAAAGCTGTTAGTGAGCAGTAGAGCGAATGAGAATGGAATGGAAACCCTTGGGAAGAAATTTACCTTCAGTAAAGTAATTACGCTCAGCTAGTTGATATGCCTAAATTTAAAACTACGAAAAGAGTTTAAATATATATCGAATTTTGAAGGAAGCAATTGAAATAAAACAAATGCATACTAATCCAATTCTAAAAGGAATATTCTTCCATATGTGCAAATATTTTTGTTGCAGCATTGCCAGCCATGAATTGTTGTAGTTATTTGAAACTACAAGTTCCAGAGCTAAAGGCTGTTTTGAATTAACAATCACGTGTTTTTACTTTTGGGCTTTATTGGCTTAATACATTTACAAAATTTTCTTTTACTCAACGAAAAATTTCTAAAATAGTGTTTATAAACCTTCCAATGAGCTCGAGAGACTGAACATTTTTTAAACATTTCTTAAAATAATTTAAATTATTTAATTTTTATGAATCATTCGTAACGAAAACGAAATTTAGATTAAAATCAGCTGTTTTCAAGACAAGTTTTCGTTTTCGTATTAAATATCTGTTTTCACATAAAGGGAATTAGGGATTGATTTGGTGTTTTCGTCTGCAACGTAATTAAAGAGGCATGGCCCATATAGAAAAGTATATCTACTCCGTCTTGGAAACAGGTCCTGCTACGGCTGAATTCTGTTCATCCATCTGAGAAGGAATAGAGGGAGAGAGAGAGAGAGTTACAAAATATGACATGAATTTCTGTTTTTTTAGACTATTTAGTATACAATGTGCGTATTGAAGTAGTGCCACGCCCACATGTAATTCCTCGTATAATCCAAATTTGAATCAAATTTTATTTTCAAATCAAGAGTCTAGGAAGCAAAATGTCCTAATAAAAATAGGCGTGTCCCGCTCGTGATCTGTTCACTAGAAATTAAATTTTAAATTTCAACAACGGATGTGAAGTAAATATACTAACGGTCAGATCGATGACAGCCTCCATACTTGTTGCTTCTCTTTTCGTTCTATATCGGACCTTTTTCAAATTTTTATTAAATTTCAGGGGTTCGGTTTTAATTGAGTTCTCAATATTTTCAAGTCATTACAAATATGGCACAAATGCATTCGTTCAACTATGACTTTCGCCCAACCCCGAGTTGTTGTTGTCGCCGTTTACGACATTGTTGGCATTGTATTAATAATAAATTAATGAACTATTTGATGGAAAGATTATAAAACAAAAATATCAAGGGAGAGCATTAGTTTGAAATGTTTTTATTTTTTTTTGTGTACGATAATTTAGAACTAAAATACTAAAAGGCAAAATAAGAGCAAACAGAAAGCAATTAGCTTTTTGTTAAGAAGGAGAAAACAAAAACAAAAACGATTTTAAATTTAATATAAAATTAATATTGCTACGATAAATGGTTTTCTCATTACAGTCATTTTCGTAATTATCAATTAGAGAATTTCATAATTTATAACAAATTGATCAGTTATCTACAAATTTTAATAATATCGTATAATTAAATATCGGAAATGTGTGTGCGTTTATATAAATATATACAAAATCTTTATGATCTGTATGAGTCTATCAAAATTAATGAATCCTTGAAATATGGAAGAAAATTATGAAATAAAATAAAATAAAAAGCTAAAAAATAATAAAAGATAATAAACCTATCAGTTGTTGAACTTATTTTTATATAAAATAAATTCTATTCAATAGAAGCGGAATAATAGCGGAATAATAGCGGAACATATTAAAAGTGCTTCCTGAGTAAATATTTTGTATTATATTTTATATAGAATCTTTAGTGTTTAAATGAATCAATCCTCAGATTTAAATTAATCAATAATAAGACCATTTATAAAAGGAATTATTATAGCTTTTATAAATATATTTTTACCAAACAGTAAATTAAATATTGTTAAAACTAAGAAATTCAGTCAAAAGCATTCGATAAATTGGTGTTAGCTTTCAAAATTAGGTGACCTATTTTTTAATATTTTCCATATTTTCAATATCAGGGAATATCTATGCTAAATTAAATGACGATAAACGCTTTCATTCTTTTGTAGTCGGATGTTTGACAAGCCTTCAATGCACTCCTACGGACCTTCTAAGGCTTCTATAACCAGCTCTTCTTTTGAGCGATGCCTTTTATAAATTAGAAAAAAGATAGAAAAGGCTTAATTTTTTAAAAAACACGAATAGGGCAAATATATTTTGTAATTGCGATAACAGTGTAAGGGGGCTGTCGCATCGAGTGAAGTGTAGAGTGTATAACATTCTATAACAATTATAAACTCAGTTTTAAAAAACATCTGAGTTATAGCCTTTTCCCCAAAAAATTTTAGAGTATATAACAGAACGTTTAGGCCCCAAGGAAGGCTCTGTTAACGTAGTGATTATACGGTTAAATGCATAACTCTTAAATGTTTTTTTATATGGTTTTTCTTCTTGTTTCGTGAAAGTAATTGAAAGTATTCAATTCTAATTTTGCTTTAGTAATATCTTTTTTTATATTTTTATTTAGGAGCTTCCTGCGCTAAAAATAAAATATTGGCAGAATTGATCTTCAGAAAGGAAAGGAAAGGAAGAACGCATCGCAACAAATTGCAGCAATAACTTCACGAGGCAGTAGTTAAACAAAATAAGAACAATTACAACAACAAACGCCACAGAAACAATAAACCGCGAGCTACTGGCTATTAAAAGAGCAGGAAATTTTGTTAACAACGCTTGCCTGAATCGAGCTAATCTAAACTGAATTGAACTGAATTGAACTCACTTTGACGAATAACAGACGGACAGACTTACTAAATACTAAAAGACAAGCAAATATAGGAATACTTGTATACTATATATAGACATATTTATATAAAATATACGCATACAACGAGCGTATTTGGGGATAGTGAATAAACGCGTTCGAGATTGTTTTGATTGTTTTGCCAGAGTTATTCCAAAGAGAGGCAGATAAAAAAACCGCCAAGATTCTACCCTTTGCCAATTTTAAAATTCAACCACAGCCAATGCACAAAATGGCAACACCGACCGGAGCAGCGCCGCCTGCACTGGAGGGGCCGCTGTCGGCACCCAAATATGGCACACTAATACCAAATCGAATTTTTGTGGGTGGCATCAGGTGAGTGCAATTAAGCAGTTTTCAAAAGCACTAATTAATTCAATACTGTTTACTTTTCGCTTCGATTGTGATTTTAATTAATGATCATTATTTCCTTTAATTCATTCATAAAAAAAGCGGCGACACAACAGAATCTGATTTATGCCGAGTCTTTTCGGCCTACGGGAATGTGAAATCAACGAAGATTATTGTTGATCGTGCTGGTGTCAGTAAAGGATATGGTTTTGTAACTTTCGAAACGGAACAGGAAGCACAAAGGCTGCAAACCGACGTAAGTAGAACGTGCTCAATTGTTGCTTTTGCTTTGATTTTGGTTTAATTTCTTAACAGAAGAAGAAAGAAATAATTTTAAAAATTATTAAAAATCCAATAAACAAACCGATTTATTTATCTCTCAATGTTTAGATTAAATTTTTTGTGAATGCGGTAGCGTAAGGGCTATTAAAATTGATGTTTCGATAATTTGTCACTTCCTTCGTGTACTTTCCTCTCAAATTCGAAAAGCTAAGAATTTGCAAGAAAAGTTTAAGGAAATAATTTGTGAATCGAAAAAAGTAATTCTCTTCATAAACTTTTGTCTAAATCTTATTCGAAAACTTTAATAGAATTCTTTTTAGTGCAAGGTTTTGAAATTTTCTTATTGACTGTGAGTTTCCTATTAATGACAGATCTTTTTTTGTTTTCTTCCATTATATATTTTCCATCGTATTTAGGACTTTACATAAAAACTAATACACAAAGAAATCATGAATGTGTATTATTGAAATTAACAAAAAAAAAAAAAAAAAAAAAAAAATACCACATGACAAAAGAAAAGTGTATTAACGAAAACACATTTTTGATTGCTGGCAATTGTCGCGGTTCAACATCGGCAACATCGTTATAACGGACTCGTGCAGACAGACGAACATATAATAAAATTGTAAAACGTAAATATGCTCGTTCCGAACGTCCATTTCACGTAATGCGTTCCAACGTGCTTTAAGACATTTGGCCATAGCTCGTAGCACGTATTCGAAACGAATGGTTGAGAATGATCGATCGGGCGCTACTTTAACGTTATCGTTAAATTATAATGCTAAATGCCATTCGTCATCATTTCAAGTCCTATTAGTACAATTGTTACTACTATTGTATCTACTACTCGTATTACTACTACTACTACTACCACAATTACTACTATTAATTGTAGTATGTACTTTCACCGCCCACCGCTACTCGACCAGTCTACTCCATCACCAAGAATAAAAGCTAAAACTACGAATAATCAGGGAAGATTCTTTAAAACATGATTTTGTTCGTTCAATTTTCTTATTTCAAATTTTATTCTTCATTAATTCTTATTCGATTCGATCGATATTAATCGAAGAGTTATTTAATTAATAATCAGCAAGCAAAAGTTAAAACAGTTTAATGTTTCTCTTAAAAACTAAACTCTTGCAATTACAATTTTGTTACTTAGAGTTTCACCAAATAAATTATAAGTAAAAAGAAGTAAGAATTTTTTGTTAATTTGTTGCTTTTTTCGTTGTTCTAATTCATTTAAATTGTTCTCTTTAGAAACGTTTACGTTCTGCGCACTTTGTTCCTGGTTCGTTTTTTCGTTGATTTCTTCTTTAATGAAATAGGAGACCAACAAACAACGATAACTACCAAAATAACTGTAAAAAAATAACAAGGGAAAATAACAAGAAAAAAATAACTACAATAAATAACTAAAAAAAAACTAAAGAAAAGAAAAAAATAAAGCAATAATTTTTAAACGCTAATTTGATTTACGTTATGTATATTTTCGTTAAGCAATTTTGCAAAATATCTTAAATGTCGTACAATTCTGTCCTTAATATTAACTTATATAGAGCGCATTTATATATAGAATTATTATTTTTTTAAAGGTAAAACATATTGTATGAAAACAGGAAAAATAAACCAGAGGAAAGAACGTGCAAACAGCATTTTATATTCGAAATTAATAATAGGAAAAATCTTCGCCTTTAAATTCAACGATTTTATTTTTAGCCTGACTGCGATTGTCGCAAAAGTTTCCCTAGACTTTAGCAGAGCTTCTTTGTTTCTAATTTATTTTGAAATTATTTTATGTTTCATTAATTTTTCTATCTCGTTAATATTTCGTTCTATTTTCGTTCTATTTGTTTTCTTTTAAAACGCCAACACTAAAGAGGAAAATTTATTATTACGTGCTTTTTGCGCATTAAAATCTTTTGTTATTAATATTGATGAGACAATTTTGTTCTTGTGATAAATTTGAAATTATTTTATGCGTTTATTTATTAAAAAATATTGCTCAATACCAACCTACATTCGGGTAGTTGTTAATTATTCCCTAGTTATACCACGTCCACTCCCTTTTGAATACCTTTTAAAAACGATGAGCTGGCGTGGGTTAATTTCTATTGGTATTGGTTCTAATTTTCGTTCCCTAGATGTATGCATAACAAATATTTGTTTCCAGTTTACAAATTTTTTTATGTTTGAATTTGTATTATTTTAATTATCATTTCTCTTTTTAGAATATTATCAATTTAAATTTTTGTCATGTTTGTCATTTTATCGATTTTAGTATTTTCATACAATTTTTTTAATTTAGAATTTATCCGATTTCGTAAAAAACCTTCAGTCAAAGTCATATTGTATCAACCTTTATGATATGTTCAACGTATTCAATGTATGCTCGGTATCGGGGTGAATTTACTAATAATTTGGATAATTTGGCCAATCATTTAATTAGAGCCACTACTGGAGGAAATACATGTAAAATTTTATATAGTTGTGATCATTAGTTGAAGACTGATTCTCTGCAAACGACTGTGAGAATGGTTTGCAAAATGTCGCGTTTTTCAGAGATATTTTATAATTCACCATAGTAAAACCATTGACCACAAAAATTATATAAGTTACAACCGTAGAAGAAACACGGGTGAGAACTAAATTAAATTTGAAAAGATGTCCATGCGGTGACTTGCTCAACAATCCCTTCTAATTCCAAAATCATTCATTTCCAGGACTTCCAAAGTGACTCAAAAGTAGAGAAAGTTCAATAAAAATCAAATGGAACATGAACGCGCTATTCTTTAAAACTATTATGCATATTTTTCGAAAAACAACTAAAGAATAAAAAATAAAATGGTGAATTTATTGCCCTTTGGTGTGGTAATGTCATGCTCTCGATTCACACAATGCAAAACTTTAAGCCGAGAATGTCATCGAGAATGTCTGCATCTAGTATATTATTATTTAACTTTTAAGATGAAAGACGTCTTCGTTAAACGATTTTTCAACGATCAGTCTTTAAAAAGTGAAAATTAGTGAGCGACGATTTTTCATTCAATAATTCGATTGATTTTTCAGTCAATAATTAACTTCTTATTGCTAGATTTATGAGGATTGTAGAGTGCTTAGTTTTGTACTAGAGTACACTGAAAGTAATTAATAAATTTTTTAAGATATTTTTCCTCAAGTAAAATTGTGAATTTTAAAAATAATATATACGGTTTATTGGCCCCAAGGGTTCATAAAGATAATTTTTAAAGAGAGTACCTTTTATCATAATCAAAGAGATCCTGAATTGCTAATTGTAAAATCGATATTGCTTTTCTTTGGGACTAATTCTTAATTTTACGCGGTTAAATTTTCTGTAAATTAAAATACATTTCATAAAATATTATTTCATTGAATATTATTTTGCAATTGATATATTTATATGCTTTTACATATATATAAATATTGTGGTTATTGTTGTTTCGCTATTATAGCAGCCAAGGTTTTGTGGATGCCATACAATAAAAACTATAGACGCTACTTTCCAGAAAAGAATACTCTGCGATAAGAAAGAACAAAGTTTTGATTTACAACAAATTTAGTATTTTTACATATTTATTTGATACACATTCCGCTCGAATTATTATTAACTATAATAAAAAGTAATGATCTATTAAGTGAAAACTATCACTAGTTTAACCTTTTAGTGAACCACATATCACCGGTTTATCGTTTTGTGAACGATGTATTAGGCACACCCTTAGGTACACCATAATAGTCTTCTGCTTTGTAAGTTCGTCAGTTTTTAAAAAATTATAATTAATTTTTGTTGTGCAGTCCTGTCTTTTTTGATATTTTTTATATTTTGTTTCTTTTTTCGTTCATTTTTTTGTCTTGTGTTTAAAATTTGTGGTATTTTTAAATTCTGAAATATCGTTTTCTATTTTAACTTCACGTTTTTAAACTATCTCACTCGCTCTCATTCTTATTCTCTCGCATTGCCACACTCTTTCTCTTTCTCTCTTTCTCTGGTTTTCTTATTCTCTTTCTGAAAGGCAATTTATTTTTATATGCCGAGCCAGCCTATGCTTTTCTTATTTGTACGATTTTTTTCGAAAAGTTGCAACTTAATTCTTTACTTTACAAACTTATTCAGTCTGCGTATCTACAATTAAAATTAAAAATAGCTAAGACTCACTTCTTATTAAGTAAATTTTGAAGGAAAAACGCATCTTGTTCGGTTCATTGCAACGAACGAATATTTTTTGTTCATTTTTTGTAAATGAAAATTCTGAGCATTCTTTTCTGTCTATTTCGATCTTTCGTTTCGATCGTTTGTTTCAATCGTTTCTTTAAATCGTTAGTTTCGATCATTCGTTGCGAACATTCTTTTCGATCACACGGTTTGCGAAAAGCACAGAAGCAATCGCGAATGTATGAAGAGGATTTAGTATTTCTCTGTGTTCCCATTTTTATTTGCTTCCTTCATTTTTGGTCTTCACATAGAATGGATTTGTTCCCCACCTCTCTCCTCCCCCATCATCTTTTGCTTATACAAATTAGAATTTTACTCTGCATCTCTTTTTCATTTATATTCTTGGAATTAGTTGCTTTCTATCGAATGAAATCAATAATGATCACTAAATGAATAAGAAATGCTAGCTTTCATTTTATTCACCCCTTTCACTTATTTTTACGCTCTATCTTTTTCTGCAGTTGTTCTCTTTTCATTTGCTAGCTCAATAACTTCAAAACTGACGATTTATAATCTCAAAGTATTTATCATTTGATCTCTTTTGCCACTTATCTGATTGTAAACTGAACTAATGATATTTTTCCTGTTTTCGATAATTATGTTGTTCATATTCGTTCGTTTCTTTAATTTTCGTTCATTTGATTTTTTTAAAAAAATATAAATTATTAATAAATTATGTTCAGATATATTTTTGTTGTCTGTTTTTAAAAGAATTTTCAGATTAGTTAAAAGTTATTGTTTTATTGATTCTATCTTTGTTGTTTTTTCTTTTACACTTTTGTAAATTCATTGAAGGCTGTATAGTTTTCTTTCAATACGTAAATTTTTATTAATATTGACGATTGTTTGATTGTATTCACACGTATACATTTATTATAATTGCGAAAAGAAAATTTGGTTTTTATTTAAATTTCCGTTTTAATATCTTTGTTTTTAAGTGTTTTTTTTAGATCCAGTTTATTTAATTATCAGTTGTTAATTACGTTTATTTAAATTTCGAATAGTAAAAAAGTAAATTTTCAAAATGGTGTTGTTTTTTTTCTTTCAACGAGCAATGCTTTTTTAACGTAAAAGTTATATAAATAATAATTATGATAATAATTACGAAATAATAATAATACAATATTTAAAGTTTCCTTGAAAGTTTCCTGTTTTCATTTTTAATGAAAATGTTACACGAGTTCGTTTGTTAAAAGCCTTTTTATAGCATATATTTTTTTTCGAAAAAAGTTTTGTAATGAAATGCATTTGACAATGTGTTTTCCTTTTCTTTAAAAAAAGTAATAGCAATGCGAAAATTTTAATATTGAACTTTTTTCTCTTTTTTCTTTATTTCTTTCTGTCTGCTTTATTTTTCGTCTTCTCTTTCTTTCATTTTTTCTCATTGCATTTCGTTTTTGTTCTATACAGGGTGAATGTGTCGTACTAAGGGATCGGAAATTGAATATTGCACCAGCCATCAAAAAACAGGTGAGTAAAATATTTCGAAAAAAATCGTGCAAAAGTACTATTACGATATATATAAAATCCTTTCATAATTATCTCTGACATTCTTCATTCTTGACATGACATCCTCTTCAGTCTATTGTTGCAACAAATGGTGCCGTCTATTATACAACAACACCACCAGCACCCATAAGCAACATGCCGATCGATCAATTTGCCGCGGCCGTTTATCCACCAGGTACTTGAATATTATTGAATAGCACAAAACAATCGAAATTTTCATTGCTTTTAACAAAAAGTTAATGATTTTACAGCAGCCGGCGTACCAACAATTTACCCACCTTCGATGCAATATCAACCATTTTATCAATACTATAGTGTGCCAATGGTAATGCTTTATAAAATTATTGCTTTATTTAATAGAAATTCTTTAGAAGTGTACAAAATAATCACTTTGTTTGTTTCCTTGTGTTTTTTTGCAGAATGTACCCACCATTTGGCCTCAGAATTATCAAGGTAATTATTAAATGATTTAATAATGAAAGCAATAATTGAAACAAAAGGCCCGCCGCCGGTATAGTGATATATCCCTACACATGTAATCGCGAACATCAATGCGCTCGTATAGGCTGTACTACACATAAACACATAAACACAAACATAGTTTAAATTATTTAAAAACTGGAGTTAAATATCGTAAAAACAACTCTCCTTCGATGCTTAATAGTTAATTTTTTATTTATTTATTTTTGTTTATTTCCTGGTACGAAGTATTGTAATTGTAAAAAGATTTGCAATTCAGATTTTAATGGAAATATACGTTATGACCATTCCTGAATCTATTTTGACTAGTTTCTTCGTTAGGTCCGTACGTATGAATATAAACGTACGAGTTATACATGAATGCATCTCGCTTAATTTGAAAATGGGTAGTCATATAACGTTGTAATTTTGTATTTGGCAAAGTTTTAACATCTAGTTGCGCTCCATCTCCTTTACAAACCGATTACAATCTGTTGTGCCAGTCACATTTTTCTTGTAGGCTTTTGTAAAGTTTTGCCTAAAATTAAAAAACGTCTTGAAAAGATCATATTTAGTACTTTGAACTACTTTAACACATAAGTCTGTATATCTGATTTCCTCTGTAATCGGTTGAGCTAAAGGGTCATTTATCTTATCGGTGCTTAGTAAAATAATGTAGATAATTAAAAAACGTGTGGTCATATATAATTGAAATTGTTAATTTTGTACTCCTTACCAATTCCGAATCATTCTTTTTGATTACGGACGGTTTAGTCGTACAAGGAAATCATGTTTTGCATGCGTCAGGCTTTGTTTCTTTAATTAGAAAAATTGTTTAAATTGAAATTCAGTTTTGTTACATGCATAAATAACCACACATGAATCTACATTGATTAATTGACAAATTGAAACTTAAATTAATTTTTAATTGCACTAATACTGATTGAAGAGAAATATTCGAAGTCTTAAACCAAAATTGACTTTCCAGAGGTTTTTAACAGAATCAGAATCAGAATTTGAACAACTAAAATAACCATAAAAACAATAGTAATATTTACCCTATTTTGTAGGAATCTATCCCTGTTAATTTTGAGGATTACAACGATAAAACGACGCAAAACTACAATAGCAAACAACAGCACAACAACAAAAAACAACAACTATAATAATAGCTAAAAGAACCACCACTACAACTAAAAAAAACAAACCTACATGGCTTCTTTTCGCTGCAATAGAAGGAAGGACATAACCATAGTCATCTATACAAACACATACACACACACTTACACGCAAACATATAATAGCAAAAACACTAAACCACCAGATATATGGATTTGATCAAAAATGTGAGCAGTGTGACAATGTTTCAAAACGATGAAGCAAGGAAAGAGAGATGATTAGTAAGAGAGCCAGACGGTTGAAAGAGATTAATCAACAATAAGAATCTCGACAAAACTACAAAACTACAAAACTACATTAATGAGTCCTCGATCTTCTTCGATAATTTTCTTGAGGGAGTACGATGCGAAGTATTTAGTATCGAAAAGAGAATCTAGTAGTTTAAGAGAGAGAGGTAAAGAGGAGTAGTTTGTTGATGTATAGTAAGCAGAGTATGTCACACTTGTTGTAATTTGAGACAATTGATCTGCGGCTGAAACCAAAGAAAATTTCTAAAGATAATTGAATCTCACGATATAAAGATTATAACAAATTAATGAATTAAAATTTTTAAGAATAGTACAACTAACATTCTTTCATACACAAACACATATATACATACAAAATCATCACAGAATAACGCTATAGGAACACACCGAATAGGAACAACTACCCAGTCCGGCAAAGGTAATCCAGATCAGTGTTGGCTTCGACTTTTCATACGCACACGACAGTAATCGTCGGATCTTCCGGAGAGGGCTCGTTGAAAGAAAAAAAATTAACCAAAACATTGTTTACTTTTTGGTTATCCAACACTTTTACTTGTCATATCACAAGTTTTTTACGACTTTGACAGGTTTTCCTACGAATAAGAATTTTTTCTTGACCGAACTAATCTTGATTAAATATATTTATCTACGTTTTGTCCAACGCTGATCGATAGAGATCATTTAGCGACCACTGTTTTGCCTTAAAATTTAATTTCTTTGACCAAGAAAACCAAAAAAGTGAAGTAGAGGAATAAGACAAGATGTTGAGGTGGTCGCAGAGTTGTTAAGGAATAATAAAGAAAGAATGTTAGCGAAGAAGAAAGACATTTATTGATTAAATTGTTCAATAAATTTAATTGTTTTTGTTTTTTGTGTTGTTTTGTTATTGTATTGTTGTTTTGGTGAGCGTGATAGAGAAGATCTGTCGTTGCACGTTACGACGACGCTGACGATTATGCCTACACTAATTACTCGATACGATTATATTGAAGAGTAACAAATCCTTACTTAGGAAAAGCAAAAACTTATTCGATCGAAATAAAAGAAATTAATACAAATTAAGTAATATTATTTACTGATAAATTATTAATATTATAAATATATATATATATACATATACACATCTCTATATAGCATATAGTATCTATGATAAATATATTAATACATATATATATATATATACAGACATATACGTATAATACTGAATGGCAAAGTATGATAAAACTCATACTAAATAATGAAACTCATAAAATATTATATTATTAATCTTTAAATATAAAAAGCGTAAAATATATTCACGCATATATTCACTTATATATAAAAACGATATCTACAAATATATGTACAGACTTATATGTACGTATTTACAGTTATGAATATACGCAAAAATAATGTCAAGAAGACGAAGAAACTAGAAAAAACAAGTGAGAAATTAGAAGAAATATATTTTAAAAATAAAAAGAAATTATATATACATATATAAAAAACATATTACTATGTACATAAGTATAAATAAATATATATATAAAAAACATAAACATTTATATAAATATTTATATAAATAAATATTTATGTAAATAAATATTTATATATATAATAAAAACAATTAAAAAAAATTTATTATATAAATAAAAAAAAATATACATATACCTATTTATATAACTCTAGTAATCAAAATCAAGACCTTACCTTAGAATTTGTATAGGAAAAGGCACAAAAACTTAAAATAATTTCATACTATTAACAGCAATTATCGTTAGGAAAGAAAAAGAACCCGCAGAATACTAACAAAACCACACAAAACAATATACAAGAAATTATATCAATATTCACAAATACGAATAAGGCAACGAAACAAAAAGATAAATAAATAATTGCCGTGAAAATCATTGGAAACAAATATATTAAAAAATCCAAACTTTTGTAAAAAGGATTAAATAAAATAATATAATAAAATTATGACGATGTTATAAAAGTCAAAAAAAGAAAGAAGAAAACAATAATAATAATAAAGTTTCATGACAACTGAAAGCAACGATAAAAGCAATAATTTTTTCATGTTTTTTTTACAAAATCACACAAAAGAAGTTTCTTTTAGGATATTAAAAATCATGAAAAAGTTTTTAATAATTGAAAAACATGAACAAATTTGATAAATTTATTAAAAAAGATTAATCCTTTTTTCTTCACTTTTTAAATTTTACTTCGACTTCGATTTAAAAGGCATTTCAATTTCGTGAATTTTTCAGCGAAAATGTTTCGTTTTCCTTTCTTTTTAAATATTATTTCTCTAATATGGTTTTAGTTTATTGGTTTGGTCACCTTTCAAAATAAATGCTCAACTAAAAATTACAAAGACATTTTGTCAAATACTTTAAATATAATTTGAAATTTAAACATGAAATAAAGAAAGCAATAAACCCAAGTGTTGTAAAGAATGATGTTAAGTTAAAAACTAGTTGAATTAAAAAGCCTAATCACATTGAATTAAGGTTTATAATAAGTTCATAATAACGATTAATACTAATTTTATATTTATTTTTAATAATAGGATTATTATTTAAGTTCTTAAAAAAATTTCTAGTTAGAAGAAAAACCAAAAATTGACGTGAATGTTTCTTAAAGTCAAAACTAGCTAAAGCGAAAAAAATTATTAAAATCGTGATATTTTTGGAAGCGAGAAAAATTTACATGAATTGTTCAAACTGAAATGAAGCCATTTTCGCGCATCAAATAATAAACAAACAAAAATAACAACAAAAAAGGCTAACCACAAACACATAAATATACGGACAGCATACTGTAGTTAAAAGAGAATAAATAATAAGTACTTTTTATTAATAAATTATAAATTATTTCATTACCACGCCTTAATATTGATGTTTTCGTACTACTAGAAAATCATTTCTTTTAAGTAAATAATTTTGAAAATTTTAATTTAATTTGCTTCATTGTTATAAAAACGAACGCAATGGAAACTGTAAAAGTAATTTAATTTTATTGTAATTTTATTAATTTAAAGAAATTTAATGCAGTTTTTCAATACACACTCATTTTTAAATTAAAACTAAATTCATAAATTTCTCTTTGCTTTCTATAAAATAAAATGCAAATAATTTTATTATTTATCTATTTAATAAATACACTTCACATTTACAATTACACACTATAGGACATATGCAAACAAACAAATTATTGTTTAAGGCATACAAAATATACAAATTCATTTTTCAAACGCTCAAAAAATTGTCTTCTCAACACAAAGAAAATAAACAAGCAAACTACCGAACGAACAAACAAATAATATGAAGTGAGATCAATAAATAAAAGGATAAATATGTAATTATGAAAAGTAATAAATAACTAGTGTTAAACTATAAGTAAAAAATCGATTTCTTTAGAAAGATTCGTATAAATATTTAGATTAAATTAAACACAAATGACTAAAGTGGAATTATATAAAAAATATATATACATCAACTACAATAGTAAAAATAATGATGAGAATAATAATATTATAATAGTAATAAAAATAATAGTAATATAATACATAATAATAATTGCAAAAACAAGAACAAACAAAAAATGTAATTTATAATTTTGAATGACGTGAGTTTTGTAGAATTAAACTTGATGAAAATGGGACGAAGTTTGTCTTAGTTAGAAGCAGCAGAAACCACCACCAATAAACACAAATGCACACGGACACACACACATACACATACATCACATGCACACACGCACTATCATCAAACAAAAATGGGTACATGTACAATTTTAGATATTCTAATAAAAGAAAGATGGTTAAAGAAACGGGAAAATACATTAAAGCAATTAATTTAAATATAAAAAGTAAAAGAATTCTTTCATTCTCCCAAATAAGAATAATTAAATTTCATATTAAAAAAAGGACGTAGACAGCGATCATTTAGCAGGATGGCAACCGGTAGTGCGTCAATATTGACACTAAAGAAAATCAGTTTCTATCACAAGATTTTATTTAGACGAGTGTGTGTGTTTTAAAAAGAGAGAATAGACAAAATAGTCAAGAGAAAGACAATAATTTTGCTTCAAATACACGCAAGGATGTGCGTGTACACATACACATATAGACTCCTCATCCACACATACACATTTATATGTGAGAGAAAGCGGCCACGCGTACGTAACGCACAAACCAAGCATGAACATTTATTTCAAGTGTTGCAAATTATTTTGGAAGCAATTTTAGAATTAGTTCTGATTCTGATTATGACCTATTTCTGGCTCAGTACCCAAGCATGATTTCCTGAAATTCTAGCATTGACAAAAAATTGTCTCTAAGAAGAATTGATTTGCGCGAGCACGTTCCAGCAAATGGTTTTTTGTTTAAATGAATTGAATTACTTTTGATAGAAGTTTAATTTTTTGATTGTGAGCTCCTTTTAATTTATTTGATTTTTACAATTTTATTGAATTGCTTTGATAAATATTGTCGCTCAAATTAACTCAAACACAATTCGTTCCTTAGTAATCATTTTAGATATTTATAAAAACAAATCAAACTTTATCATTTATCTCTTACTCTAAATTAGAAATGTTGCGACTTATTAAAAAAGTTGAATGTGTTTCATTTTTTCAACAGATATTTAATTCAAGATGACAAGTATTTGTTGTTGTTTAAGAGAATACGAAGAAAAACATAAGCATTAAAAACACCAAAAGAATAAACGAAAAATGAATTTGTGAAATCCCAGAAAAGTTCAGGAATTGGGAAAGCCCCCGAAGCAATTTCAATGGAAGAGCATTAAAAAGTGCTCAGAAAAAACCGTAGACAAACATGAATGAATATAAAAAGAAGAAGGAAAATAAGATGCTGAAAAAGATGAATAAATGTCAATAATTAATTAAAGAATAAAAGCAGAAATTTTGCATCAGAATCAATCTGTAAAGAGTATTAAAACTGTAGCACAAAAGCAACAACAGAAAACTTTCAGTCTCGGCAAGAATCATTGGCAGTGACAAAAAACAATAAAACCAAAAGAAAAAAAAATAAAACAAAACAAGAAACAGCAAATAAATAGCAATAAAATCAACACCATTATTAAATCAGAATGGACAAAACAAAAATATTTTATTGTAAAAATTGAATTTTGTTTATTTATTATTTCTTATAATTTCTTTTAAACAAATTTAATTCAGTTAAAAATTAAGTAATTTTATGTTCAATTTCAATAATTCAATTAAAATTAATTCCGATTTTATTTATCATAGAAACAAAAAAGGAAAATTCAAGAATATTGTAAAATTATATATTAAACCATTCAAAACATTTCAATTCTAATTTTTTCCTCCCCAATTTTTGTGTAATATAATTATGTAATTGCAAATTAATTAATTGACAATTAATTCTCAATCAATCATGTATTCGCATCTTACTTGAAAATTTTTGCTTAAACACTTACGCATACATGCCCAACAACAACAATAAACAATAACAATTACTCATTAAAATTATTTACAAACATTGTTTGTCGCCGAGTTTTTTATATTTGATTTAATTGATCGAGAGAAGGCTTTTAAATGAATTTCGTTCATTGAATGAAAAACTTCGCATAATATTATGATAGAGAAAATATCTAAATATATTTAGAGGTAGAAAGATGGCCGCAGAATGATAAGAAGAAGAACAGGAGGTAAACAAGCACAAGAAAAACAAATGAATAAATACTTAATAAACATCGAACTTATTTTTATTACTGGCTTTGTGTTTGTTCAATTTCATTCTTTTTTTGAAACGAAAGTAATTCTAAAATGAATAAAAAATTACGAATTAAAATAAAGCAATATAAAAACAACAAGGAAGCCAATAACAACAAATTACTTACTATTACTTACTGTAATTTAGTGTCTAAATAAATTTAATAAATAATTGATTTTAACGGACTTATTTTTATTAAAAATGTATTCGATTGTACCCACTGTGCGTGAGCAAAAGCTACTGAGACATTAAAAAAATATAATTACAATAAAATAATCCAATTATGATACATAAAACGAAGCTAATAATGTATTAAAATAAGCAAATATTAGTCGATAGTATTAAAAAAATTGATAAATAATAAAAAACGAAAAACAAAAAACAAAAACACAATAAAATAAAAAATTGTTTTTTATTTCTTTTGTAAGTAAATATTTAATTTTTTATGCGAATAAATCTATTTATTTTTTTAGTTTGCAATCTTTGCCTCTTCGCTTTTTATTGATTTGATTTACCCAAAATTATGAAATAAAATCTATAAATTCTGGAACTATTGACGAGTAGAGGAAGCGTGTATAATTCGCTGTGCTAGCAATACTCGCGTTTGTTTAATAAAAATTCGCTTAATTTAAAATTCGCTTTCTCCCGCTCTCGCTCACTCTAGTGAACAACAGTATTACCAGGAGTACAAATGGAAATGGACATCTTTGAGTGATTGTTGAGAACATTTTCGCAATGTTCGAATAAATCGATTATTTAATGCTGGATTGGATTTTAATTTGGATTTTTATTTTTGTTATAGTAATTTCAATAAATCTTATTTTTCTATTCCAAAATAAGTAAAATTTTTCCAATTTTCCGAAAAAATCGAAATACTTTTAGAAATTATTTTTCAAAAATGTAGACAAAAAACCTTTCCTGTTTTTTACATATTGTTTGCCTTTATCTTCTGTCATGATCTGATTTGGTTTACAAGAGTTTTATACTAATTTACAATTTCAATAAACCGTAAAATTCCGTTTAAACATAAAACATATTAGGAGACTGTTTTAGGTCTTAAAAGAAATTAATATTTTACAATACTTAATTTATATTCGCCTTATTAAAGTAAATAACATTTACGCCCATATAATGCAAACCCTCTTACTGTCAAAAATAACGATTGAATCACTTTATAAAAAACATTTAAAAATAAAATTTTAAACAAAAACTGGAAACTTCAAAAAACATGAATATAAACCCATCAAAGTGATTTAAAGAATTTTTAATATATAATTTTTTTAATAATATTATTTAAATTAATAATTATTTATTATGCTGCAAATTTAGGTAGTTTTGTAAAGCTTTTGTTTAATTCAAAAGGGAAAATTTTTAATTTTTACAATTTAACAAATTCAGGATTTTTGCTTATTAAATATAATTATTTGCTAATTATAAATAACCTTTAAAAAACAGAAGAAAACTTCATCGATTTGATTTATAGCAGAAGAAAAAATACGCTGTTTAAACAAAACCAAAAATTTGTAGAAGTAATTTACCAAAGTAGAAAAAAAATGTATGAAATAGTTCAAGGACGGTTTTTATAAAGAATTTTAAAACCACTAAAATATTCAATGAATTGAGAAAATAACGGTTGTGTCAAATTAGACGTTAACTGAAAATTAGCAAAAAATATATAATGAAACAAGAAGAAAATATTCTCTAAATTCTCTCCCTTTTTCCAAATAATCAATTAAATCAACTAAAATAAATAATGCATACAAGTGAATAATTTGCACTGGAATGAATATTTGTCGCATATTTTTCAATGTGTATATATTTACTATTTATTGGTTATTTATGCAAAACAACAAAATTACTTAGGAGATAATCTTAGACAAAAATTTAATCTAATAGCAATTAATTTATATAAAATTATACTTGTGAAACTTAAAACATTAAAATATATACTTCATTACATATGTATACAAGCAATATATATATATATATATATATATATATATATATATATATATATATATATATATATATATATATATATATATATATATATATATATATATATATATATATATATATATATATATATATATATATATATATATATATATATATATATATATATATATATATATATATATATATATATATATATATATATATATATATATATATATATATATATATATATATATATATATATATATATATATATATATATATATATATATATATATATATATATATATATATATATATATATATATATATATATATATATATATATATATATATATATATATATATATATATATATATATATATATATATATATATATATATATATATATATATATATATATATATATATATATATATATATATATATATATATATATATATATATATATATATATATATATATATATATATATATATATATATATATATATATATATATATATATATATATATATATATATATATATATATATATATATATATATATATATATATATATATATATATATATATATATATATATATATATATATATATATATATATATATATATATATATATATATATATATATATATATATATATATATATATATATATATATATATATATATATATATATATATATATATATATATAATCTAAATATTAATAATGAAAATTTAATGTCATATTAAATAATAAAAATGCTTAGTGATTAATGAAAAAAAAGAATCTATTTTCAATCTGTTCCAGTCTAAACTAAAACCTTATTACATTTAAAAAAATTCATTTTTTTAGTTTTTATTGAGCGTATCTAAATATTTGTATTTTTTACAAAATACAAATCTAAATATTTGTATTTTGTATTTTTAGTATATTTTAATATAAGTACCGTTAAAGTCATACTATGTGGTTTTGGCATTTACAACCGCCTTGGTACAATTGCAATAATTACGCAAGTCCTACTAATAAATTCAGAAATTCAAAAACAAGTTAAAAAGAATTGTATCAGATTTTCCTTTAGTTCTGAAATTATCTGTTCTCCATAAAACCATCTGGTTATCTAAAGTCACTGGAGGGTTCACAGCAGTCAAAAACTGTTTAATTTGGTATTAGACAAATCCATTAATTGCCTCTGCTTATAATTTCTGTTAAAATTTTATAATTCAGATTTTATTTTTAAGCTTGGAATTATTTCGATGTTTGCAGTTAAATCGTTGTGACTTGTGACATCGATATTCACAAGAGCCAAAAAGTATGCAAACATACAATCGCCGAACTCCTGGAAATGATAGGCGAGAAAAAATGTACTCGTTGTTGTGATTATTGTCTAAAAAATTTAAATATTTTTTTGTTATTTATGCGCGTATAGAGACGGTCATTAACGTGCACAATAATTATTATTAATTGAAAATATGTCTTAGAAAGATTCAAAAGGATGTAATTGAATAAATAAACAAGAAATACATAAATAAATTCAAGAGAAACCAATGCAAAAACCTGAAGTATTTTACAAAAATATAATATATTTAATATTTATATAAAATGTACAAGGTTTTTTTATTACGTCAAAAAAACGAAATAGGAAAACAATTCGAAGTTTCAATATAAAATTAATTATACAAAAAAATATGTTTTTCAATTGAATTTAAAAGCAAAATATTAAACACGAACATTTATCTAAAAAACATTTACTAAGAGAATTTAAATAAATAAGGAGTGTGTACAAATGTGATGAAAATGTCTGTTTAGGCAAAAAAAAGAAAGAAATGATTTTGCCATGATTTCAAATAATATTATATGCATGTGTATATACTAGAGTATATTGATTATGCGTATACATAATATATATATTAGATAAATATATCAAATATACACTCTAATATGCATAAATAAATAACTGAATATTAAATATATATATATATATATATATATATATATATATATATATATATATATATATATATATATATATATATATATATATATATATATATATATATATATATATATATATATATATATATATATATATATATATATATATATATATATATATATATATATATATATATATATATATATATATATATATATATATATATATATATATATATATATATATATATATATATATATATATATATATATATATATATATATATATATATATATATATATATATATATATATATATATATATATATATATATATATATATATATATATATATATATATATATATATATATATATATATATATATATATATATATATATATATATATATATATATATATATATATATATATATATATATATATATATATATATATATATATATATATATATATATATATATATATATATATATATATATATATATATATATATATATATATATATATATATATATATATATATATATATATATATATATATATATATATATATATATATATATATATATATATATATATATATATATATATATATATATATATATATATATATATATATATATATATATATATATATATATATATATATATATATATATATATATATATATATATATATATATATATATATATATATATATATATATATATATATATATATATATATATATATATATATATATATATATATATATATATATATATATATATATATATATATATATATATATATATATATATATATATATATATATATATATATATATATATATATATATATATATATATATATATATATATATATATATATATATATATATATATATATATATATATATATATATATATATATATATATATATATATATATATATATATATATATATATATATATATATATATATATATATATATATATATATATATATATATATATATATATATATATATATATATATATATATATATATATATATATATATATATATATATATATATATATATATATATATATATATATATATATATATATATATATATATATATATATATATATATATATATATATATATATATATATATATATATATATATATATATATATATATATATATATATATATATATATATATATATATATATATATATATATATATATATATATATATATATATATATATATATATATATATATATATATATATATATATATATATATATATATATATATATATATATATATATATATATAATTATATATACTCGTAGATGTTACAAAACCAAAAAGTATGATGATATTATTGCAAATGTCTTCGAGGTATATATTTATACAGATAATTTAATCATAATTATAATTAAATGGTAAAATTTGATAATATTATAATACTACAAATATATATTTATCTATGTAAAAAATATATACATACATCATAAATTAACGAAAGCAGATGAATACAATAAATAAGCAACGAAATTTGAATTGCAATATTCTAAATAAATCATAAATTTAAAAAAATATAAGATATAAAATATTTTTAGAACAAATTTTAATTTTGTATTTTTTTTTTAAATTTTCGTACGTTTGCAATCTATGATTTTATATGATTTTCAGGCTTTTCTAGAAGGCTTTTAAGAAGTGACGAATTGCTTTGGAATACTTTTGTATTTTATACACATCCTACTATCTTTCTTATATCTTCCCACTCTCTCTCTCTCTTTGCTGTATTTCTTTTTTATTCGTTCCTTTTAGTGGAGCGAAACCCAAAATGAAGTTGTAAAGAAGAATCGCAGAAATACTTTAATGCTAGCTCCCACCAAAGGTTCTAATGGGTTGAAAGGTTCTTTATGACCTCTGCAAAAGGACTTTCTGATCAACCATTTGGGCTTCTGTATATTTTTTCAAATTTTTATATACACTTTTATATCCTTCGTTCTCTTTAAAATTAATTTTTCAACATGAATTCTTTAAAGCATTCTTTGAAGTCATTCTTTACTCTTCATTCTCTGCAAAATTGTTTCAAAGAATTTTGTTTAATTTTCCCTAAATTAATATAAATCCCCAATTACTTTCATTAATTTCAGATTAAAAATTAGTCATTGTAATATTTTGATTACAACCAAATATAAAGAAAAATTTATGAATACAAAAACAAATTCAATAAACTAACAAACAAACAACAAAACTAACAAGAATAGCCACCGATTTGTTATCAATTTTAATGCGAGAATAATAAAGAGAAATTACTTCCTTTAAATTATTCTACTTCGAACAAACGATGTATTTTTGAATTGTCAAACGAGTAAACACTCGAATAGATTTAGAAAAGAAGAATTAATATAGTTTATGATTTAGGAATAACAAACACAAAACAATATTAGTCACATAAAATAATAGAAAGCCTGAAGTAGAAATATTCTCAAAATTAAATTAAAATACAAGGAATTTAAACCTAAAAATAACTTATGAATTAATATTCGATCAATATTAGTGCTAGAAATTTCAATTAATTTTTAATGGCATTAACTCGATTTGCGAGCGCACACGTCGCCAATAGAAATATTCTACGGCTTATTTAGTAAAATTGAATTTTGTAATTGGTAACGAAAATTGCACGTTGCAAAGACTGCGAAGGTCAAGAAAGAATTTTTTATTACGAATTATAACGAAATGGTTTCAATTGAAAATTGTTGATTAATTTTTAGTAAAAGAAAAGAAATGGTTTATTAAAATATTTGTGAATGATATGAGACGCAACAACAACCGAAGCAAACAAAACCAACAAAAATTGTTATCATATACAAATGCACTTAATAATTAAAGAAAATATACATAAATTTATACAAGATATATTTTGAAAAAGAATTAATTCAAGTGTAAATTTCTCATTGAATCGTATAAAATATAAAAAATATAATAATGCAAATAAAATAAACCCATTATAAAACAACTCATAAATAATTAATATTAAATAATAAGAAATTGTTGTGGGATTTAAGAAAATAGAAAAGAAATCAAGGAAAATTCTTCCCTAAAATAGATTTTTTTCTTAGAAAACATTTCAATTGAAAATTTTCACTATTTATTATTTTTAGTAATTCATTATTATTATCATGTTTAGTCATTAATAAAAAACTAACAATATTTATTAATTTATAAAATCTTATCAAATTTTATTTATTTATAAAATTTTATAAAATGTTATAAAATTGTTCTATATATTTTTAGAACCCGTATAACTCTAATTGGAAAACATATGATAATTCCCAAACGATTAAATCCCGAAATAAAAAATTTTTGGGTTTCTTTTAATAACTCTCGCTCAATAAATTATAATAATTTCCTGAATAATCTAATTTTTTTTAATTTTTTCAATATTCTATAAAGCTTTAACAACCTCAAATTAATTTCGGGTTAAATTTAACAAGTGGATAATCTTAATTAATTAATATCAATATTAATATTAATCGGTCAATTTTTTTGTTTCGCTTTGATTCCAAATGATGTCGATAAAATAATTTAAATGCTTTAATTACAATTATAATCACATCAATATCATCAATAAATGTCTTCACGAAAATCATCAAATGTGAGTAAAAATAAGACGGGACTATAAAAATTGATATAATAAAAGATAAAGAAAAGGCGATTGACTTTGTAAAAAATTTTGTTTGTGATTAGTAATAATTTATTTATAAATTCGTTCATTTTTTCTAATTTTTTAGCTGTAAAAAGCTTAAAACAAAATTATGAATTATTTCATTGCACAAATTCTGAGCTTTAGAAAAAGAAATTAATTGGCTTCATCGCAAAAGCAAAAAGAAAAAACTAACCTTTTTAATTTAATTTTCTTTCAGTGTAACTTCTACTAAAGCAAATCTTTTAAAAATGAAAAATCTTCGCAGAAAGTTTGTATAATTAAAAAACTTCCAATTCGTTGGAATTCAAGTAAAATATCACACAATAAATAAAAACCATAATAAGTATAAATTGTGAGAATTAATACTAGACTTTTTTTAATGAATAAAAATCCAGCAATGGATCTCAAAAGCCGAAAAATTTTGAAATGTTCAAAAAAGGTCTTTGCAGATTTATAAACGTATTTGTTATTTGCGATGTTCGCAAAATAATATTGAAATATATGAGAAATTTTGTGAGAATTGTAATGAATAATATCCAGTAAGAATAACATCTGAAAAGAGACAATTAAATCTATGAAATTACATAAAGGATATAGTATTTTTTTGAGTCCTTAACCAACACTGAAAATAGTATAGAAATAATACTCTATTAATTTTGATCTGTTTCAATATTGGAAATATATCTATATAAATGATACTTTCAGATTCCTTTAGATACTCCTACAGATATTTTATACATGTGCCTGCTTCCTCTCAAACATTCTACAGTGGGTCACACTAAACTAGAAACAACAACAACGTACAATTAAATAGAATGCAAAAGATTGTTTTTTCAATTATTATTGAGTAGAACTTCACGATTACTTCCACCACTGAAAGGATTGACTTCAAAATAGATTCAAAATTATGAGAATAGCATTAATTCTAATCTTAAACCAACAAAAAAACACAAAAACTTGATGTTATTGATACAAAATTTTCCAATATCCAAAAGAAAAAAAAATCAATATAGTTCAAAACCAAATAAGAAATAAAAGAAAATTTCAAGACAGAAAACATTAACGAAAACAAAAAAGAATTGGAAAAAAACAATATATATATAAAGGTAAATTATGTTTACACATACACATATATATACTTAGGCGTATACAAGTAATGAAATAATATTCTTTTGATCTCTATTTGTGTTCTTCTTCCTTCTCAAAAACCACAATTTTAAGAAATACCAAACCCAAAAGAACGAGAATTATAAAATCAAAATTTGTCAGAGTAAATTCAATATATTCTATAATCGATACGATATACTAACACGAATACGTATAAAGCAAATAATATTAATTGTAAGAAAAATTACAAAAAGAATAAACGCTGCATTAAATATTGATATTTTATTGTACAATTTAAGAAAATATATTTTTCTCTTTTGAGACTTTAAAATTAACAAAAAAACATTATATATATATTTAAAAAGTTTAAAAAAAATTCAAAAAAAAAAAATTAAAACGTAAAAATTATGTACTGAGATATAACAATACACATACGATATATATGTAAAGAAAAATAAATATATAATTAAAATAAAAGGTCGCAATAAAAGAGATCTGATGAAAAAACTGATGGAAGGCACTGAAAGTCGTAGAAGTGAAACGAAAACAAATATGAGAAACCCTAATAAACACATACACTTATACAGATCAAAGATTCACATACACTCATACACACATACACCGACACTATCCCAATTACAAAATACACACTTATACATTTAATCATGATAGCAACAAAAAATTGCTAAAGCAAATTTCTAGGAGATTACATCAAAACTCACACAAAAATTAATAAAATAAAAATTAAAAAAATATTTGCAATAGAAAATAATAGACAAAGAAATAGAGGCAGGGTAGCTTTTGTAGAATGCAATGAGATTTTCAAGACGAAAAAGTGGTGGAAACGAATGAAGTGCATAAAACACGTTTGTGGCAAACTAAATTTTCAGAAATTCAAAAATCGATCTACTACTAGTACAATGCAAGAGAATAAGAGACGAAAATAAAAATAGATGAAAGAAAAAATCGTAGAGGAAAAGAATTAGTAAATATTGATAATACAAATGAGTATCGACGATATAAACCTATATTTTGTATAGGTTTAAAAAAATATTATATAAAAGTATTATAAATATTATTCAGAATATAAATGAATGTAAGTAAATGTAGAAAAAATTAAAACCGAGAAAAAACTAATAAAAATATATTCTATAAATGGAATTAAAGGAATGCTGTAAATTTTAAGAAAAATAAATTCAATTATTTGTTCATCAAATTCAGTTGAAAAAAAACTATACAAAAGCAATAGTTTAGAAAACCAAACATAAACACACACACAAACTAATACAAAAAGTAGTCAAAAAAACCACCCATTTCCGTTGAAATACATGCAAAATTTAAATCCATAAACAAACAATGTTATCTGCGAAGTTTCAAAACAATGAAATACCGCTCCCAATCATTAAATTCAATTCATTTAATTCTTGATTTATTTATTATTTAATTTCTTTACTTGTTTATTATTTTATTTATTTAAATTTATATACGTTTTATTTATTTATGTTTATATGTATGTCATACAAGCAAATACTATACACCGTTAAAGGTAATAATTGTAATCCTAAAAATGATTATGAATAAATATAATTATAATAGTAATAATAATAATAATTATATTAATAGTAATAATAATAATAATAATAATAATAATAATAATAATAATAATAATAATAATAATAGCATTAATAATAGTGTCATAACGTATGGTAACGATACAGCAAATACATAAAATCAATTTAAAAAATATGGTATTCAATTAAGAAAAAATCAATTAAAAGAAAAAAATATACTTATTCAAAGAGACATGAATAAAGTACAGAAAAATCAAAAACGTAAATTGCTTTTTATTTTAGCAAATAAAGATGTCTAGCTGAAGCTCATACACCCTTTACCCGTAGTATAACAATGTATGGTTTATGGGGTTTCATAATTTAATTCCTTAAAGGGTGGGCGTGGAACTTGGCTGAATTAACCCATTTTCACAACCAATCAATTAATAATACCAGGATATATTTGCACTAAATTTTATGAGAGTAATTCTTTTCGTTCTCCCGAAATCTCGATTCCTTCAAACAGACAGCCAAACAAATAGTCTGAGCAACTGACAGAGGGACATTGAGTCGACTCAGGAAATTATTTTGAACCAGAATCCGTGTCTGTTACAGCTATTTTATTCCGTTGCAGCTTCGTTACAAACGTAAGAACGAACTTAAACTATCCCAACTCTTCGAATGTAGGGTGTAAAAGAGGAATGAGTTGAAATGGAAGGTGCATCACTATTGTAATGCAATCATCGTTAGATACCATTTTAGTCACTTAGAGACAACGGCATTCTGAAACCATATTGCTGGAATAGAGGCAAAAAATCGAAGATACTTGTATAAAACTGGTTAAGGTCAAGGAGACAGCTGAAGCTGTTGAAATGGTCAGTCAAAGCTATATTTCACAATTCATTGGAAAATGTATTCTTTTGAATAAAATAAATGGAAAAAAGGAAAAACCTTTTTCCAACGTTCAATTTATGTCGTTTCGTTTCGGCTTCTCAGTCACTTTTCAACCGTTTAACGAAACTATACTCTGCAAGACGTCACCTATAGTGGGGTAAAACAGTTGAAAGACAACCGCAAAGACGGTGAGAAACGAGATGATTACACCTTGGGGTGAGTTCCATGAATGGAGAGAATTTATTCAGGGAAAGACCTTGCGTAGCAAACGTTTGAAAACCTTGAAAAGCTTGATCGGATCGAGAAGTTTGGAATTTTAAGGTCGTATGGAAGAGAAAATATAGACAAAAATTAAGGAAGAAAATTGCATTTATATAACTTAATAAATGTATACCAAAACTCAACCGGCATTTCTTGCGTAATTTTTCTTTAAATTTGCTTTTCCGAACAATCCAATAAATTATAAATAGTTGAAAATCTGGCCGAAAAATTCCAATCCGAAATTATGGAAAAAAGATTTTTGATACCATCTAATTGATTATTTAATAATTGAAAATTATTGATAAATGCACTCAGAACAGATATTAAAAGTATATTGACACCAACCAAATATTATAAGCCATCTATCGATAAACCCATTTATAGCCAATTTTATTTAAACGAGCAGATTCGTATCTTACTAAATATTATCAAAAGATAATAAATATCTTATTAAAATGTTCTTTTCTTTCTGAAATATGAGTTGGGTTCAATGAGCCCGATGAAGCACTTTTAATTATTTTGAAATTATAGCGTGGAAACTCGTACCGTTGGTGAAATCAAAGTGCTAACGATAATAAGCTTAATATGAGGTAATGAATCTTTAGACATAATGCGGCCAACCAGCCAACCAACAAGCCACAAATGATAAACGAATCTTCAGACAAAATTATTCAACGTTAACTCCTTTAACGACATTGAACTCTAAAAATTGAAATCGCTATCGATAATTTGTATAGCTATTTTTGGTTTTTATCTATATTCACCATCAACCGGCAGCGACACGGATTAGCAATATCTGATTATGAAGTACGTGGACTGATCACGCTCGAAGCACATGCTAAATTTTTTCCCCTGCAGATAAAACATGCAGTTAATTTAATATACAATAAAACGATCGTACGGAGTGAGAAGGAAGAAGAAGAAGAAGAAGAACAAGAAGAAGGTGAAAACGTAATCGGACAATAAAAATCAATATCGGGTAATATTCTTGAGAAAATGCAATAATGACGATTTCAATAACTTCTTGAAGATTATTTGTTTCTAACTGCTATTTTTATATTGCATTGAAGTAAGAAATATTTATAAATAATGATATCTATAAATAAGAATATATATATATATATAATTATGCATGAAAGTGTTGGCATGGATAACTAAATCACATGACCTTAAGGGTCAGTCATGGTTTTAATATCTTTTTACACTACTTCCTGACTAGCTTCTGTTTGAAAGCAATTGTAATCTTAATATTCTTGTAAGGCTAAATTTACAATTTTAGAACAAATTTATTGAATAAAAATGGAGCTATTATATACCCAAAACAATATTTTGGTCATATATCGTTTTCCTGGGAAAATTAATCCATTGCGATTACCAAATTCATTTTAAGAGGAGGAGCGGGGTTCAGGAATAAGTATCTTTCTTATATACCATTTAGTATCTCGGTATTTTAAAACAAGCCAAGAGTTGTAACTGATTTGAGATAGAATTCCATTTAGCTCATTGGAATAAATCAAGTATTGAAATTAAAACATTATATATAAACAAATTTCTGTACCCTTTTATAGCTTGGCTCATGTAATACATTCCCTTTTTAAAGTAGCTTGAAGGCTAGTTCGTTTCAAAATATCGAAATTTTAAAATATATTCTAAATCAGACTCCATGTGAAAGAGCTTGGAATTAGATGACAATATATTACAAACTATAAACTCGTATATTACAAACCACACACTTTCTGAAGAAATTTGGTTTCTTTCAGAACTTTTAACATCTAAAAAAATATTTAAAATTGTTTTTGAGAGGTAGAGAGGTAGAGGATCGAGATATGAACCTTAGTTCACAATTAGAGGCAAGACATGATAAAATATAAACTAGACACCAAACGTGCAACCTGTGGAGGAAATTCAAACAAATTAAATATACTTGGTTAAAAAAGTATTTTCAAAATATCGAATTAAACTTCCAACAAGGCAGTTTCGCCATAGAAAATGCTGATGACCCGAAATAAATATGTGCATGATTGCGGGTACATTCGGTGTCTCATGCTTTTATGAATTTTGCGTGTGCAAACGGAAAACCCGTCAAACTCTAAGGACATCCGTTTTTAACAGTTACAGTTGAATTGCATTGAGATTGTATAAAAATTGGTCGCACGCACGAAAATTGCTGAGATATGCTTCTTCATATGGAATCTTCACTCATACAAAGGTGTTCGACGTCATCCGAGTGGAAATTTTTAAAACTTCATACAGGCTATAGATATCTGCATAAATTATATGATCTCTAGCCTTTAGCATCCTGAGTAGATAATGCCCGACTCTAGTCTGCGTCACAACCGCTTATAACTAAAAGAAATTTGTCGCAAATCGCAAGTCGTTCTTGAGATCATTAATTTTAAACAAACAAACAAACATTCGAATTTATTATACAAATATATACGTTATATGTTTCTACACACCACACGCCTATTTCTGTTGTTGTCCATACGCGCGTGGATGTTGTTGGTGTAATAAATGCGACGTGTTTTTTAAAAAGATTATAAAGAAACTTGCAAATGAATTGACTTAGAAATATATCAAGAAATGTAATGAAAATTTTGTAGTTTTTTTTATTGTAAAAATTTTGCATGTATTGCATTTTGACACTTTTCAGCAAGACCTTTGATGACAACATTGTATATCATTAAATTATTCGTTTCATTTTAAAAACGCCTTAAATAAAAAGCATGCTTTCGTTTCTTTGCCAACATTTTCTTTTATTTCATATTTTACTTCAATTTCTTTTATATAATCAATTTGGAATCAATTAAAAATTACATAATTATTTATTAAAATTTCATTTGTATTTATTTTAATTAATTTCTTATGATTTATTTCCTAAAAAGTATTTTAGCAAGGTAATAAATTATTAATTTTTGTTAACAATTGTTTCTTCTAAATATTTTATTCTAAATGAATTTGTACATATTTCTTGAGTGATTGACGATTATTCAATCCATCAATCTGTTAATAATTCAAAATGATTGGGACACATGATCTTCGAGTGATCAAAGTTTAAATTTGCTCCAGCGGCTTTCAATGACATATTTGTAGAGAGAACTATTTCTCTACTCATCTCTTTCTTTTATACGTTTCTACACTGCTCTAACAACGTGACTTCGCTACGCAAGAACAGAACAGAAGTCTGTTATCAGTGTTTTTTTTTTAAAACAGAACTAATAAAATAATAAATAATTTTTTTACAAAACAAATAAATTTGATAATGATAACTAATAGTGAAAAACTGAACTAAAAAGAACGTAGTAGTTACAATACAATAACACTATTATAGTAGTAGTAATAGTACTAATAGTAGTAGTACTAGTAGTAGTAAGAGTAATTGTAATTACAAATTTACACGCACACCAGGGACTAATTTATAATCTAAAATATATTGTTCGCCTTTCCAATGAACATCCAAAAACGTTAGCTCTGCAAGAGTTTCTTCCACTCTTTCAAAGCCTGAACGCCCAATTGCCTTCTCCTTCATTTGACCTTTCGTGTGTAACGTCCTAGACATGCCCATGGCGTGACTTCTTATTGCCTTGAAACGCGAAAGCTTTGGTTGTGATTTTGACACCGTATACTGGCAGGAATCTCATACGATCGATCAAATTCGCAGGTACGATTATATTTAATCATTCTTCCGCTATCGCCAGCCAAAGAACGCCAATAGACCGTTTGTACAGCATTGCGGCCCGCAATGAAACGAGTGGTGGCACCGACCAGGGCATTGATATTACTTGGAGCACCCATTGCAACTGAAGAGAGAGAGTAAGTTTTACGGGAAGATAGATTCGTTTCAATCAAACGAGTCTGTAGCGATCTGGTGATAAGCTGCTGCTGCTGCTTCTGTAGCTTATACTTTTCGTTGATGTCCAGGAAATTTTCTCCGTATAGCAATTATATACACTCCTCTGTTGCCTCCTTGTGCTGTTCTTTTCTTTTGAGGCGAAGTCAATATATTTGATTTTCTGATTTCACTTCATGTGATTGTTGCGCGTTGCCGTTCGCTGAGTTTCTAATTGAAATTTGAAAATCGTGTTCGTTTTATACAAAATCCGTGCACTCTTGACAGAGAAGGGCGACCAAAAAAAGTGCAGCTAAAAACATTTGTTAGCTGGGTGATTCTTATCACTGCCAAGTCGTCTGGAAGGTAGAGGAGTACGAGTGAGATTGTGTAGAGTCGCGATGGTTTGGGTGGTTAGTCAAGAGGGCAGAGAGCATTTTGCGGCGCTTGATGGTTGGTTGTTTAATGCTCGACGACAATCGGGTGCTCGGTCGGTCAATCAGCTGCCTTTGAATAATTGAGTCTTTATAGCTTTGTTTTGTTGAATATTGTTGATAAAAAAAAACGCAACAAAATATCAAAATCAGAAAACATTTGTTTGCAGATTTATTAAATAGTGTTATTGTTGTTGTTGTTCTTGTTATGATAGTTATTTCTTTGTTATTGTTCGTGTTTTTCGCTTTGTGACTGCATAGCTATTTACTCTCAGTTACAAACGAATTCGCAATCGCTACGATTACGCGCAACGAGCAATATACGTGTAAAATACAATATTAATAATTCGATGAACTTGCGATTATAAAAACAATCTAGGAATGATGTGATTTTTTCTTGAAATTTAGCAGTTTGTCATTTTGGAAAGCCTTTTACAAAAATTGGAAATATATACAAATAAAAACGCTCACTAATTTCGACGGGGTCGAAGCTTATTTACCCTACACCCGAATATAAATTTAAAGTTTAAAGCAAAAAGGCAGTGGGCGGATCGCGGGCGAACGCTGAAGATAAACGAGTATCACGGGTGAAGACAAATCCTGATCTTCTATTACTCTCTGCAAACCAAAACACCGGACTATTGACACAGATAAATACGTATTAACTTTAAAAGGTAGGCGTGGTATTGGTCTTTTATAGCCTATTTTAAATAAAAATATCTTGCGAAAGTAGAGCTTATTCTCGTCAAATTTTGTGGCAATACCTCCACTCGTTCTCCTGTAATCGTTACTTTTCTTAGTGGTAACGCTTTTCCGCAAACGTAAAATCGATTTCAAAATTGGTCGAAGGTTTGAGGAAATGAACTGTAATTGTACGAATTCATTTATATACACGAATATGATATATGTACGAATTCATTTATATACACTGTAAAAATAAGGCATGTCTTTCTCCCGATTCTGCCCACTTTCAAACCCAAATTTTATTCTCCTACAATCGTGATTGCAAGCAGGCAGATAGACATGCTTACATAAATAGGTTCAGCAGGTGATTCTGAATCAGAATATATATACTTTTCTATATCGGTCATTCCTATTTTAACGCGTTACAAACGGAAGAACAAACCGAGTATTCCGTTTGAGAGTAGGGTATAAAAATAATTAAAGTACGCAATAGTTAGAAACGATGGATGGACTTTTAGCTTTTAATAGTTCCAAGAAGGTGGCGAGGGCAGGGCGTGGCTAATGTTATCTGCTACTTACGTCTTAAGTGTTGATCTCTACGTCAATTCTAAACGTGCACGCGCATTAAATGTAATTCAAGCTTTGGTTTTAAAAATGAATTAATATTTAATTGAACGCAAATTACGTAATCAAGGAATTAAATTAAATATTTACAAAAAAGTAACTAATCCTTTTGGAAAAGTCATTCGTAAGAACTTAACCTTTTAATTCGCTTTTGCAGATGAAACGCAAAAGAAAGTCATGATTTAATTCTGAAAAAAGGCAATTAAAAGCGTGATTATCTCTCAAAACGGAATATTCTTCTTCGGTGACGTTCTCACATTGATATATTTAAGTAAATAAATAAACAATCTCATGTCTTTGTACTCATTAATTGTTAGTGTTTTTTTTTCATACGATCATTGGACGTCTCTGTTTTCCAAAAAATATTTTTTACACGGAGAATTTGTATTGGTTCTAAAATGCTATGACTAATATTTTATCAGCGATTAAAACTTGCAATAAATATACAACAAGAATTATATAGAAGTGTAACAAAATATATATGTAATAATTATAAATTCTAGTTATTCAACATGAAATTATCTTGAACTTGACTTTTGTTTTAAAAACGTAAAACTGATGCACGAAGTAACTTTCTTATCAACGAAAAGCTGGTCCATGACAGTCACCCATGTCAGTGTCTGTTTGTATCTTTTGTAAACAGTCTAGATAAAAAATAGCGTAATTTTTAAATAAAAACTGAAGGGTTAAATTTCGTTTTCGTAAATCTTAGAATGCATTATAGAAGTACAAAATATTTCACAGAAAACTCTAGAGAAATTGGTAATTTTTACCTCTTCGTCTGTGATAAAGCAGATCTTGTTTACAAAGAAATGTTTGGAAATTCAGATTTGTACGAAAATATACATTTTTATCTTCTCGGAAATGTATTTTGACTATTTCCATAAGTACTACTACCACTGACATAAATAATTCACGTAACCCAAAGACGTTAACGACGTCAAACGAAATTTGGATTAAAAAGGGAACGAATTATTTTAACATCAGGTTGGGATGGATTCACATCCTGATTCGGTTTCAAACGTTTGCTTTACTGTAGAATTTATCTTGTATAATTCTGTGCAATTTATTAAATATTACTAAAACTTGTGAAATTATAGAAAATTACAATTGTGTGTACCTCTCGATTTCGATTATAAACGACTTTCTTTTCTCAAATAATTTGTAGATGTTTAGAGTAAAACGTAACTAATAGTCGTACAAGAAAATCATAAATTCAGATGGTTATAATTTTGTGCCTTTTGAAAGGATTGAGTGTAAAACTGTTTCGTACATGACTTTAAAGCACAATCTCATGCTCAGTCTCAAAGTCTTCAATCTCAGTCTCAATTTCTCTTTTAATTGTGTTTTCTTGCTCGAAGTAATTATTTTCGTCATCATGTTTAAGATTCTATAAATGATTATTATGATCACATTCTAAAGAATGAATTCGTTTATTTAAATTTCTTTAAATTCAAATAATACGTAAATATAGTTTTCCCCTTTTTTCCTAAAACAATTTCAGTCGTCTGTATCTGCGTAATTGTTTTCACGATGATGATTTAGTCATCCTAAAACTGACGACGTATCGTTTAGTTAAATTTTTTAATTTAATTAGTTTGGACCGAGAAGGAATTGAAATAATTAAACAACCGCCCACAAATAATAAAAACAAAAACTATTAGAATTTTAGAAAATAAACCGAATAGAAAGAGTAATTTCTGTGAGAACTAATTGATTTTAATTGAATAATTAAGAATATAAATTAATAAATATTATTCTCTAAGATATGTTCTTAATTCGGTTAGCAAAAGTTCTCGACATTACGACAAATTAGTCTTCTAATAACTCTAACAAGAAAAACAGCAATAACAACAACATTAATTGTGGTTTATAGTGCTTTTTTCGTTTTATTCAAAATATATATATATAATAATATATGTATATACAAACTACATTCGACTTTGGTTAGATTCGGAAAAGTTCACATTCACAGAATTAAACTAATTAGACTTTAATGACACGGAGGGATGCATAAGCGTTTGAAGATGGCACGATATTGTTCTTTTTGAAAACATTAAATATTACGGCGATATTTTTCAACTACAAAAACGACAACGAATTTTTACCCATTGCATACCGAACGATGACGTAAAGAGAGCTTATCAATAAAAATCCCTGAGTAGAAAGGTTGCGACAAATGGCCGCCGATGACGCACAAACTTTATGAATGGTCTGCGTAGAAAGTCCACGTCTGGCCAGTAAATTCCGGATGCTACGTAATTCCTATGAAATCGTAAACCGATATATATAAATAAATGCATATCATTCAAAATTGTTTTCCTTCTTTCGACTAAACGACCTCACCTCATTATTTAAACCGTGCTCTTGGCGACTTAAGACAACCGTGTAAATGGAACTAGTTTCGTCGCTACCGCAAAATGTTAAAACTAAATGATCATGTACCGCCTTTACCACCTGAACGGTACCATGGAATTGTGTGTATTTATTAAGCGCCACCAATGAACCGCGCTGTTCATCGTAATTCGTCCATAGGCCGGGACTAAATTCGGTATAGTTGAAAGTATATTCTAAATTATCATCTTTTTCGTTCCAAACCAAACGCAAGTATTTTGGCGACCAAAGAGGTACCGGAGAATGTTGTTGATATTGCTGCTCTTGCGGCATTGCTTGTTGTTGTTGACGCTCTTGATAGCGTTGCTGCTGGTGGTGGTGATCACTTGCTTGTGTCGGTTGTTGATACGTGCGACTGTATGTATTGTAGTTGTAATTGCGTGTACTAAGCTGCATCTGGAGCGCGAAGTCATGGTAGGAGAGAAGAAGACGAAGAGGTCAATTTATCAATCTATTCAATTTAAGTTCTGTACGAAATTTATAGGAGGGGGAATATTGCCGTCGAAAATAAAAGTAAATAAGCGAAGAATAGAGACACATATTTCGATCATGGGCAGCCACTCCTCTAATTCGTGAATTTCAACTAGTTTCGATTTAGCTACTTTTCAGTAAAATTCAGAGGTGCCAACTTTGCAAATTACTCTGAAAAAAATGTCTTAATCATAAAATAATGAAATGTTTACAGTCATGAAAATAATGATAACAAAAACGAACGAATGAAGGAATGGAGGAATTTGTGGCTATGGCGCCTGTTCCAAAATTCAATTCGTCCCGTCTTGTTTCGTCCTTTCAGTTACTTTTCAACAGTTTATTACTGCTACGGTTGACGTTTCTCAAACTGTTGAAAGGCACCTGGAAAGCCGAAATGAGACGATACGAACGAGACGATGGTATAAACACAATTTTATAGCATGATCATGTATCTGTTTGAAAAGAAAGTTATATATTTTCTATATCGATTTAAAAAGTAACCCTCGACCGAACGCAAACCATAGTTTTTTTCTACAACAGTCTTATTTGTAATTCTATAAATTCAACATTAACTGCGTGCGTGTGCGTATATACTCTTAAACTTCTTCAATTTTGCTCTATACAATATTCATTTCCATAACTTCTCTACCATTAAAATATGAATGTAAATAAAGAGAGACACGTCCGACGATCCAATTGTAATATTCTGAAAACTTACTTGTTGAGTGACATCGGATATATGAATGACAACGCAGCTGTTGATATGGAATGTGCCCGGTATGTCTGGAGTATGTTTGATTATTTCACTGCCATACCAAGTACCCATAATCTAAAAAAAAATTGCGTTGTTTTTTTTATAAAAAGAGTTTTAAATGAATAAAATCCATTGTAAAAGCATCATACTGTTTGTATAAAAATTTAATCAATTTATAGAAAATTTATAAAAATTTCTAGTGATAAAATAAATGCAAATATAGAGAACAAATTTTAGATTTCAATTAGTAATTTTATTGTAATTATTTTATAATAGTACTAATATATTTTTAGTCTTATATTTACAAAGTAATCAAATACAAAGTTAAAATTTTATCTCTAGTTTAAAATAAAAGCATATCTCAATTAAATTTAATAATAAACAATAATGAAAGAAAATTGCGTGGAATTAAGTGATAACGTTAATGAGTCTAAAATGTTAACTATGAATTATCTGCGTTTTTATTATTGTCCTCATGTAATATTCTTTAATAACTTAAGAAATCAAAATTCAATTTGGAAAAACCGTTTCGTTTTTAAGAGCTTTTTTATGCGCTCTTTTATACTTTCAAACGAATTCAACTCAAATAATCGTAATTTTTCATTTACAATTTTATGAATTAATAAATTTTTCAAAAAATTATCTTTATTTATAACTTTTTATACAACACAATAACGTACTTGTTCGATATCCACCGAATGTTGTGGCTTAATATCCATACAAAGCGCTGAATAACGCTGAAGATCGCTTCCATGATCTTGCGTATCACTATCACTGTTTCTACTATTTATGCTTGATAAGGTATTATTTTGACAAGGTGATATCAAATGAAATACCATTAGAACTGATATTACAAAAATAGATTTATTAGATAAAATATTCCACATATTTAATTGAAAAGAAATTTATTCTCTTAGGGAGGAAATTAAATTAATGAAACAATTAAAATCGAAACGAAAAGAAGCACAATTTAATTCGTTGTTGGAAAAAATAATAAATTTATTTAGATCGAGGTTCGAGGTAGCGTGGCAACCGATATGAAAACCGACCGAACGATGCGAAATCGCACAACTAAATAAAATTGTTCTTCCTATCATCGCAGAATATTTCCAGGGACCAGGAAACGACGATGATGAGCAATGTCAGTTAACTAAATCATAATGATTATGATGATGATGGTCATATTTACAATGATGGCTATGATGATGATGATGATGACGATGATGATGAAGACAATCATTATTGGTTGGGCCTTAATTTGAATAAAGATCAAACATATAATATTTAGAATGCGAATGAGAGTATTTTGTTACTTATTGTCATTATTAAGACTCTTCTATGATATTATTATCATAAATACCCTCGCTCTGGGTAAGAAATTATATTTGTTTAAAAAACATAATTAGTTGTAATGTATCGTAAAATAATGAATATGTTTAGTACACGCTTATTTAGTAATTTTACTAAAATAAAAATGCATCAAATAAATTAATAGCATTTGTTTCAATAAAAACAATGAAAAGTTCAATAATTTTTGTTCAAATGCTCTATTACATTCCAATCAGCTGTTCAGGTTCAGCTGTTCAGGAAAACAGCTGTTTTAGATTTGATTCAATTTCTAATAGAGTGGTCCTTTTTTGTATCCCATTGCTCCTTCCACCCAAAATATATCTATTCCTCTTTGATTTCATTCAGAGTCTTATTTCATAAAGAACGTTTTTGAAAAGTTGATTGAATTTGAGAAAGAGGCGGTAAAAGTAGAAAATAATTTCAACTATAGCGAAATATTTTATTAAAGTTGTTTAACAAAGTTATGACCATTCCACTGTAAGGTCAAAGAACGACCTACTTTAATTATGGCCACAAAATTGTTGAGCCTATATTTACGTATTCCCATCACCGAGTCATACTACCATCTTATTTATTTATTTATTTATTTATTACATATTTTTTTTAAGTTTTCGTTTTTTTTCACTCACTTAAAATGGATTATTGTTATCGCAACAATCTGCTCTACTGTGCATTGACTTTTTCAATTAAGAAACGCACAATTTCTTGAACTCAGTTCAATTAAAATGTGGGAGTTGGTTGAAGCTCATAGTATGCTATGTGTATGTATATACATTGAGGCTTTTCATGTATAAAGAATGAGTAAACCATTGAACGAATTTAATTGGTCAAGAACTTACAATCAATCATGATGTCAGACGTTAATTTTGAAAGAGCCACAAGTTTAATTTTCAGAAAAAAGCCCAACTATTTTTATCGGTAATAAATGATAATTATCAATTTTTGATTTGCTGTTATTTGTATTTATTTTTTATATTTGAAAGTTACATAATGATGATGAGCTCCTGTGGCAAGACAAAAACGAACGGTAGGAAACCTCGTTATCAAAACCAATACGACCAACTAGCTGTCGCTTAACTTCGATGAAGAAGCTAGTATTTAGTAGTTAATTAGTTATAAACAAAATTTCCTCCAATTGCTTTCTGTTCTTCCAAACAGCTGGTCAGATTGTCCAGATGTTTTCCAGCTGTTTTCCAGCTGATATCGAGCGCACAATCAGCTGAAAAACAGCTGGAAAACTTCTGGTAAATTTTTGAATGTGATTTAGTTTTTAATATTGAGCGCTTCTTTTCGTATTCCATTTCTCTTTCAATCAGAAAATATTTTCCATTCTTACGTTTAAATCAATAAAAACTAATGCTTTTATTAATATGTTTAATAATATTTTCACTTACTTTTTTATTATTATTTTTTATTATATAACCTCAATAGATTTGAACATAATTTAAATTAAAAGCTTTCCTTTTTTCTAGTATATTTTTAATTTTTTTTTCTTTCTAAAACTTCGATATGGCATCAAGTTACAAGGTCTTTGAAGAATTTAATTCATTTTTTACTCGTTCAGTTTTTATCTACTCTAGATGATATGTGTGTAAGTAGTGACCACTTAATGACCGCTAGTTTGTAAAGAGAAATTAATTTTCTCGTAAATCCAATCAATATACTTTTCTACACGAACGTATACGCCGGGTTTATTAGCGAAGCCGCATTGCTGACCCCACGATATAATGCCATACAACGTTTCTCCGTCTACAAAAAAAAAAAAAAAAAAAGAAAACAAATAACGAAAATCGTCAATAGATAAATGAATACTAAATGATTATCCACAATCGATCAATCAATACCTTCGTCGGAACACACTAGTGGACCACCAGAATCACCGTCACACGCATCAACGCTCTCATCCATTGAACCGGCACAAAACATTCCTTCGGTCATTGAATTGCCATAAACGTGCGCCTGCTTACAAGTCTCGTCCGAAAGAATCGGTAATTGAGCGGCACGCAATATGTTTGATGGTGCTGCAATTTAAGTTAAGATTGCGTTTAATAAATATTCAAAACGAATTTGCAATATTTGTCATAGTCTTCAACAACAACAACAACAACCAACCAAACAACTACCACTTACTAGAAACACCCGACTTAATTGATCCCCAGCCGGAAATTGTACATAAACGATTGACCTGTAATGAGGCTCCCTTTTCCGGCAGGCATACCGGTTGTACATAATCATTGAAACGTACCGGATTCTTTAGTACAATCAAAGCTATGTCATTATTCATATGCGTTTTATCACGGAATTTCTCGTGAATATACCAATTTTCAATATACGAATCTGTTTCGGAGGCTTCCGCTATATTAGCATAATGATCACCCATTCGTATAAAGTAAGCACCCTTCGGATAACCAACGAGACAATGGGCAGCCGTTAATAAATGCTTCTTCGATATGAGAACGGCCCCACACCAATGACTCGATATACCACCGCGTCCTTTAGTGCGTATCGTTGCCTGCCACGGATGATGACCACGTTTCGCTGTGGTACCATTTAGAACACGTTCCTCGGGATGTTCGTACTCATCGTGCAAATTCGCCTTGAAATGTCCGCAACGATTTGGATTGGAATTTCGAAAAGTTAGCCTGCTAGAACGTGCTGACTGACCCGTATACAGGCCAATGTCATCGAGTGTGGCAAAATCATCTTGCAATGATCGTTGCCTTTCACTACGCTCATGACCGCTCTTGTGACTTAAGCGCGTGGATGAGTGTTGCCTGGGTGGAGGACCAGCAGTACATCGAACACCCACATCCTCGGTGTGGTTACAATTGTGTTCACCCCAAGTCCAATGATTGCATTTGTCAATCGAAGATTCATTGCCGATACAAGAGACTTGATCAAGCCATATTGGGCCACTGCCAGGACCGAATATATTTCTTTCGATTTTCTGTAAAGCGATTGGATTTTTTTTTTTGGGAGAATGTGCGAGTATGCGAATATCGATGAATGACTTACCGATGTACCATAAAATCCTAATGAATTACATAATACTTGAGCCTCCGTCTCACCAAAATCATCATCACAAACGCTTCCCCATTCACCACGGTACATAACCTCGACTCGCCCTTCATTAATACCTCGCCCACCTTCCAAACGATATTGTATTGGAGACTAAAAGAACGAGAAAGGGAAGATTAAATTTAATTATTTGCCCCAAAACTATTCCCGCAATGGTTCTCATACATTGCAAACACGTTCACTCTCGTCAGACCGATCGCTACAATCGGGCGTGTTATCGCATACAAAAGCCGGAGGTATGCATTCCTTCGATTCGCTGCACAACCAATAGTTATTTGGACACTTAAGCAAAGGCACCTTACAAACGACTCCCACCACTTCATCCGGACTGCAATTATTCACGCCCCACCCTTTAAATTCGCATTCTCGTAGTTGATTCTCATGGCCCTTGCATTCGACTTCATCCATCACAAAGGAAAAGTTCGTATCCGGTGGGGAGTAGAAGGAATTACCTCGAACTTCGCTAGCGCCAAGATTGAAACCCATTTCCTTGCAAACAACATCTGCATCAAGTAAACCAAATTGATCATCACAAACGTAACCCCATTTGCCGAGAACTGTATAGGAGAGGAATGAGAGGAAGGGAGGGTTAAATCAAAATTGTTTTGATTAAATCAAAAAGATCGAAATTACTTTTCACTTCAATCCGTCCACTGTTTGAATTCTCTCCACCTGCCAGACGCACTTCATAACCAAGATGATCGCAATGAGACTCATCCTGACGGTTATCACAATTGAAAACACCATCACAGACCTAAACCACAATGAAAAACAGTTTGAGATGAACTCTTGCGAAAATGCTCGATCGCACGAACCTCATAATTCTTCAAACATTTATTATTGCCGCAATCGAAAGAACAATTTTCATCTTTATCTTCTAATCCCGAACGAAATCGATTCCATGGAATTCCGTCAACAGGTTTAATCGGTGCGGTATTCCCGGAAGGGATAAGAGAATTCGGATTGTTCGTATGGGAATTTCTACCGAGTTCTTCATAATAATTATGATGATGACGATGATGATGGTGGTGATTATGTAGAGGCTGGTGGTGGTCTGATGTGTGTTCTGAACTTGTGTGTTCTCCGGTTTTAAAAGGATTAGGTAAGTGAGGATGCCTCGCATGAAAGTCCTCATTGTGCCATGTCGTCTTATTGTCTAATCTTTGATAAGTGCCTTCCAAATCTCGCGGCGATGTTGGAGAATGATGATAGGTTGGGACGATATTTCCTGGATTGTCACTTTTTTCGTTAAGACCTAACATTCCTCGTTGTTCATCTGTAAATATAAGTTCCACAGATACAGCGTTTTGGTTCTCGTCTTCGCTAAAAGTGGGTGTTTGAGAAATGGTGGTGGTGACTGTAGTCGATTTAGTATCAGAGCTAGGTGTAGTCGTGCGGGGTGTGGTTTTTCCCCATGCAGCCAAATTCATTATATGCGACTCCGCACGAGCGACTGACTCTTCAGAAACGGTGCCACTTCTATTTAAGTAGGGGCGTAGCAACATACGCAGGGCATCACTGACGGGTAGTTTCTCCATATCAGAATCGATAGGTTCTGTGTGCGGCTTTGGTGATTGAGTAAGTGTGACTGGGTTATAATATTGGCGATTATAGTTGGTAATCGTAACTTCTTGAGAAGGGGCCATAGGCAAGGATCTATGCTGGTCTGACCGTAATGTGGTTGTTGTTGTTAATGATGGTGATTCTAATTTCGAAAGTGGTATAGTTTTTCTCCCAACATTATGAGCATTATGTGATACCCCGGCATAGGAGGAACTATAGTGTGGATCCCCATAAAATTTCACTATTGAATTATTAGAAGCAGATGGATAAATACGATATACCCGCGCCTCGGTTTCTCTCTCTTCCTCAGCTTGGCCTCCTATGAGACTTAAAGGGGGAGTGGGGTCTGCAGGAGCAATTAGAAACCCCTCAGGAGTTGAGGGAGATTGTGGTGTAGGATTCGATGGATTAGGACTATCATGAGATTTAAAATTAGAAGGATAACTATTTGGGTGTCGGTGAATATAGAAAGGCCCCGAATGAGGAGGGATGGAAGTAGTGGACTCTATACTTGAGCTTTCATTATGAAGTCTACCTGGGTGTGATGGTGGTATAGCGTGTAGACCATGATCACTCTTGTTCACAACGGGAACAGACGGCTTGACAGGGCTTAGGTCACCACCGTAAATATTCTGAAAAACTTCCGATGAATCTTCATCGGAAACAAACTTTTGTGCATACTGAACACTAGAAGTTGTGGTAGATATTGGGTAAGGGGTCGTGGTGGGTGTCGTTGTGGGAACAGTCTTCAAAAATGGTGCCAGTGGTGTTTTTGGTAAATTAGGTGGATTTTGTCTGATATGGCCCTCAAGAATTTGAGTGGGCTGCTGTTCATGAGTTGAGAAACCACGCCCTTCTAAAGTGCTTGTTGAATGTGCTGATGGATTAATACTCAAATCAACGCTACCACTCCAGTCAACATCCAGAGAGCGTTGGGCATTACCGGAGTATACTGAATAGTTTCTACTTTCCGAGATTCCTCCCGTTCCTTGAGGCATGCCCGGACGGGGCATACCCATGCTATCCCAACGATCGTAATGGCCAGGTCGACGATTGAGATTATCGGGAGTTTGTAGATGGCTTTCATTACGGTTGGGAAGATGATGTTGGTGAATTGTTACGGGTGGTACGGCGGGCGATAATGGAGAACTGCCGTGTTGACTGATAGGCTTCCATTGGTTTAAAGGCGGAGAAAGCGAAGAGTGGTGTGTTACGGTATCGGAATGTCCATATTGTTTAGATTCGCGATAATTATTGCCTTATGGTATAAACGATTTTAATTATATATAATAATGATAGAACAGTTATTACCATCATTACAATCGACATTTTTCTCGAAATCGCATACTTCCATGAGTCTGTTCCACGCAGTGCCGGGACCACAATCCTGTATATGCGTCACTCCATTCGCGCAATTCAGGAATTTTTTGCAATCATATGGATGCGGTTGGACACCGGAAGCACCCTCAGGACATTTAACCAGAACTTCATGATGCGATACTATATCGAAAATGTAGAAAATGCAATTATTTCCACACTCGTTGAAAGCATTTCAGCATTACCTCTTTGTGGATTTCGATCGCCGCAATCCACTTTATCCTCAAAATCACAAACTTTCAATTGAATATTCCATGCTGTTCCTGGGCCACAATCGCGAATATAGGCCACACCATTCGAGCAGGTTACAAACTTCGTGCAAACAGATGGATGCGGTAGAATGCCATTATAATCCGGAGGACATTCCAATTGACGATCATCACGATCGCGATCACTAGACAAGGATGCTATACGGAATGATAGAAAAACACCGCATTCAAAATCAGAAATCGATTCAGTAAACAGCATTAACTTACGATCAAATACAGGATATTCTTCATCAATATTTTCTTCCGATTCACCCAAATATTCAACGCGATCATTGCGATTGGCTTCAATCCGATCGACACAGTATTTCTTGGATAGACTGAATACTCTGCCTTCGGGACAGGAGTAAACCACAATCTCTCCACCTTCACAACGTAAATATTTACTACAATCGAAGGGATGAAGGTACAAGCCCAAAGCACCCGGCGGGCACGTAATTGTTTTCGTATCATATAAAACCGCTATACAGAAGAAGAAGAAGAAGAAGAAGAAAAGAAGAAGAAGAAGAAGCAAAAGAAAGAAATGAGAGGAATATTACTTCAGTTTTAAACAATTATTATTTCAGTAGAAACTTACTGTCTTTCATCGTCTCCGTTTTCTCGTCACGATCTTGATTTTCGCCGCCATATTCGTGCATGAATGATGCACGATCCGACTTCTGAATGGAGTCTTTTAATACACAAGATCTCTTCGAAATACTAAATACAGTTCCAGTAACGCAAGTTTGGATAACTGTACGACCGTTGCGACAATTCAAATATTTCGTGCAATCGAAAGGATGAGGATAGACCCCATTAAGACCAGGAGCACAAGTTACGGTGTTGAACGCATTATAATGCGTCGATCCTTGCCGATTTGATGGTTGAGTTTCACCAACCATCGAATGACTATTCACGACGCTTGTTGTGGCACGTGGAGGCGTGGCACAATTGATCTGATCGGCCGGGGTACATGATTTTGTCGCTTGATTCCATGCGGTATGAGGTTCACAATTTTGCACATAAGGTACGCCATTAATACAATTTAAGAATTTTGTACAATCGCCGGGATGAGGAAAAACGCCGTCAAAACCCGACGGACACGCAAGTTCACCTCTTTGGTAATTGCTTTCGAAATTGTTTCTATATCCATGAGATTCCATTGCGCCATCGCTCGAAGAATGTGCGAAAGCTCGTGAATTCCAGTGGCGTCGCGTAGCATCGCTGTCAAATGCATTACGGTCGCTTGATGGAGGCGGAGCTTGGGAATTACGGTGTTGTGTAATAACGCCAGAATATAAGTTATGTTGACTACCTGATGAATCGGGTTGCGATTGAGCTAAATAACAATAACCGCTTTATAAAGGTCAAATAATTATTGATTGCATTCCATTACTCACCATAAGACGAAGTGCCGTAGACAACAGAAGGATTCCCTTCGTGCGATTGTTGACTGAATGTAGAAAATGCAACCCGATCAGACGGCCTCACCCGATTTATTTCCAAACACATTTGCCGGGATATGCTAAATACACTTCCGATAGGGCAATGTTCGACCGATTTTTTGCCATGCGAGCAACGAAAATAAGCGGTGCAATCGAAAGGATGCAAAAAAAGACCTTCCACCCCGGGAGGGCAGCTTAAACTTTCCAACGGTGGTAGAAGGGTTTCTAAAATAAATAGATTTATTAAATATTCGATAAGTTTTATTTTTTGAACTATCGGATATCGGGATCAAACGTGACTCACGAGAGTGGGTAGTCATAAACTGTTCTCCATCCCGATGATGATGTTGAACATTTTCCAAAGGATACGCCACACGTTCATTATCACTGACTTTCTCCTTGGGCTCACAACGATTCTTAGTCAAACTAAAGACCGTGCCCGGCTCGCAAACTTCTATGAAAATCTTACCATTTTGGCAACGCAAATATCTGCTGCAATCGAAAGGATATGGATGAAAGCCAGATCCTTCGGGAGGACACGTTACCATAATTGAGTTTTCAGAGGAATAGGATGATGATGGTAACGATGAGGGTGATGGTAGGGGTGGTTGTGGAGCGGAATGGCCACGAGAATTGGCATATGTATTGACGTAGGAGTTAGATATGTCTACCCCTCCCTCGTATTTCCCCACTCGGGTTCCCGATAATGCCTGTTGCTCCCAAGCACAACGACGTTTTGCATAATCATAAATCATGCCCGGTTCGCAACTTAATAATTCCATACTTCGATCGGGTAAACAATTTAGATATTTATGACAATCGTATGGATAGAGATATAATCCATACATTCCAGGCGGGCAAGTGATAACACTTTGAGCTGTAGATGATTTTGGATAAAATTATTAAAATTAATCCGTTGCATATTTTAAATGTGTTGACGAATCTTACAGTAATCATAATTTACATCACTGATCGAGCTGGCTACACGATCATTTGCTTCGATTTTATTTTTAGGACCGCAAAAACTTCTCGAAATGCTGAATATCGTACCCGGTATACAATTTTGTATGGCAGTATTTCCATGCTTGCAATTCATAAATTTTCCATGATCGAAAGGATAAGGAAATAGCCCGGTAACTCCATTAGGACAGAAGATATCAATATTCTTGAGACGATCATGAGGATTGGGTTCTATATCCGAAATGAGAGAAAATCTTCTTACTACAAGAAATTCTATATTTTTTGTATTTTCAATCTTAGAAATTTTTCTTGTGATGAATGCAATACTTTTTTTGTATGGATGCAATACTCATATTTTTTTAAAAAACCTACCATTCTTTTGTTGATTAAGTGCGTTTAATCCGTCCGTTCGAACCACATCCAAACCTTCTCTCCCGCTACAATCGACCTTATCCTTAAAATCACAAAGCATCATCGGAATACTGTAAGCCGTACCCGGTCCACAACTCTGTACGTGAACCTGATCGTTAGCACAATTCACATATTTTGTACAATCCGTTGGATGCGGGTGTAAACCGATTACTCCTTTTGGACAAAGATCGGATTGGTTTTCAGGAGTATGACGCTCGGTATTAAGTAGTCGTCCGTAACGAGAATCATCACGTCCCACATGGCTAAAATGTGCAGTCGTAGTTCCCAAAGTACCGCAGAGCACTTTATCAGGACGATCACATTCCAGTGTATCGGGATTGAATACAGTGCCCGGCGCGCATGATTGAATATGACCACGCCCATTCCAACAATTCAAGAAACGACGACAATCGTAAAGATAGGGTAGTTGACCGGTGAAACCTTTAGGACAACCGGTATAATATTCGGTAATGACATTTTCAGCATCATCCCAATTACTACTACTGCTGCCTCTGCTGCCGCTGCTGCCGCCGCTGACGCTGACGCTGCTGCTCTTGTAAGATGATAATGACGACGGTGACGTTGACGGGGTTGCTGATGATGATTTTATGGGTGATGGTGGTTTCACTTCAGTGGTATAACGTTCATAAATGGGCGTTTCGTGGTGAATTATTTGATGAACGTTTCGTTCATAATAGGTTTCCTCTTTAAGCAATGGCTGCGTCTCTCTATTCTCCTCAAGCACGCCCGATGATGATGATGATGACGATGGCAATGATAACCTTTCGAATTCATCGCCATTGACCGAATGATAATTAGTTGCATGTTGGTATTGATTGACCGTGAAGCGGTGTCGTTCGTTCTGTTCACGATCATATTCTTGTTGTTTTCGAAAAGCTTGCTCAATTTGCGGATCGCGCTGATAAGCTTTTGTTTTGATGCCAGTATAAGACGGATCATGAATCTGAAAAAAATTCAAAATAGCGGCACATATTTTACTGTAGTTTCTAATTTAATTTTTTTTGGAATTAGGAAAATAAATTGAGAGGAAATTCTTTGAAATGATATGAAGCTATTCTCTGAAGAAACCGATCATATATTTCAAATTAGAATTTTTTCAAGAACAATTTCTCAGGAATAGTCATTGAAATTTTGGTTTTTTTTTTGTATGGATAGGAATGCTGTGCTAAAAAACCCATCTAATTGCATAAATTTCCAAAGAATTACAATCGATCGAATTATAAAAAAGATCGATTTAAAAGTCTTTTAGTGACATTGATTCAATTATAAAGAAGTAGGAACTGCCCATAGTATAAATATATGCTTTAAATCTAATTAGCAGTGGATGGAACACGCCCATATTTTATTGTTAACATTTTATTCTATAAATTTCCAAATATAATTTTAGTTTCGACTTTACAAACTGATATAGCTATAAACCCCGATAAATCATTCCGAGGAATGGGTGCGCCGGTCCAACTAAGTCCGATTTTAACACTAAATGCTCTGTAGACACGAAAAATATATGTCAAAGATATCTTAGGGACGTCATGTCATTGTGATGAAAGTTATCAGAGGGGGTGGTGGCGCCCTTTTTTTGAAGTACACTTCCGTCTTAGATGGCAGGAATATACATAGTTTTCTATACCTACCATACCTCCCTTTAATGCATTACGAATGGAAGAAATACATGAGTGTACCCTTTGGGTGTTCTCGTTTGCAAAATTAAAACTTTGGAATACATTTTCGATATTAAATTATAAAACTATATTGCAAAATCTGCCTCGTTTCATCCTACAGTAATCTCTCCTCATAACCCAATTTTGTATGAGATGACCTCAATCATGAATCATGGTCAAGCAAGTGGTCCAATTTTACCAGAAAACTTGGAACAAATTGAAGTTCAATTGACTTTGAGGCACAAATCTTTGCATATTTTAGGGCTGCTCTTCATTTCCGGAGCTGGGTTGGAATTGAGTGGGCTCAAACTTCAAGCAGACGCGTCGAGATAACAGTTTCAAAAACATCAACGTCTCACACTACTTAATTGTTTTATATAGGCGATGCTTATGATTCCCTAAATTTACTATGACGCTTTGGTTTCTGTACTGCGTTTCGTCAATCTATAAAAGAAACCCCCAAGGGAATGCCACCCTTTTACTTTTCTATGGAAAATCCTTTAAAGAAAATTTAGTCAATCGCATTACTAATCTACGTATCACACCCTCTCTTACACCCCATAAAACTCACTTCCTCATCTATCGCCGTGATATAGATTAACAAATACTGGCATTTAAGAGGCATATCGAATTAGCAGGAATTTAAAAGATTTATATTAAGAAAAATTACGTTATAACGTTAACAGAAATACAAAAGCTTAAACTCGTGATCTCGTTCCTTTTTGCATTAAAATTGAAATAAACCTGAAGTCGTACACCCCCGCCCTCCCAACGAAGACACCAATGCAATGACGAAACGGATAACGGACATCCGATGACGAAAAATCTTAACAACATTTATCTCCATTTCTTCACTTTCTGTGAAGAATAAAATTTAAAGTCTAAATTTTTCAATCTATAAAAATTGTTGACCTTTAAAATTTTCGCGACTCTTTATAAATGAATACAAATTGAAAAAATAAATCATAACAACAACAACAACAACAACAGTCACAACAGCAACGACAAAAGGCACAAATGGACGAAGAACAAAATGAGGATGTGAAAAGGTTTTAATGATTGACGCGTATGTGCGTGTTCTTCGTGTATGCATGTGTGCGTAAGTGTGTACGATGCTAACATGTTGTTGCAAGCAATCAAGTAACACCGACACCAAAGTGACACTAAAGTGGCATTAAAGTTCATTGGGTTCACGACGTGCCTCAATCATCAATTAATTTCTTCATTAAGAATCAAGAAATTGTAACGATATTTTCTCGCGCGTCTCAAATCATGCGTCGTTGCACTTTGTAAAGTAACGACGCGAACAATATGCATTGCTGTTGTTGATCTTGTTGTTGTTTTTGTTGCTGCTGCTACTGTTGTTTTTTGTCTGCGTTGTAATTTTTAATGTCTCTATTGTTTTTGTTGTCGATCATGATTTTTATCGTCCTGTCGTTCGTCGTTTCTGTTGTTGTTTCCCCACCGTTTTCATTGGCTTTAACTGTTGTAATTGTTGCTGTTGTTGTTGCTACTTTTATTGTTGTTGTTGTTGTTGGTGTTCCTAATGATAATTGCGGTTGTTATTGTTGCAGTAGCTCACGAATACTTTGTTGTTCTGCAGACTGTCTGTCTGCTGACGCTTTGGTCCTTTCCCTCGCCTTTTTTCAATCTGTCTGGCAGTCTGTTTATTAGAACATTATTATTTTCAGCCATCTGTCTATCAATTAATCAATTTGTGTCCCCGTCTAGTCTCTGGTTGAAATAACTCATTCGCAACTCGGCCCTCAAAAGAAACGCACAATCTCCTGCGGGCTCCTTTTTCTTGCTTTTGTTCCGATTCCTTTTTCATGTTTCTATCAAATATACATAATTTGCATGTCGTCAATTCTAATTGTCTATCTATGCATGTTTGTATCTGTAGATGAGATATATATCTGCGTATCTTTGTATCTATATGATATAATTATATCTTTTATATCTCACTCATTCTCAAATTGAAAACAATACACATCTTATTTTTTTGTCGTTAAAAATAAAATAAAACAAAAAAGGAAAAGACGCGAAAGGCGCAAACATCTGAGAAACGTGTACGTCTTTGAATGAATCATTTAGTAAACTTAATTTGCTCGTTATTTTTAATTTATCATTTTGTGGAACGTCGATAAAAACATACAAATTAACTTAAAAATAATTTGTCAACAAAAACAACAACAACAACAACAACAACAACAGATTTTAACTAATAACAACTTCGAAATGACTATTTAAAAGAAACAAACGTGATAATGATGTTGATGATGATGATAATGATGATAAGTGAATGTTATGTACTAACAGAATACACGGCACCAACGACAAATGTCAGCAATAAAATTCCGAGCTTCGACCGCATTTTTTTCCTTTTAAATCCTGACGCACTTCCTCTCACTCACGTCGTCGGCCGCATCTATGGCTTGGCTAGGAGGAAATTGAAAATATTGCCGATGGTGATGTCCGGCAGCAGTGTGATCAAATTTTTGCTATTCTCGTAAATACTTCACACAAACGCGTTTTATTGTATCAAAGCAATACCGTTAATTACAATAAAAATGTCTCGAGATGTTGCGGATTTTATTACAGTGATTTTTTTTATAAATCGCTTTTAATTTCTTTGTTTTTTTTTTGGAAATAATTACAAAAAATGCACTTAATTCACTACAAAATTTTTACACTTTCAATAATTTTAGCCTTTTGTTTATGCCTCGTAGTTTGGTGCTCATTTCTCTTACAGTCGTTGAATTTTTATTCTTCTCGTCTTTAATTGAAACATTAAAAAGGATACCGACTAAGTAAAATTTCACCATTTATTTGTTTTTTTATATAAAAATTTTTAAATCAGCATTTTTTGAAATTTCTTTGTTCTGAAGCGTTGTTCTGAACGTGTCAAACAGTGTTTGCGTTTTGAGGCGTAATGCAGTGAATCTATTTTAATTAAGTGCCCCACAGTAGATGACAACGTTTTTCGACGATCACACATACATTGATAAAATAGGAATGGGCACACGGAAATAAGTTCGAAGGCAGACACAACTACAGGCACCCAAAAGAGCACAATTATCTCTCCTGTCTCCTGTAAATTCCCAACAATGTATTGTTTGGGATTGAACTTTTTGAATTTATGGAAGTGAACTGACCGCCAGCCAATCAGCCCGCTTTCTGTGCTGGAAAAAAATTGGGGTACATCGTCATCATCATCATTTCGTTGGAGGAGACTCTGATTTTGTGTATTTATGTCGCGGTTATCTTCAGAGCCAATCTTTAGACCTTTCGCTAGAGTTTCTTATCAGCTAAATATTTTCTTCTTAATTTTTTTTTATTTACTTATTGCCTTCCTTTATGTATTTTTCCTCTTTTTTTTAGAAACAATATGGGAATTTTCTAAAACGTAAAGATTTTAATTACGATTTAATAATACTGTTATCAAAAACTCATATATATTTATGAGATAATTGCTTTAAGTAAATAAATTTTTTAATTAATTCAGAAAGAGTAAAATTTGCGGTGAAATATCTTGGCTCTGGCTGAAATCTTTCACTTCAAGAAAAAACGTACCAATTATGAGTTAATTTATTTTTGAATTTTATTTTAAAATTTAAATATTTTTTTTGATGTCTTTCTTGCTCTTTACTAGAGGCAGTGAGAGATTATTTGAAACATCATGCTTTGAATCAACTACCCCATCGGATTCCAGGCTCATTTGTCCGGTGCGCATTTTAATCTTTTCCCTAAGATAGTTAAAAGGATTTTCTAACTCGCTTTTCGTCTTCGGGATACCAAAAGAGCGTCGCACTTTTGGTGTGAGTAGTAATAAGTTCTGCATTAATCCATAAGTACTGGAAGAAACCCAGTAAAGACAAAGAGCCTAAAAGTATACAACATATTAGTATTAGAAAAGGTGGTTTCAGAGAATGAGAAAATTTACCGATGGAACAGAACACGCCACAGGAACCATGGCCACACTGAACAATCGAAAGGCATTGGTGGTAATATTATGAAAACGTGTCAATGGACGTGTACGTAGCATGGTTTGAATCTAGATTCAGAATAAAAATTTTAACATGTGTGACATAAATTCTATGTTATTTTCACCTCAACGATGCTTAAATTCACCAATCCCAATGTAATAGGCAAAATGAACGAGCTATCAATTTCGGTTAAATTCGGAATCCAGCCGAAACCACCAACGGTAAGCTCAGAAAAGATTATTTGTGTTTCCAAAGCATTCGGATCTGGTAGCATTTGTACAAGATTACGTAGTGCTGCCGACTGACAAATCCATAGTGGTATTTGACCCCAAAGAACGACTAGAGTTTTCGCGGGATGACAGTTTTCACGAACAATTAAATTATTCCACTGTTTTTTCAACTGCAAAGATATAAATCATGAGAAATTTTTGAAAAAATCATTTGAAAATTGTTAAAACCGATCGATTATATATTATACGTGTCTGTTTTTCAGTCCAATTAAATTTCTTCATGGCTACAGCTGCTTCACGTTTCAGTTCAGCAACTAGAGCAGGCATTTCCAGAGTAATGTTTTCGATGCGTGCGGTGATCTTCTGCTGATAGATGGCCAATGGCAAAGTAATGAGCGAACGAAATAGAAATGTGGATAATAAAATCGTTGCCCACCAAGGCAAACCGGACTTATCGTGTATTGTTATGATCGTCTCTTGTACATAAAAAACGGGTGTGCTTTGCGATAACGACTGCCAAAATCCCGCAAGCAATGGTATTGAATCGGTTGTGCTTGTTGAAGCATTGCGTCGTAATGAATTTGTGCAGAATCCTGAGAACAGCGGTTCTTTCATGAATAATTTTGAATCTCTAATAGATAGCATTGGATAAGCTATTCCGACATTCGACAGGAATCGCTTTCGTCTTGCGCCAACACTAGTAAAACGAACAAGAAGCGCGCTCGTTGCTTGACTTCTAAACATTAAGATGTGTTGGAACTGCATAATTAATGACTTTAATATTTTACCTCCGCGGTAAATTTTAATGCAGTTTATTTATTGATTTATTACTATTTCTAAATTATTACTAATTACTATTTCTCAGATTCGATTAGGCGGCATTTGACCCAAGTCTACTGTTTTGATTCTTAACACCATAACAAAAACAGCTGATGCTGACAGTAAATATTCCATGTCACACTCATTACCACAGGGTGCCATCACCGTATTTAAAACTACTTTAATTTTTCAATGTTTCCGATAAATTAAAGAAGCAATTGGGTGAAATTTTATCCGGAAACCGATCATCAATGTGCAATTCACTAACTATACAGATGAAACTGGTGCAGTTCATTCTGCTTACACAGCAAATATAATGCAATATGCTCTTTAAAATATGAAGATAATTAAAATTAACTTAATTTTTCTTAAAATAATGTTTTCTTAAGATTATGTTGAATTATCGAATAAATAAAAGCAATACACATTTGAAAGAAAATAATTTGCTAAAATATATAATAATAAATGCTAAATATATAATAATAAAATATACTGCTAAATAAACTAGTTTCGTAGTAGAATGCCTCTGTTGTATGTCGATCAGCTGACATGCTTTGATCATAGTTCCGTGAAATAAAGGCATATGTATACGATGATAAACTTACAACTGTTTAACTGTGTATTAAATTGAAGTAATTTTAAGCACTATTCATTTCAATTTAATTATAAATTTCCAAGGGTTTTAATATGTGCCTCCGTTTAATGAAACTAATTCTTATAATCGGTTAAACAGGCTCAAGGTCAGCCGAAATCATATATATGTATGTATGCATATGTTGAGCATAGTATTCGGCAACAAACAGCTAATTAATTATTTGGAATTTTATACGGAAGCCGCGAAAATTAAAGCGTCTTAAATAACAATGGATTAAATTCAAGTGTGAAACCAGAAACACCATTAGAAAGTAACTTCCTGAATCTGACACATCAAATCAATCTAACACATTAAAATGATCGTTTTAATAAAATTAATAAAGACCACATAAATACAAAATGTACTTTAAATAAATAAATGTGTTTTCCTGAGGAAAAATTAATACTTTCTTAACAAATAATAATGTTCTCTTTGCTTTTACCAATGAAAATTGTATTTGATAAAATTGTAATAGATCAACGGCCAAATTGTTGGTGCTTGTGTTGTTGTTTTTTAATATATGCCTATGGAATAAGCACAACACCAAACGTAAAATATATTCCCTCGCTCGATTGAAAATTAAAGGTAGCAACTTGTTTGTAGTTAGGTCTACTGTTTAGTTGCAAACAAAGCGTTGGAGTTGTTGGGTTTAGTGAATTGGCTGGAGTACGTGTTCGTGATAATTTCATATAATGATGAAAATTGAGAAGAAGAGAAAACGACAGATAAATAAATAAATGGGGGCAAAAAGATAAATTTAGAAGTAAATTGAAGACAAAGTTTTATAAAGAATACCAAAGAGCAATCCTGAGAAAGGCATTGATCGTGTACATACGATACACACGGTCGTATGGCAAGAGAAAGAAGAAGACGCGGTGGAAATCATTGAAGAGATAGTAGTGGTTGGCGCGCAAGCGTTCTGCACTTTTGCGTACAGCGAGCGCTTTTACTTAGCTGCGTTCATCTATCTCCTGCTGCTACGGAGCAACGGGCTACGGGTAATATCTCGGCATCCGTTGGATGAAGTGTACATGTGGCGATGGTGTAAAATCTTATTTTTATAGCGTGATATACACATGTAGTGGATAAAGAAAGATCACGAAACAACAATGACGATACGTTTAGTTCGTTCGTTTGTTCATTAAATTCAAAAAGAAATTAATTAAAAATTGAATTGAATGTTCTGCGCGTTTTTAATTATACATGAAAGTAAATAATTAACGAATTCAAATAAAAGTGAGAAAAATATTAATAAAACAAAGCAAGAGAAGAAAATAGAAGGGAAAAGTTTCACAATTGAATCAATGTGAAAATAATTTAATTTTTTTTCTTGTGAATATAGAAAGGTATATGAGAGAATTGATCACACAGATGTTTTTATATATATGGTGTCTTTACATACATACATATATGTGATACATATATTTTTTTTTGTGAAAAGTGGAATTTAAATTTTATGACCCAAAATTAATTGATAAATAATTTTGTTGTGGATTGATCGAGTTTCATATAAATTGGATTAAGAATTAATTGAGGTCAATATTGAAAAATTAAAAAAAAAACAGAACTTCAAAAAATTGCAGGCCCGAGAATGATCTGTTGACGATTTAGTTTTTTCGCAGCGAAAAGTGAAATTTTTAAACTCAACTAAAACGTCTTCGTATTATTGCGAGTAATATAAACGTCAATAATCAATATGATCATCATCGTCATCGTCATCATAAAATACAATATATTCCATATTACCATAACAACCAGTTTAACTAACAAAAACACCAAATGCACCAACACCAACGTTTCGAGCGAGGTTACTTTCCACTAAAGCAAACCACTAACGAAATCAATATTATATAGAAATAATTCTCACTGATTCTGCACGGCACATTCCCCCCATTTGGATTGCTTCTTTCGTTCTACTTCTCCTTCCCTCTTTTTCACCCTCTCTCTCTCTTGCTCGGTCTTTCAATCGCTTATAGAACGTACTATATATATATCTAAATATCGCCGATACATTTGCATATTAAATGCAAGAATCGTTTTAACAACAACAACATTGCGGGAGTTTGATTGTAACGTATGCGATAAGTTTTTTCTTTAGTTTTTAATTATTTAAAGAAAGAAAAACCACGAAAAAATGAATAAATAAATATAAAAATATAACCCTAAGCACCAGATTTTAGCGGATAAACCAATGCATGTATTTCACCGCAAGTACTGGCAAAAATGTATGTAATTTTACAAAAAAAGGCTATATTTGTAAACTTAATCACGAAATAATTGGTCATCCGTGATACTTTAATAATTTCTTAACCACAAGAGAGAAAACGTACAAATGTAAAAATATATCTAAAAGCAAATGTTTTTTTAGATTAAAAATAAAAAAAGAAAATAAGGAAAAACCTTACCAGCCAACGAGGATTAAAAGGTGTAGAGATATAAAGTTACAACGGCATTACATTGTTTGATATATTTACTCATTAATCCCAAGACACTTGTTGTTGGTTTATATCAATTAACACGGTTCATTCACTTTTCCGTTGTCAATTTTTGCGTTCTCGCTTTCTCTACTAGTAGTGTTTTTATTTTTTTATTTTTTGTTCTTTTTTTTTGTAAAACGACCTTAGCATTGGTTGAGATCGATCAAATCACCAACTGTTATTAAAATGGTTTAACGAAATGGATATTAATTAAACAATCTCCTCGGCCAATATTCATATTCCGTTGTATACACATATATACAAATGCTATATAAATATGTATATGTGTATATTATATATCTTGCTTTCAGGTAATTGTCAAACAAGTAGCACTAGGTTAGGTTCAATAAACATCATCACCATCGCCATCCACAGACAGGTTTTAAGTCAGATTTGAACGTTATCTCAAGAGGCAGGCACACATAAACACAATCTATACATCTCATTCCCGCATATATAGACAGATGTACACTTATATATATGCACACACATTCCCATATGAGCGCCCAACATGCGACATACATGCAATCTTGCCGTCTAACTAGATTGGTTTGAATTGCTAGTTTGGTGCGCTTCGATTGCATTTTTATGGCAAAAATGCAATACCTATAAATGTGTGTATATATAGTAAAAAAAGAAAATTTCATATACACACAAATTCACGTTACGTACGTTTCAAGCAAATTTAAATTGAACGCAAGACTAACGATTTAAATCTTTTCCTTGACCTCGGCTTAAAGACTATAAAAATTAACAACGTGGACTAAAATGAAAGGAACCACAAGATGTAATAAAAATATATTAATATTAATTGATTGATATCATTGATTAATTATTATCATCATTAAGACATATTTACCTGTTATTACGCTATTTATTACGCTATTTATTTACGCCATTCTTTTTTCTAATTAATTATATTAACATAAAAAATCAATTTAAAGAAACAATTCTTGGAGAAAGTAAAGAATGTTTAATTCCTTACGTCTCTAAAATTAATTAAACAAATCTCGTAATTGCAAAATCCCTCTCGTTGTCTAGTTGTCTCCTCAGTTAAAGAAGAGAGAGAAGGAGAGAGAGATATAGAGAGTGAGCGAGTGACTGTAATTAATGCTTTAGCACATTTAAAATTCAGGCCACCACAACGCTCATATTTGGAAAAAGAATAAAACATTTTTCCTTCTTCTGCCACAAAATCTGTATATTTTACTTGTTTAAATTTCAATTGAAGGTCAGAACGTGGTAAAAAAAGTTTAGTTTTTCATTTCTTAGCACATATTCTGTATTAATATAAAATGTTTCTCACATTGTTCTGATTTCTGAACTTGCGACATGGCATAATATATTTAAATATATTGTGAAAATCGGTTAATGTAGACCTTAAGTTAGCATATTTTGTAATGCACTACAATATTTTTAACCTATGCTCATATTGCTGTAAAGAGTCAAAACCATTATATAAAAAAGTTCTCAGTAATTCTTTTCACAACAGTTTTCGCCTTTAACCAATTGTCAGTTCGTTATTCTGTTTACATTCTTTGTAATGCCTCAATTTTGTAACACATGGTAGCTCTGCATATAAAACATCACAGAATTTTATCACAGCTAGTTGTTTATTTCTATAAATTTACCCAACAAACACTAATGCCATTCTCTAGACTATTTAACAGCATAATATATTCATCCCTGACTTTTAACAACAAAATTGCTTTCTTTTGTTGATTAATGTTACATGAAGTTGTATCATTTGCAACTTTTTGTATTCACACAATTTCCTAATTCAATATTTTCTCATTTATCTGAAATTTTTAGAAATTCCTTTTAAAAGTAATAACTTATTACAACTAATATTGAATTAAGAACTTCAATTAAATTACGTGATTTGATTACAATTTTTTTAATTCACACCCCTGAGAATTGTAAATAAATTAATCATCAGTATTACGAGAAAAACAACAACGACATTAAATTTTTTATGACTCTCATCTCACTTTAGGTAATAACAACTTACAAGAGCCATGAGAGTACGAGTTTGCTGTGCTTAGTTATAACAAATGATTTAAATACTAGCCGATTAAAGGTTTGTGATTCACCCTGTGTTTTATTTTACGAATAGCCATAAAAGCAAAATCCATATTTTAAAATTTTAATTAGATATTTAAATTAATTCTAATTTAAATAATTTACTTTTACTTTTACCGCATTTACTTTAACCACACACCGGAATAAATCTTTTAATGGAAAACGAAAAACGATAATGAGCATGTATACATAAATGAACATCGATTATATACGCATCCATCTGCCTATTAAAAAATACAGATTTTTAATTGTAGAAAGAAATCTACTTATGGAACATCAAAAAGGCACTTAAAAATGCTTCTATCCCATCAGTTTTAATTGCAGTAAAAGCAAAATGAATTTGTTATTATTTTTAGTAATATATCGTTTTAAAAGAGAGCGGTCCATTAAAAATTTCTAATTTGAAATTAACCTCACTCTCAATATTTCCGCCGAAGTAATATTGACATAACTATTGACGTCAGAAGTTTGGATGACATCTGTAGAGGAAATGATTTATGATAATTACATAATCCTAATTAAATTTCAATTAAATTTTAATTAAATGAATGTTATTGGAAATTACAGATTTAAAAAGAAATTTAAAAGTTTTTAGTATATCAAATCGTAAACCAGAGAATACTTCAAATTCTGAAAATACTTTAGCGGAAAAGCTATTATTACGAGGTCTGTTCACAAAGTATCGCCACGGTTTTGCTTACACAATTTGTTGGGATTAAAAGAATGCAGGAATTCAATTAGGAATTACGTACAAATTACGCGGATTTGCGCAGTCATACGCCAGAAAGGCTCAGATTAGTGGAAGAACAAATATTGACTTGAGCACCATGTTACGATATCATGGTGCAAGAGCTTAGACATTGTTAATCACAGAAAACGACACAAAAATTCATAATTATTGTGTCGCAGTCATTGTATTCCCCAGATTTGCCTCCCGCGGCATCCTTTTTGTTGCTGTTAAATCAGTAAATGGAGACGCTCCAAAACGCACCCTACCAACAATTAACTGAGCATTCAAAGCCGCTGAGCTTTTTAGAATAAGTTAATGTCACGAGTACCAATATAACATTATAAAAACCATCGATAATCGAATATTCCTAAACCGCGGAAATTCAAAATTCGCGGTAAGGTTTAAACACATATAGTATACATTCTTCATTTTTTGAGAAAATTAACAGTTGCATGGGGTTTTAATAATTTTTTATTATTACACATATAAGATCACAACAGTATGTTAACCATCTTCAGGTGTTTTGAAAATAACAGTCAATTAGTAACTTTCTATGAAAAAATCTTGACAATAACATTGAAGGCTAATAATTCTGAAATACATTTCAGATAGGAATACATTTTTAACTTCACTCAGTAATAAAGATACAGCTAACTGTTAAGTACTCCGATCCGGAAATAGGTCCGCGACTCAGATATACGAATCAAATGTATGCGATTGAATTAGATATATTTTGGATTTATAAAATCTGTGATAGGGAAATTAATATTAAATTATTTGTTTTGTTGCGGTTGATTTGCCATTAAAAGTTTAATCAATTTGTTTCCCCTCACTCACTTAAAAAATAATCTTATAAATTTTATATATTTCAAACGTAATACGTATATCGTTGCATGAAATTTTCATTTATAGGATCTCTGAATATCTTCCATTATGAGAGTTGAAGGACAGGACGATAATCCAAAAGTGTCCGAAACTTTAAAGTTGGATACAAAAAAGAGAAATAACCGCTTCCCACATCTAGTTCGTTCGAGCAATATTTATTCCAGTCTACCGAGTTATCGCTCCGATGCCAATCGAAAGGCAAAAGGAAACAAAATAAAGGACAAGGACACAGAGAGTAATGATATTAATATTAATCTACAGCGCTTTAATGAATTATCGACAGGATGTGACCAATCAAAGGCTTGTAATTTTGATGCGATGTCTAAAAATCAATTAACATTTCCCAATTTTAACAACGCGGATGATTATCATCATTCATTTGGTTTATCAAATGATCTTTCAACTGAATCTATTAAAAACGCATGCCAGAATTACGATGATGAGGATAATTTAAGAGATATTAACGATAAGGAAGATGATCTGAGTGATGATGATCTTATTGAGACTTATCGCACGCCACAAAGCTTTCAGAAAGTTCATTCCAATCGGCATTCATTACGTCAGCAGGTGGCTTTAACGATCGATCGTCATAGAAATCGATGCAAGCTCGATGAACATCCGCTCTGTACTTTACCGCGTAGCAGCTTCCCAACGACTTCCGCAAATGGCGTTCGTCTAATGAGTCCAGACGAAAATGCATTGCCGACTAGCATAGCTCAAGATGAAGTTATTGATGTTCTTAATGAACTTGATGCAATATTAAATGGTCACGACGCTTCCTTATCCGCCAATCAGCAAATGGGCGCCTCGGGTCCCGAAGTAGAGAAAAAAATTGAAGCCTGCCTACTAGATTTGGATAATTATTTAGATGGTATCGATGATAATGACGATGATTCCTGCTGCATTAACAACGTTGAATTTGGGGAGGAGGCATCAAATAGTAAGATTGTCGTTTTCGAAAATCATCCACAACATAAACGAAGACTCTATCGAACGTTGCCGAAGAGTATATATATTGTCCCAGAAGCGATTCAGGATAACGATTATGGAAGAAAAATTGGACATGGTCAGAAGCTAAGGCGAGCCTTAAGTGTAGATATGAAGACTGATAGATATAGTTCGGCTGATGGTGAGTACTATACCATAATTATAAAATGTTATTTTTCAATTGAATCAATCTTCCTTGCAGCCACATTGCCAGAATCAAATGCTCCTACAAGCTGTTTACCCCCGGCACGATTACTGGAAAGCAATCCAGATTTAATAACTGACACATTACCCCAAACATTACCTATTGTATCAACAGATCTTATACCACAAGGGTCAACTACCTCTGAAAATGCTAAAAACCTCGATGAGACACGACCATCAGTAGAAGAAAATTCAAAGGAAATCTGTTTACCACAGCACATGGCGCCAACTGAGTGCATCATCCCTAACGGTGAACTAAGACGTTGCTATTCCCAAAGTAATATAATAACGTCCTATACTTCCACACCTACTGCACCTTCGAATAATCCGACTGAAATGCTAACTACGTCTAATATTTTGGATAATATACTCCGTGTTCAGAACCATGAAGCAACAGTATTACAATCAAGACCGCGTCAGTACGGACGACGTGCTTTAGATGGTAATATCGGACGAGTATTTACTATGCATGTTGTTGATGCATTCGATTCGAATAACAGAAGCAGTCGTCTGACGCGTAACCGCGATCATTCTCAACGACCTACAAGCGCTCCAGCAATAGCTGCACGACAACAATGCCCAACAAGCGCAACAACTGAACGGATTTCATTCGGTTCATCGCGTAACGTAAGTCCAGTTTCATTGATGTCTACCATTACCAACAGCACGAATAGCAGCAGCAACGCTAGCAATAATGATGATTCCAGCACAACTACTACAACTACATTACACGGCACAACGCCACAAATGCATTGCTCAAATATTGAGTCTAGCAGAAACGAAATGATGAATGGAGTTTTATCGAGTTGTGACACTCCTCTCGATCCAGATAATATCCAGATGCTCTCACAACCTGGTATTAATGCATACTGGCCACATTCATACAGTCGTACGTTGGCATTGATTTCGTGCTGTCTGGGACTGTTCAATATAAGCCGTTTTGCCATTCTAACTGTACAATATGGTGGAAATTTCCTATTGCAATTTCTTCTTCTATCGATCATTTTTGGTATTCCTTTATTATGGTTGCAAATGTCATTGGGTGCTAAAATTAAAGCAGGCCCCGTTACCATGTGGAAGATTAGTCCGATATGTAAAGGAATAGGTATTGCCCTAATGCTGGTTCAATGCATTTTAACAATATACTCAAGTATTGGTATATCTTGGGTCTTGGTCTATTTGCGTGATTCCTTTCTCGAAAAGAAACGTACACAATTTCCTTGGCAAGAGCCGTTTTTCAATGAGAGACACTTCTCGATGCACAACACAAGAAATCTAACGGAAACTGTTGCAGACTACTTTAACGGTTTTGTGTTGCGCCGTCTGCAGCTGGTCATCTATACAAATGTGAGCGCCACCAGCGAACGCTTTCAAGTCAATGATCGGGTAAGTGACGCAATTTTGATTTTGTTGGAATAGAATTGTAAAAAATTAATAATAAATAATTATTTACATTTAATTAGCAGCTTGCATTCAATTTGGCTCTTATATGGTCTGTGGTATTTCTGGTACTCTGCAAAGGTTTGAAATCGTATGGGAAAGTGATATTAGGTCTGGCTATTGCACCGTTTTTATTGCTAATAGCGGTAACTATTAAACTGCTAACGGTCGTTGATTTCACAGCATTGCAGGTAAGTGTAAAAAGTCATTTAATCGTCATTGCATAACTAATGATTAAATCGTTTTCCCCATCATTTCTCAGAATGTATTCTCTGCGGCCGATTTTGAAGAATTTCTTATTAATTCAAAAACATGGTCTGCAGCAGCTCAGGAAACTTTCCTTACGTGGGCGTTATGGGGACCGTCGGTTATAGCAATTTCGAGTCGTATGCATACGACTACACAGAGCAAAAGTATGCTACGCAGAGATGCTATATTGGTTGTTTTAGCGACATTGTTGGGTCTTACTTTCGCGGCGTTACTCGGATTGGCTTGTTTGCAAATATTAAATGAAAATTATTTCATTTATGTTCCCGGTTCGCATGGTAAATATTAACACAAAAAAAAAAAGAAAAAGAATAGAAACGATCGATAAGATAACTATTGATTACACTTTAAAATCTTTTCCAGAATACATGGAAACTTATACATCGGTTTATTCCTTAAAAGCTTCGATTAATCCAGCCTTAATATCACTTCCTACCAAATTTTTACCTCATTATTCAAGTCTTCTAGGGGAAGTGTACTATCGTCCAACGACGTCGCCTTATCGCGAAAGTGGTTATCAAGCTTTACGTCTTATTAGCGAACTGTTTCCAGCATCCGTGGCACTCTGTTCCCCCTCAATATCTTGGGTGTGGGTAGCAATTGCATTTGGTATGTTCCTTCTGTTCGGTTTGGCGCAAATGTGCGCAATGTGGAAACCGATTTCGAGTGCTCTCGGCAATTCTACCAGTTCAGTATTGCTTAGCTGCGTAACAGGCTTACTACTAAGCATACCATTCTCAACCGAGATCGGTATTGTAGAAGTCTACTATATGGATTTAGTATTGGGTGGCTCTTGGTTCCTGCCCATTCTATGGACGGCTCTAATTTTCGGAGTTTTCTTAATACGTGGCAGACCGTATAATGGTGATGATCTCGTTAATGATCTTCGTTTGTCAGGGTCGTTATCTGCTTTCCTTGCATTGTCTTGGAATGTTTTGTTGCCAATTGGTTTGGTAACACTGGCAGTTATTGAATATAAAATATCACGAAGCTTTCAACTTTATCAGTGGCGTGGCAAATCATATTTCAGTTTGTGGGCTAGAAAATTAGCTGGTCTCCTGCAGATCGCCTTTATGATGATCGTACCAATAACGGCCTTATTTCAAATATTATTCTACCTCACCAATGGACCACCGGATATTTTAGACGTAAAAAAAATTTGATTGCAAACAAAAAGAATATACATATAAGAATATGTACTCTTACCTTTCCAGCGTATTCAACTTCTCTATCGACCTTCGGAAGGCTCTCTAGACTCGCGTGCTACGCGTTCGGCGAACCAGAGAAATAATTCTAATCGAATTCAATCTCGCATTGGTCATGTACATAATGATGATACGCACACGCATCGAATAATTGATGATGCACCCCCAAAATACACACCTCCGCCTTCATATACTACCGCAACAGGTGCCCGACTAGCGAAACTCCTACGCCAAAGTATACGGCGCAGTGTGAGACGGTAATGAGCAATTAATTTTAATGCTTAATTAAATTGAATTTTTGTTTATTGCTTGTTCATTGTTTGTTTTCCTCTTCTTCTTTTAAGTTTAATAACTAGTCGCACTCGCGGGGAACTCTCATTGACCGCTAGAGACCAGACCAGTTTGCCGCCCGAATATGCCGTTCTTCATATGAGTGAAAACATTGAAATTGGTCAGACGCATGACGATGATAGGAACAGCGTTCAACCCCAACGAGCATTATCCTTGGGTCGTAATGTCAATTCTCAGAAATTCAACTCCTTAGAAACGACGGTTAACACTCAACCTCGACCTCACTCTCATATATCCATCACCAATGGACATCATCCGAGTAGAAATCGTCCATTGGGCAGACCATATACAGCTGAAGATGTGGCAACTATCTTAAGATCATCCACAAGACGCTCTAATGAACGACAGCTGAAATTAACGGCTTTAAGGAACGACGAGCTCTTTTATGAAGATGTTGGAAATTGTTCCTCGTATTCTTCTGAAAATCTAATTTTAAAGGCAGAACCATTAGGTGAGAGTTCAGCAATTGCCGCCATGCCTCAAGAGCAAAACGAAAGTGATGTCCTGCAACCGAGACCTAAAGAAAACGGCAAAGATGATGTAGGCAGCGGCGGCGATGGTAGTGCCGATGGTAGTGGCGATGGCGATTTTAATGCGACTGTGATTTAAAAAGGAAATATTTCGAAAGTTTAAAAGTACTTCATCTTTCTTAGAAGATGAACAATTATCCTCAAAACATTATTTGCCCAATTTAATGCAAAAGCTTACCATTCAATGACATGACAAAAGCCCAATCCTAATCTCAGAAAATCTGAAAAATATTGACCAGCTTGATTTAGAAAAAATGGTTATATCCTTTTCTGATCGAATAAAAGAGAGGAGTGACGGTTTATGATAATTTATTATTTAGTTGATTATGTTTAACTATTTATCACAAATCTTTATTTATTCACTAGAATTATATTTTTTAAGAATAATTAATAAAGCCTTCTATTGCTTTTCAATAAAGTTTTACTTTATGCTACGTGCTTTCCAGAAAGTAATTTCCAATGAATTTGTTTTCCTTCGTGAAAATAAAACACAATATTTAAAGATTTTTATATAATTTTAAATTCGCTTTTGGGCTTTATTTTAATGCAAATATATTTTGCTATTCATTTCTAGCAAACTTTTAAAATACGTAAACGAAGCAAAATTTATACGTGAAATTCGTAATAGAAAAACAAAACTTGTCCAAAGGACTTTTCGAACAATCAATAAACGGCATATTCTCTACTTAAGTAACATCTTACTACCACTACATGCAATTTGGCAGATTATTTTAAAGTCATGAATTGATCGCAGTTGCTACCAGTTACTGGATGAATAAACAAGTCACTGGTTGGTTTCACTTTACAAACGTCACGACAAGCATTGAAAATTCTTCAATTTACTTCTTATTAAAAAATATTTCATATTTTAGACAACATATAATATGCAGTGTTTATAAGGAACTAGTCGATAGTTGCCACCTTATAATATAACGATAAATGCTTCAATATAAAAACGTTTAACTTCGATAGTTTAACAATTTCTACAATATATTAGAATCTTCAACGGTTTGAAACAATCTTCGGCGTTTTGTTTTCATTTGGACCGTTTTTTACTAGATTTGTGCTTAGCGATTTCCGTCTTTTTAAAGTGGAATGAAGTATGACAAGAAATAATTTAAATTAAAATGAGAGAAACATAAAGAATATATTTTGAAGTAATTAATTAGTTACGACTAAGTATCTGTAAGGCATGCTTGGCTGCCGATTTTTTTGCATTGGTTTTGTTCGATCCGAAACCGTTCACCTCATGCCGAACATTGAGGCAAGTAAAGGTACATTTAACCATAACTACTTCATTATCTGCGATAGGATCAGCGAATTTGGGATCAGCCCCTTTATATTCATACAATTGACGTACTGGATCAATGGGAACTCTTTCAAAAATAAATTGATTTAATTCTTGCTCTAATAAACCATAAACGACTCCCCAAGTTTCGACCAAATTACGACAGTCTAGATACACAGCAGCAATAAGTGCTTCCACAATATCACCAAGTGTTTTCGGCACATCGATATTAACGGCCAAATTCATTGATTTCCCACATTCATGCTCTTCCATTAATATTCTTACTTGATCGGTTACTTTATGATCTTGTTGTTCTTGAAAATCAGCAAAATTTTTTATCGCCTCGCTCAGTATTGAACTTTCTGATAGTAAAAATAAATGAAAACGATGCCGCACGCAAATACAACCAAGTGTTATATTATTCACCAAAGCCGAACGTAAATCTGTCAACTGACCAGGATCACGACGCTCACAACGTTCGAATATATAGCATGATACCAAAAAATCCAAAATAGCATCGCCGATAAATTCAAGTTGCTGATAACAGCCCGTGAGACGATTAGTGGGGAAGGTTGGATGTGTTAAAGCCTGCAATAAGTAGGCGCGATCACGGAATTTATATCCCAAATTCTCTTCCAATTGTTGATAATTTATAAGGAAACCATCAACTTCACGCTTTGTAATGTTTGTTCGTAAGAGTGGAGAACCCAAATTGAGCTCCAAGAGTTGCGTAAGTGACTTTCCATCGACTTCTTGGCAAATACCAAAAAACTTCAGCATGCGAAAACTCTCTTGAATACCATAGTTTTTAACACAAACTCCAAGAATTGATTCCAGTGTATCGGCAACTACTTTATCCTGAATAGATTGTTTATAAATAAAATTCAGTACATCATTTTCTATCGTCCTCATATCAGCAAGATCTTTATGTTGTTTGCAACCATTAATAAATATCGTCAATTGTTGTTCATCGCATTTGCCACTTAATATTTCGTCTTCGCTTAACTCAATATTATAGAGATCGCCAGGTGAAATATACATAGCTTCCGGTCCGTCAATATTGACAATATCGAGCAAATTGTTTGGAACACTAATAAGCGGTGGAACCCACTCACTATTAGGATTAAACGCTGTCACATTTATACGCTGTGGAATATCGAGCTCTAACATACAGTAGAGTAAATTACGATTGGATACGAGTTTCGACTTAACTACAGTCAAAAATCCTTCATGCCACTTGGGATATTTATGCATTAAATAAAGCGACATTGAAAATTTCAAAAAAGAATCTCCCAACACCTCGAACCTTTCCATATCGAAGACATCATTTGCAGCAGCAGTCGTCAGAGCTGCTAAAAATTCACCTTGCTCAGCACTGCAAACAACATCAGATTTATTGAAGCTGCGTTCAAGTATATTAATATATTGTTTATTGGCCAAAGGAACATCAGCAATGCAATTTTGTGGCATTGTATCCAATGTAGTGCGAGGCACTTTCGTAGTAGGTTTAGCAGTTTTCAGTTGCAAATTTGTAAACTCTTCAGAATCATCCAATTTGATCGATCCTAGATCTTCAACTAAACCAGATATAAATTTATAGTAATAATCTATCTCAACAGGATAAAGAGAATTAACGTCTCGTTCAATATTTTGTGGCTCCATATAATCTTTCCAAGGACCGGATTCAGAATATGGTAAAGAACGGATCGTAAATGAGGACTCAGGTTGTCGTACGGTAGGTAACGCAGGCAACAACTTTTGAGTTTCCTTGAAAAAAGACAAGAAAAAATATAACGAAATAAATAAATAGTTCGTTGAATAATATGAATTCGATCTTCAATTTAATATCATTGGGTATTTATTTGATTTCATTTAATATTACGATCAAATTACCTGCACTGTCTCAATTGCATTTCCATCAGCATCAACAACACGCTTTAAACTATTATCAATGATCAACGGCTTGGGTTGATACCCACCTGCTTTTGCGATCTTCGCCGTCAGACCCAAAAAGTCGTTTACGCGCACACGTAAATTTTCAGCATGAAGCATAAAATTTATACGATGCAATATACTGGGTAGAAATAGAGCCTTCAACCACATATTACCCGGATACATGAAATTATGGCACATTTCTGGAATAAGAATTATGCGTGCCTGAGCTCGACTAGCAACATTTTTGGACATTTTATTCTTTGCATTAATAAAAAAATTTCGCCGTGATGTCAGAGCTTTGACTTCAATTAGAAATTGTTGAGTTTGTGCAACCTTTTGATCGTATTTTTGCTCAACGAAATCTGCGTAGCTATCAAAATTTCCATTAGGGAATGGACTACAAGGATTCAAATCAGTGTGAACTTTGGTAACCACATAGCGCTCACTTTCGTTTAACGAATACCAAGTATTAACTATACGACCCAAATAATCTTCCGGTTTGTAATTTTTTTTCATACGTTCCGATAATGGATAGGATCGTAGAGATGGCAAGCGCTGAAAACCATTCACCAATTCCCAATCAATTGCACCCTTACCATCGAGTGGTACCACTAAATAAGAATTTTGCTTATTACGTTGGTCAATAACAAAGAAACTTTTATCCTTCCAACATTCCAGCAAATCGCGAAAAACCATGATGTGAAACGTACGCAGCCGATTCAATTCATGGACTCTGTTAATGACGAATGTTTTTGGTTCCTTCGAAATATTCACTTTAATCTTTCCTTGCGTCATAAAAAGCGGCATTTCGGCAAGCGATGGTAGCCGTTTACGCAACAATAGAGCGTAATTTGAACTGGACTGAAGAAGTTCAATTAAATGTAGATTATGTTCGTCAGATTCAAATTCAGGCGTTATAACTATTTCATACGCGAAACATGGTTCACCAACGATGGGCAGGGCCTGATAAAATTCTTGAGGGCAAAGGCGTTCATATATACGTCGGTTGTTTTTGCTTCCGATCGATTTGTTGTCACCTGTAAGGAACGAAATAGGAAATATTAATAGAAAATTAAAACTTTTGCAATCAAATTTGCGTGCAACCACTTTTTTGTTAACATAATACCGTGTTACACGGAAGACAGAGTCAATAAAAAAGAGGAGTGAATATTCGGCTGGTTCATTGTGGGAAAAATTGTCAAAAGCATTTTTAGCTACTTTAAACTGCTTAGTAGAACATCATCGACTAGAAAAATGGAAACTAATCGGTCATCTTAAGATTCTTTGCGTCTTCAAAATGACCAACTACGAATGTTTCGAATTCTAGCTTCAGAAACGAAAATAATTAAATTGTGTTATGACTATTTTTATATTAAAAACATACGTGCGCTCACCTTCTTCTTTATACTTATTCCAATGTTTAAAAAGAGTATTTTTTACATTTGCCACACATTCACGTTTTGTTACAGGCAAAAGTTTCTCATTAAGCTCTCCCAACTGATGCAGTTTAATACAGGTTTTTAAGGCGGCGGACATTTTAGCCAATTTTGTGGACTCCATAAGATCACTCTAAATTGAAATTTGGAAACAATTTACACTGCATACTAGCAATTAGTTAGAGGTGAAATATACACTCACAAAGACAATTTCTTTCAGAGGTGACTGCAAAGGCAATGTTATAGAAACAACAGTTTTGCCGTCAAGTTTTTCCTTGGTAAACCATGGCATTATACCTCCAAAAACATCAGAGGGCAATTGTTGACAGTAACGTGATAGAACCTGCAATGCAGACTCTGCATTCAAACATGCACCACTTGGTATGATATACGGCTTTATAGATTCCACAAATTGTTCAGCAATTTCATCCTCTCTAGGATCAAAACGGTCTAATATACGACCTACTAAAAATCTTCTTATGATATCATGAATTTGTTGGTATTTAGCAATTTGAGCTGAAACTTTGCTAGCATCTATATCCGGTGTAAATATAGCATACAATGAATTAGTTTGCCTGGCACGCCCTTTTGTTTGTATGTACGAATTAAAAGTTTTTAAGGGATCGAAAACGAAAACATAATTGCAGGCCTGTATGTCGATGCCTTCCTCCAATACGTTCGAGCAAACTATAAGATTACATTCCTTCGAACGAAATTGATTAATTGCCTGTGAATTAATAAAATATTTATGTACTTACTGATAACGATATAAATAAATAAAAATCAATCTTACATCATTAGCCCATTTCCGATCTAATAAAGATTTAATACCCGGCGCAATCGAATTACGACCAATCATATATTCCGGACGTAAAACCTGCTCCAATTCAGGAGTGTCTTTTATGAATTTCAGCAGAACATAATATAAACATTTTGCGCTATAGCGCCGGTCTATGAATATTAGACAACTTATATCATTGGGATCTTTATTTCCGAACGTTTGCTTAAGAAAGATTAACATGGAGCGCATTTTTGGTGTTGAAAAATTGAGTATGATATCTACTGTATCGGTTTGACCATCCGCTTCATCAACCATTTCATCCAGTTTTTTTGTTAACAAATGACGAATGTGTTCGCATTTTGTAATAACACAACGGTAAAGATTTCGTAATGCTAAGGTCTCCGATTGACGCTTACGTATTTCTAATTCAATTATTACCGACATTATAGCAATTGAAGCGCCATATAATCCAAAATCGTTCATTTGATAAAGGAAATCTTTTAACAAATTCTTAACAAAATTTTTTTTATTCGGTTCTCTTAATTGAGCCAAGCCTTTCGTTAACTTTGGGGCTATATTACCTAGGACCCAAGCATCTGTTATGGCACAAGACTCGTCAATAATCATTTTAATTTTGTCTTCCAACTGAAAATGGTGATATGTATCGGTGTATTGAATCATTTTTTCGAACGGTTTAGTGGAAAATCTAAAATCGAAGTGAACTCGTCAATCTTATTTCTTCAGAATTTTTGAAAACTAGATTTTATTCGCGAATAGATGTAAATATTTAGTACTCTGAGCATTATGCTTTACTTAAGATTTCAATATATTAATAATACCATTTCGTTTCAATATTTCCTTTGAATTATTAACTTGAATTTTAATTTAATTTTTATTAACAAGGTTTTACTCCAGGAAACTGCTGTTCATGAATATATTTTATTTATTTTTTAAAAATGAACAAAGTTTCAAAAAAATTTAAAATATTCACATTTTTAAAAAATTATTAACCCATCCGTTTTTCGTACAATTATCTTAAAAAAGGACAAGATAAATTAGAAAAAATAAAAGCATTTACTTCCGCCTAAAAATTTGAGCACAGCCTAATATTTTCACCGCGATCATTGAATATTCAAAACTCTGCCCCGTAGGAGAGATATTTGTTTTTATATTTCACATTCTCCTACACCAAATCTCAACTTAAAATACAAACCTATTTGAAAGCATAATATTCTCTAATAACCAACATTCAGAACAATACACTAATTGTAGATACATTAAATAAAATTATACAAGCAATTCCTACAAATGAATGGTATATCTAAATTTATAACACTCACGTCATCACATTGTGATATTCCGCCATATCTGACACAGTAATTATATTCCCTCGAAATGTAGCCTCCAAAGCTCTCAAATCCTTCTCAATGTTTACAAGTTTATTACCCTTCATTAAAACACCAGTCAAACCAACAATACGTGGTGCACGACTCGCATCAACTTTCTGGAAGAAGGACAGGAACTGATGCATTGGATGGCCACCGGTCGCATGATGACATTCATCGAAAACAACAATACTTAAATCGGTTAACTTGATGTAATTTTGATTTATAATATTGACAAAAATCTGAGCAGTTCCCACGAGAACCTGAAAGACAAAAAATTTAAAAAGGATTATATATATATATATATATATATATATATATATATATATATATATATATATATATATATATATATATATATATATATATATATATATATATATATATATATATATATATATATATATATATATATATATATATATATATATATATATATATATATATATATATATATATATATATATATATATATATATATATATATATATATATATATATATATATATATATATATATATATATATATATATATATATATATATATATATATATATATATATATATATATATATATATATATATATATATATATATATATATATATATATATATATATATATATATATATATATATATATATATATATATATATATATATATATATATATATATATATATATATATATATATATATATATATATATATATATATATATATATATATATATATATATATATATATATATATATATATATATATATATATATATATATATATATATATATATATATATATATATATATATATATATATATATATATATATATATATATATATATATATATATATATATATATATATATATATATATATATATATATATATATATATATATATATATATATATATATATATATATATATATATATATATATATATATATATATATATATATATATATATATATATATATACATATATATATATATATATATATATATATATATATATATATATATATATATATATATATATATATATATATATATATATATATATATATATATATATATATATATATATATATATATATATATATATATATATATATATATATATATATATATATATATATATATATATATATATATATATATATATATATATATATATATATATATATATATATATATATATATATATATATATATATATATATATATATATATATATATATATATATATATATATATATATATATATATATATATATATATATATATATATATATATATATATATATATATATATATATATATATATATATATATATATATATATATATATATATATATATATATATATATATATATATATATATATATATATATATATATATATATATATATATATATATATATATATATATATATATATATATATATATATATATATATATATATATATATATATATATATATATATATATATATATATATATATATATATATATATATATATATATATATATATATATATATATATATATATATATATATATATATATATATATATATATATATATATATATATATATATATATATATATATATATATATATATATATATATATATATATATATATATATATATATATATATATATATATATATATATATATATATATATATATATATATATATATATATATATATATATATATATATATATATATATATATATATATATATATATATATATATATATATATATATATATATATATATATATATATATATATATATATATATATATATATATATATATATATATATATATATATATATATATATATATATATATATATATGTCGAACCTGGTTCTCCTTAATTTCAACATCCCACTGAGACGGTGACCAGTTATCGACATCCCTTTCGCCTGTATATAAACCGACTTTTAGATTGATAGTCCTCTTTATTTCTTTAGCTTGTTGCCGAGCTAATTCGACCGTGTTGCACATAAAAATTGCACGTTTTCCTCCCTCACTGATAGGACTATAATATAGAAAATAATTCAATATAAAATCGTTAGTGCATTTTCAATATGCTAAAACTGTTTCATACTTTTGCATTTCATGCGAAAATCTCTTTAATGCCAAAATGGCCACGAACGTCTTTCCGCTACCGGTGGGAAGAAATATGATAGCATTTCTTTTGCAAATATAATTCACCAATTCCAATTGATATCTCCGAGGTTCCATAACCTTTGTCTTTGTCTGATTAGAAAATATTAATTTTCTTAGATAAGTATTCTCTTATGTTACTAAAACTGCTGTCTTTAATACTCACTTCAGATTCCATTGCAGGCAATTGACAATTTTTTCTTCAGTTTAAAAACAATTGTTTAATGAGCGTTCCAGTTTTGCTCAGGTTGCTATGTATATAGTTTTGTGTATATGTCTTTATATATAAATATATCTAAATAATTGCTGGTATCGACCAATCCGCAATATTCGCTATCCAAACGACTTCTAATTCGAATAAAGTTTTATGCTGAGTTGAATTTTTCTATGGAGCGCAATGCATCAAATTTCATTACGATGACGTGGATGGCTTTAACTTGCTAATGCAATTATGTATTCTGTTCTAGAAGGAACGGAAAAACAGACTGTGATAAACAAATGCTACGAACGGCGAAATTAAGGGACTTTCCCGGGAATATATTTATATTTTATAAGTGCGTTGAGTACATGCTCAACCAATAAAATAAAATTGATCATAGCTGGCGGTAATGCTGAACATACGAAAAAAGTAAACATGAATTTCTACGTAATAATTGCTACAAATAGTGAGATCTCAACTTTCTATTACAGACGACTGAATTGATTTCTAATTGAAAAGTTAGCCTTTTATTCTATAAGACAAATTAGCAAAGACGCCGATGGAGGAGCCATACACGAAGTCAATGTATTCATAATTCAATTTCAATGTATTATAACACAAAATTGTATACTTACATATGAAGTCATTCACACGTTTTCGTTTGCTTGATTAGAGCTCAAGTTCTGAAGCTAATTATGATTTGGAAAAAAATTTACCTTGTTACGCTGTTTCCAAATAAATTTGATATTTCACTAATTATTGCATAAATTTATCAGAAAATGTGTTATCTGTAAGTAAGCTATAATCATTTGTATAAAAATAACGACATTTTATCAGCTTGCAACACTGCCTTGACTCTACTAAAGTCAGCTGATAACTTCTGTGTTTGGTTTTGTAATTATATGTCAAAAGAGGATAGCAATTTTAATCAAGTATATATGACGTTATATCATTTCACTTACTCTTGAATTTCCAAAGAGGGTGCACCTAAAACGAAGGATTTACTACATTATTGATGGTTCTTGCTTGACGAATAATTATACATTGCAGTATAGAAAGGATTGTGGGCTTTTAGAGGATCATAAATAATTTTAAAAAATATACAAAATTTTAAAGAGAAAAGATAAATACATAATTGTATGAGCAAGCAACTATATAAAATTATCGATAAAATATAGACAAATGAAATAAAAGAAAATAAAACGGTGAGTGTGATAAGAATACATATTGAAATTTGTTTAGAACTCCGAAAATTATTCTTGAACCCGGGAAGAAAACTCGAAATTTTTTGTATTGAGATTATTGTTTCCACAATAATTTATTCTAAGTTTCATTACTTGAAAGTTTCTTTTTCAGAAAGAACCCAAAAAGAGAAATTTGACAAATTGCTTGCAATTTTGCTTTTTGTCGCTGTTTGGATTAATCTCGGTGACTGTTGTTCTTTTGAAAAAACAAACAAAACCAACCAAAAGAAAACCAAGGAAAAGCTCTAGGAAAGGATAGACTTAAGACTTACTTTTGTGACAATTTTTTGTGGGCGTGTGTATGTGTGCTTTTAAAGGCATTGACAATTGGACAGATTGTTAGACGGACATGAATAATTTTCAACAATGGGGCCAAATTCCTGCATTGGCTTTAGGTCACATTTACGAATACCTAGAGTCCAAGGATAGGATGATGGCTTCTCAGACGTGCCGGCACTGGCGGAATGTACTCTTTCAGAAGAGGTGAGTTGCATTCGATTATAATGAATGAATCCATTTATTTAAGATGTTTCGTTTTTGCATCTCAAAATACTTCTAGATGAGTAATCCCTTCTAGTCGAAAATTATAGTAGAAACTCGAATGAAAGGCAACTAGACCAAGTTGTTATTCCGTATAAAACAAGCATAAATTAATAGTTTAATTTTAATCGATAGCGGGCGAGTTACGATCATTTGTGAGAGTAACACTTATTGCAAAATTAAATTGTATCTAAAAAATTAAATGTGGAGGAATTCAGCCTTAATAATTTGATGCTGATATTATGCTTAAATAGTGGGTGTAGTATAGATTGAATATCTTCTATCTTCATCACCAGAGGGATGGGGAAGAAAGAGGATACACATATATACAAAAGTTCTTGGCAATATATTTATTTCCTTCCGTGTAATTTGAATTTTTTCAGTGGGTGGGTAACTCGGGATTTCGGGAGTGCGTGTTAAGTTAAATTTACAATTTTTGTTTCTCTTCGGAAATTTCGGAATATTTATTCTACATATATATACCTGGCATACCTCCTTAATAGCATTGCAAACGGAACCACAGTATGAATTCATCCTATTTGTTTAGTGTTGCGTATAAAAAATTCTAATAAACATGACAGACATTTTTAATAGATAAATATATTTTTTCCATATAAATATAATAAGTGTTATTTCTTTCCATTTTTCGCAAAAATATTTTAATAATTTGAAGCATCTCTTCGATTTGATATCGTGATTCTCAAAAATTTATCAAGAATCATTTTATTATTTTAGATTTTTCAATAATTTCAAATTTAAACTCCACATCGACAATGATCGCCAATGCATATTCTTTCGCCAAACTCTCTGCCATCTTATCACCGAACTCACTTTGGTCTTTGACTTTCTGAATGTATTTCATATCGAGAAAATTCGTCGGATTCTATACAAGTATGTTGATATATTTATTCCATCTTTATAATTTTATAGCATGTATATTTTTTTCATATTCTCTATTGCAGAATAGCGCGTTGTGACAATGTACATGGTCTACGTTTTCAAACCAATAATGTTGGTCTTATTCCACCTGGTGATATTAGCGACGAAAGTCTAGTCGATATTGAACAGTATGCTTACATATCGCTTGCTTATATGTTCAATTATATATTTAAATTTAATTTTTATGTATTTTTAAGATTCTTTGTAGAGCCGTTGAAATTAATTTTAAGTCGTAAAAAATCGGTCGTAAAGATTTTGGATTTAGGTTCAATAGAATCGCTTACTTATTACGGCTTGGATTTTATTAAAGCACTTAATAAAGCAGACGAATTGCAGCAGCTTACTTTGGCTTCAATTAAATTTGATCCTAGTCACTATCCAATATTTTCATTGGAAAATCATCTGATACAGAAATGTACTTCGTTGCAGGTGGAGTTCGATAGAAATTTTAATGACAAGTTTATTTTAATGATTAATTATTTATATTAGATTCTATCTCTTGACTATGATACATTAAATGAGGATCTTTTACATGCCATACAAATACTTCCACTTCAGAAGCTTTTAATTTGCATTCATGGTTTGGACCGTCAACATCCTGGTATATCTGAAGCAGCCTGGGCAAATTTTGCTGCCCAATTCAACAATATTGAGTTAATTGTTTCCTTGGTTTATGCCTATGAGGCAGTCGAAGTGCTACAAGTACGCATACTACGTCAGAATATGCCAATAACGCATTTGCGTGTACTCTTCTGTGATTATGTAGGTGCTAGTATGTGATATATGCGGTAGTTATGTCTAGTAATCGAAATATAATTTCTTTTTCTTAATCGAAATTTAGATGAATGTTGAAGCTCTAGAATGGATGTCACTTAATAATAATGCGACGTTGAAGAGTATACAATGGATCGATTCTGTAAGTGCAAAAAAGGAAATTTTATCCCTAATTTTTCACATCAAACAAAGAATTCAATTTTCACATCAAAGAGTATAAATTGATTATATGTGCAGCATATATAACGAAGTATTCGTAATAATGTGTATAATAACGGAAAATAACTAAATTTGTTGTGACTGGTTACTGCGGCACGTGTATCACATAATAGAGATTATCTTCAGTCTTAAGACTTCAGACTTCAAAAATTGTACTTATATGTAATCTAATTTATATAATGATTAAACAATTTTTGCATTGTTTGGAAAAACAATCGGTTCTTTAAAATGCTATAAGAAGGCGGTTTATTGTGTGTGTCTGCCACGTGTCTACTAGTATTAATAGTAAATTGATCCGGACCAGTTTGAGTAGTATCGAAATTTTCTTCTTATTGTCTAGTTTTAAAATATATAAACTATAATCTACTAGGAGAAAATACCAAATTCCTTTCCGAACACCAATTAAATATCTAAAGCAGAAACCAAAGTATTAGGTTGCTCTTATTTCTATTTAGTTTTCTCCTCTTTAAGTAATCCAATTCTAACGTTTTGATAATCATTTTTCCACATAGATTTATAATATTGTAATATGTTTTCATTTAAGGCTTTCAAACATTCCGATAAAAATGTTATGGACCTTTTTTTACGTTCCGGTCAAGATCCATTCGTAATGATGTCATGGCGTTGCAAGAATTTAGAAGAAATAGTTATACATGGTTATGTGTTGGATCCTCATAATATTGTTGGTATATCACGTCTGCGGGGTCGAACGTTGAAACGTTTGGAAATATCAATGATTGATAGTACGCCCACAGAAGCCAGTATGGATTCATTTATAGAGGTTGGTTAAGACGATAATATAGTATGCCTTCCATAAATTGGAAAATATCGTAAAGCTACGGAAATTACTATAGGATAGAAACTTAATTTTGACATTTTTTACCGATATTTTACTTCATTTAATTGTAGGAAATAACGACATTAATTGGGCAGAAATGGGAGCCATTGAATCCAAATAGTATTCATCCTGCTCTCGGTTATATGCCCGTTTCTGATGATGTTCGTGATGAATTTGTTTTCGATATTTTACGTTCAGACATTTCAAAGTAATGAGATCAATTCGTTTGTTGCGGATAACACTTGTATGTGTTTTTCAGCGAGAGCAGTATATATACACACGAACACACAAATACGTACGTACATAAATAATTAATTTTGCCATGTAAGTTCAGTTACAACCACAATCAATCAATCATTCAACCTCAAAAAGCGTGAATAGCAGAAAACAGGCAGTCATCAAAAGCATTGCAGTGATAATATATATTTATTATTATTATTATTATTATTTTTTATTTGATAATTCATTTATTGTCGCAAACAACAAATCCGCAAAATCGAAAAGAAAATGGTAGACAACGGTGTATTAATTGGAGAGGAAAAAAAGAAAACAAAACGAAAATCAAACAAGAGCAATCGAACAACAAACCTTAAAAAATATACTTAGAAACAAATTAAATCATTAAACCATAGTGTATAATAGAAATTATAATATATCTATACGTATATATTTAGAATCGTAAAAAGTATAAGAAAAGAAAGAAAAAATAGCAAATGTAAAAAATTACTTGCTTAAACTGTAGTGACGCGTTTGAATTCAGCATGAATTAATTTGATCAAACCCTATTTCCGCCTATCTATGACGGTAATCAATATACGCTCAATCTAT